>JAQFVV010007073.1:110000-177905 GCA_028023455.1 Epiperipatus broadwayi | reverse complement strand
ATGAGTCATCTAAAAACAATCATTTCTAACTGTAAAGTAAAATTACCTAAGCTAATAACATATAAACCAATTATCAAAAGATGATCTAAAGACAAAGATTTCTAGTATATAATGTGATCTACTCTATCTAGGCTAATGTTAATACAACAATCTCTTATCTTACAAAGAGTTATTAACTAATAATATTGATATATTTTATCCAAATGTTGCAAGGCAACATTAAGTCTCCTGTAAGAATTCTCAAAAAGGCTAATAAAAACATCTAATGGGAGTTATATTTTAAAAAGTCTCCAATTTTGAAAGAATTTATTTAACACAGAAGCTATATTATCCTATTACTAGTGATAAATTATTTAAAACAACATTTTTAAGAGTATGTAGTTTAATAGGGCAGCTCATTTTATTTTATAAAAATAATGTGGCCCGCTAGACTAAATAAATCAAATGTTAGACACAAATTGTTTTGCAACAAGTGAATACTTACAATTCAAAGTAACAAGCATGAAACCTTGAAAAAGAATATTTAGCCTCTTTAATGGTGATGCTTACTTTATGCATAGGAAAACTGAAAGTGAACTAAATAATAGAAGGAAAAAAGACTCAAGTAAATGATGTAAAGTCTTTGTAAAATTCATGATATGGCTGTAAACCTTAAAATTTTAGAATAAATTGTGTTAAGACTGTGCAAACTATTGTGTAATGATAAACATTTAGTATTGCTTGATGATAGTACTAGATGGCTCATGCTTTACCTCTTTTCTAGATAAAAAATATAACATATATTCATTATACTATTTAGTTTTTAAAAATTTTGTTAAAGGATTCAATAAGTGCTTTATAGTAGAGTAGATATTAGTTCAATACCATTTTTTTTACAATCAATTATTAATTAGTAAACATTAAAATAAGATCACTTAGCATATTGAGTTTTTATTCTTTTTTGTTTTTTACATATTTCATGCTACAAAAATAATAAAGCTAGAATTTAAAATAAAACTTGAAAAAACTGGTTAATGTTAATGTGGCAAAAGTTAATAGACAACTCACACATTATCTTAGTTAAATTAATAGATAGATAGATAGATAGATAGATAGATAGATAGATAGATAGATAGATAGATAGATAGAGATAGATAGATAGATAGATAGATAGATAGATAGATAGATAGATAGATAGATGATAGATAGATAGATAGATAGATAGATAGATAGATAGATAGATAGATAGATAGATAGATAGATAGATAGATAGATAGATAGATAGATAGATAGATAGATAGATAGATAGATAGATAGATAGATGGGTGAGTGGATAGGTAAGTGGGTGAGTAAGTGGGTAGATAGGTAGATCGGTCGTTAAGTAGATAGGTAGAAAAAAAGAAATAAAAAAGTTGATTAATTATTTCAAGATAGAAGTAAATATGAATATATTAAGCTTAAAAATAAATTAAAAAGTTCTAAAAAATATTTTGTTTTGTTGTGTAAAATCTATATTTTGGATAACAAGTAATATTTTCTGAAACAATTAGTTTCGAACACCGCATTTAAACTGAAAATGTAGCAATAAAAAAGTATTCATCTTAAAATTAACAATATGCTAAATATATATTTTAAAGTTGTTCTGAAAGGGTTTTTTATTTTTTGAAAACAAAGAGATTTAAGTTATTAATTTACTTATTTTAAACATTTCCCATCGAAAAAGAACTCAACGGTCAAGGAAATGCTCCAACCTTGCACTTTTATTTTTGGAAAATAGTTAATATATTACAATTACACATTAATTATATGAATAAAGTGAAGTGGACTTTGATTTCATGTGTATATATACAATAACGATAAAATATTAATTGTAATTGACTTTAATATTTATATCTGAGCTTGTCATCATCATTATCAACCATTATCAATCCACTGCAGGATGAAGGTCTCTCCAAGTTCAAACCATCTTCTCCGATCTTTAGTTACTCTTCTCCACATCACCCCTGCACACTTTCTTATTTCATTCATCCATCTCACATGTGGTTTTTTTGTGTCTTTTACAATCTCTTGGAATCCAGTTTAAGATTTCAATTGCCCATCTATACTCATCTCTTCTAGCAATATGTCCAACCCAACTCCATTTTAATCTTTTAATTTTTTTCAATGAGGTCAATAGCACCTGTTTGTTCCCTTACTCCTAACATGGATGTCTCCATACTTCTTTGAGTGGTCTGAAATCTCTGTATTGCTCTTCTAGTAAGTGTCCAAGTATCAGATTCACAACTAAGAACTGGTAAAACACATTTATTAAAAACCTTTTTTTTTTCAAACACATAGGCATATTTCCTTGTAGTATCAAGTTATTACTGCCAAAATCACTGCAACCAACTTTAATTCTATGATTAATTTTATTCATTATGTTTTCATCTGTATTAATAATCTGACCAATATATTTGTAGCTGTTAACTTCTTCTAACTCATCATAATCAATCTTAATTTTCATATTTTGAGAAAATCTATTGAACATTAGTCTTTTTAACATTTATCTTTAGTCCTACTTTCTTACTTTCATCTGATAACTCCTGCAACATTTCCTGCAGCTCTAAAGCATTCTTTGCAAAAACAACTAAATAATCTGCAAAATCTAAATAACTTAAATAATCTCCATTTACTTTCACTCCTTTTAAATTCCCATTTTAATTCAGAAAATACTTCTTGCAGCACTGCTGTAAAAAGTTTTGGAGATATGGAGTCAATCTGTCTTACACCCTTCTCAATGTTAATTTTCCTCGTATCACTATGTAATATAATTGTTGCTGTTGCATTTTTATAAGTATTCTTTAAAATATGACAATATCCTGGATCTATACCTTAATGGTCCAATTCTTTAATCACTGGAGAAAAGTTTATAGAATCAAATGCCTTTTTATAATCTACAAATCCAAAGCATAATGACAACTTATATTCATTTGTCTTTTCTATAACTTCTCTCAATACCTGGATATGATCTACTGTACTAAAACCACTTTTCAATCCAGCTTGTTCTCTTGGCTGATGGAAATCCAATGTTCTCTGTAGACAAGATGTAATTATCCTGGTAAAAATTTTGTATAAAACTGATAAAAGACTGATAGGTCTGTGATTTCTAATATCTTCTTTACTACCTTTTTTAAATATTAATATTAATACTGCCTTCTTCAAATCACCTGACATCCTTATCATATAGACATTTGATATATAAATTTGCCAAAAATGATCTATTTCTTCACCTGCTTCTTTTAATATATTAATTATAATTCCATCATAACCTGGAGCCTTTCCTTTCTTCATAAATTTAATTGCATGTCTCATTTCTTCATTTAAAATTCTGGGCAATTTGGAAGATATAATAGATATGTTGGTACTTGTTTTTTTATTACTATATAATTCTTGATAGAGTCTTTTACCCATTTCATGATGTCATCTCTCTTTTTAGTTATAGTTCCATTTTTTTTCTTATTGCAGAAATAAATTTCCTACCAAAACCTAAATGTTGTTTTACTCTCTTGAGACTTCTATTCTCTTCTACAGCTTTCCTTGCTATTTTACACTTATACTTTCTTATATCATTTTCAACTCTTTTCCGAACCATTTTACAAAATTTGATGTATTAAATCCTTTATAATGCATCATTTTTGTATATCTTCATATTCCTTCTTTTCTTCATAAATTCTCTAGTCTCAATATAAATTTTATTTATCAATTGCCACTTTTTTCTACCAGCTGTCTTTGTTGCAGTTTTTAAAAGTGTATCAGTTATTTTTCTTATTAATTTCATTCAAATCTGAATCATGTTCAAAATCTACTAATATTTGAAACCAATTTGTAAGTTCTAATTTAAATTCATTAGAGTTTTTCTGAAGATTAGGAATATCAACTGTAAATATTGTTTTTCTTAATAATTTTTGTCTTTCTAGTTTTGCATTAACACATACCTTACATCTTACTAATTAATTATCACTTCCTGTGTTAAATTTATTACCGAACATGAAATATTGAAATATGTATTTTATGTTAGTCAAAATATAAACCAATTCTGCTGTACCTCCATTTGGATGCTTCCATGTCCATTTCCTTTTAACATTTTTTTTTCAAAAAAAGAATTCATAATATAATTTTTTTTTTCTGCAAACTCCACAAGTCTATGTCCTCTCTCATTTCTATTACCATAATCAAAATTAGCTACATCACTTTCATCTTTTATACCAATTCTGGCATTAAAGTCTCCCATAACAATTTTAAAATTTTGTTTGCTCTGATCAAAAGCCTTTTGTACATCCATATAAAAATATTTTACTATTTCATTACTACGAGAACTTGTTGGGGCATAAACCTGAATCATATGCATTTGGTATCTGCTATTGAGTTGTATAACTAATCTTTCCACTCTGTCCGATACACCATCAATCTCCAAAATGTTGTTCTTCCACTTTTTATTTATAATGAATCCTACTGCACTTGTATTTCCAATAATTGTGCTTTATAGTAAAGTACATGTTTACTTTTTAAATCAATTATCTCTTTACCTTTTATTCTAATTTAACAAAATCCAACAATGTCTCATTTCTTCCTTCACTTGAAAGTGATCTGCAATTGTAAGTCTCTAAATAAAAAGTCATCATCAAATAGCAGCCTCAGTCCACAGTCAGGTGATTCTTAGCACCCTCAGCCTTCAGCCACCAACTGCTCCCTTGGCTGATGACTTTACAGCCTCCTGGAAATAAGATCTATGATTTGTTTTTGTCTATCATAATTGTATATATCTATTAGAAAAAATATTTATCATTTACACATACATTCATTCTGTCTTATTAGGCAACTGAGAAAAAAAGACCATGGTGTTTCTTGATCCTAAACTCAGAGGTAAAAAGCCAATAAACTCACCATGCTGGATAATGCGTGTTTGTGAGTAGCCCATCTATTTTTGTATACTATATGAATAATCACATAGTAATAACAGCTGCAATGACAAGAATGTATGGAATGGACATTAAGAATTTGCCCTGCTCAGTTCCTTTAAATGATATAATAATATCTAGCCTACTTTAATCATTAAAGTATTTATATAAAGTGTATTATGTCAAAGATGTGAGTGGAAGAATTTTGATACTTGCAATTCAAATATATATATATATATTATAATGGGCACAGATGACGTTACATTGTTTTTTTATTATTAAACATGAAAAAAATAAAAATTCATAAATAAAAACTTCTTTTTTAAGAATTAAAAATTGAAAATTAAAAAATCATCTTAAACTCGTATATATATAAAATCGCACAGATAAAAAAAAAAAAAAAACTTATTAAAATAAAACTTTATTAAAAATAGAAAAAGTATTTTAAAGCAAAAACTTAAAAAGATTTAATTGAAGATAAAAATATATCTTCAAGAATGTAGATAAATTAATTAATCTTTTGTAAAATGGAAATGATTATTTTAATTAGTAAGCTAGCACTTGGGCATTTAAAATGTATAAGCAATGGTCAGATAGGAGAGAAAAAACAATAGGAACAGAATGGCCAATGAAAGAAATCCATCGGGGAAATCAGACCTCAACAGAAGGATCATCATCATCGATGACGTAATGTCAATTGAATCCTTAAAATTAATATAAAAGGAAAAGTTTGGAAATTATTAGATGGTTATTACGAGTGGACAGATATGTGTTAGTGGGGAGTCGAAGGAGAAGGGATTGAAAAGACGCCCTCTTCAATCCCTTCAGTTCTTAAGAGAAAGAAAATGAACCATCGTTTTCTACATTGAGGACCAGCTGGAGTAAAAAAACCTCCAGATGAATAAATAAAATGGCCAACAGAATACCAATCTTTTTAGGATGGCGTGGGAATTCACATTCAAATGGCAAGCAACAGATAAAGATGAACTGTTTAAAACCGTAAGAACTTTATAATTAATGAACATTAAATTAAAAACTTTCCGTATTTAAAATAATTGCAATAAAATCCTATCTGACCAACTTTATTTACTAATAAGTAATTTTAATTTGATGTATTTCTTTTGTAAAATCATTTCCATTTTTTTTTTTTTTTGTTCTTTTAAGTTTTATTTATGACTGTTTTATTTTTCGCTAATTTAATATTTTATAAATGTTAAACTTAAGTCGGGTGTGAATGGCTATATAGATTTGTAAAGTTATATTAGGGGAGGGTAATCTTAGGTTATTTGTTTCGTAGTTAAATTAGATCAATGGATTGGGTATATTTGTATAATTAGTAGATGTAGTACGAGATTCGCTATGGGCAGAATCACTTTATACGCCGCACACTTCTTTTTTGGCCTATGGAATGCAATTCGTAAGTCGGCAAAATGACCACAGTCATTTCCTATGGAGTTTTTTTATTGCTCTTCTTGTCAGATAGATGTAGTATTCCTATATGATGAGAGGCAATTTCTTCTCTTAACCTTTTGTGCTGCCGTATTTCATATTACATTGAATGCATCAATATATCAGATGAATTGATGTTGGTTTGACTGTGAACTTTTGGCCTAAGGTTAAATAAGGATAGAATATTTTCTTTCAAATGCAAATCTATGTAGTCTATTCATACTCGACACTCTAAATACAAATGCATTAAATTTAAGTTGGGTATGGATGTTGCATGGATTCGTTATCAGTTAATTATGTCTTTGGTTTTCATATTTGATCAAAATATATAGACATTCGGTAAATAATGATACCTTACAGTGAGTATCTAAAATGTATTTATTCAGATGTCTTTTAAGTTATTGGTGTCAATGCAGTATCTTATGATGAATACCATTGGGTTTCTTGTATTCCCTATGCAATTGACGGTATCAATGACTTTGTATTTTGATCATTTATGTTTATTTTGAAATGTTTTTTAACCGTGTAATCTATGTAACCGATTTATACTCAACATTTTAAAACAAACTTTTATAAAACCATCTGTGCGAACTTATAATGGAAAAAATTAAAATTTAAATTAAAATCCTAACAATAATAGTTAAAAATAGTGTTAAACGTTAAAGTAAGCATGCTAAAAAAATCATGTCTAGGGAACTCTATAGGTAGGTCCCTAAATAAATGTTTGTATGTTAATTACTGGCAGTGGCTTATTTTAATCTTTTTTTAAAAATTATTCTTAAATAAGAATTTATGAAATATAAATCTCTGCTATTTCACTGAGCTAGTGACAATGGGCTAATGACCAGAATCAACCAATACAAATATATAATTTTTTTTAATCACGTATTTGCCTACTATAAAATTTTTCTAGTTCAAATGCCTGTAGATGGCACCATGTCATGCAGATTACATTAAGCTCTAAATCTGGATCATTATAATTAGTGGCCAATAAGGGGCCCAATGTTAGTAACTTCACACAAATATTAGATCAAAAAAGAAATGTTGACCATTATTCTCAAATTGAACCAGTCAGGCTTACGCCTCCTCCCACCAAGAATTATGGGGATTTTCTCTATGGGGATTTCATTTCTAACAAATGGCATGACAAGCAAGTTATATAAAGACCTATTTAAGAAGGTCCCTAGTGAATATTTTTTAAGAAACTAATGGGTTTAAACGTGTATATTTGCAGCCTTATTAAAAATACTACTAAATTATTTAGACTGACTAAATGTATACACAGGATTACCCTGAAGTAAATTTCCAACAGTACTCTTCAAAAGGTACCACATTTACGATCATAACCTCGGCATCACGTTAAAGCTAACAAAAAACATATTAAGCAACCTTTGTCTTTCTTTTTAACAAAGTACAATTTTAAATTATCATATTTTCTCATATTTAATATATGTGCAATTTCTTTCTGCAGCGCTTTTATAAGATTAAAGTATATGACTTTAGTAAACAGATAAAAATATATCAATTTGAAAAAAGAAATTTACTCAAAGTATAGTGTAAGTATCCCCGCCTGTCATGCAGACCGGATTCGATTCTCCGTCGGACCACAAATATAAAATCGCTGCTATTAGTAGACTAACGTAATCTGCACTACAAGGGCGCCATCTAGGCATTTGAACCTAGAAAAATTTATAAAGCAGGCAGATACGTAAGTTAAAAAAAATTTATTTATTTTATTGGTCGATTCTGGTCATTAGCCCATTTTCACTAGCTCAGTGAAATAGCAGAGATTTAATTTTATTTTTATAAATTCTTATCTAAGAATATATATTTTATTAAAAAAGAATAAAATAAGCCACTGCCAGTAATTAACATACAAACATTTATTTATGCACATATATATATAAAATTTAACATTATCATTTTAGTATGTTTACTTTAGCATTTAACATTATTTTTAACTTTTATTTTAGATTTTAATTTACATTTTAATTTTTATCCTTTATAAGTTTGCACAGATGGGTTTATAAAAGTTTGTTTTAAAATGTTGAGTATAGATCGGTTACATAGATTACATGGTTAAAAAACATTTCAAAATAAACATAAACGATCAAAATACAAAGTCATTGATACCATCAATTGCATAAGGAATACAAAAAACCCAATGGTATTCATTATAAGATACCGCAGAGACACCAATAACTTAAAAGACATCCGAATAAATACATTTTAGATACTCACCATAAGGTATCATTATTTACCAAATGTCTATATATTTTGATCAAATATGAAAACCAAAAACATAATTAACTGATAACGAATCTATGCAACGTCCATACCCAACTTATATTTAATGCATTTTTATTTAGAGTGTCAAGTATGAATAGACTACATAGATTTGCATTTGAAAGAAAATATTCTATTTTTATTTAACCTTAGGCCAAAAGTTCGTAGTCAAACCAACGTCAATTCATCTGATATATCGATGCCCTCACTGTAATATGAAATACGGCAGCACAAAAGGTTAAGAGAAGAAATTGCCTCTCGTCAGATAGGAATACTACATCTATCTGACAAGAAGAGCAATAAAAAAAAACTCCATAGGTAAGGACTGCGGTCATTTTGCCGACTTACGAATCGCATTTCATAGGCCAAAAAGAAGTGTGCGGCGCATAAAGCGATTCTGCCTATAGCGAACCTCATACTACATCTACTAATTACACCAATATATCCAATCCATTGACCCAATTTAACTACTAAACAAATAACCTAAGATTACCCTCTCCTAATATAACTTTACAAATCTATATAGCCATTCATGCCTGACTTAAGTTTAACATTTATAAAATATTAAATTAACGAAAAACAAAAAACTCACAATAAAATTTAAAAGAACAAAAAAAATAAATGGAAATGATTTTACAAAAGAAATACATCAAATTAAAATTACTTATTAGTAAATAAAGTTGGTCAGATAGGATTCTATTGCAATTATTTTAAATATGGAAAGTTTTTAATTTAATGTTCATTAATTATAAAGTTCTTACGGTTTTAAACAGTTCATCTTTATCTGTTGCTTGCCATTTGAACGTGAATTCCCATGCCATCCTAAAAAGATTGGTATTCTGTTGGCCGTTTTATTTATTCATCCGGAGGTTTTTTACTTTAGCTGGTCCTCAATGTAGAAAACGATAGTTTATTTCTTTTCTTTAACAGACTGAAGGAATTGAAGAGTGCATCTTTAAAATCCCTTCACCCCTCAACTCCGCACTAACACATATCTGTCCACTCATAATAACTAACTAATAATTTCCAAACTTTTCCTTTTATATTAATTTTAAGGATTCAATTGACATTACGTCATCGATGATGATGATCCTTCCATTGAGGTCTGATTTCCCTGATGGATTTCTTTCATTGGCCATTCTGTTCCTATTGTTTTTCCTCTCCTATCTGACCATTGCTTATACATTTGAAATGCCCAAGGGCTAGCTTACTAATTAAAATAATCATTTCCATTTTACAAAAGATTAATTAATTTATCTACATTCTTGAAGATATATTTTTATCTTCAATTAAATCTTTTTAAGTTTTTGCTTTTAAAATACTTTTTCTATTTTTAATAAAGTTTTATTTTAATAAGTTTTTTTTTTTATCTGTGCGATTTTATATATATACGAGTTTAAGATGATTTTTTAATTTTTAATTTTTAATTCTTAAAAAAGAAGTTTTTATTTGCGAACTTTTATTTTTTTCATGTTTAATAATAAAAAAATAATGTAATGTCGTCTGTGCCCATTACAATATATATAATATTTAAATACATGTATATTGTTTATACTAAACTTAATGTAATTAAAAGGGATTTGAACTCGGACTTTCAAGCACTCATCATTTGGTCCAGATCATGATCTCCACACACATATATAATCAGTACTCAGTTTATATTAAGATAGCACATCTTCAAACTTTAATGGGCAGGTCTTAATCTTTTCTACCATTTAATTCTTCTGCCACCCATATACTTTAAAAAGTTAAATTGAAAAAAGTTTAAAATAACATTCTACAAAATGGGCGAATTTGATATCCCTATCAATGAAAGTAAAAAAAAATATCTATAGTTACCTTTAAGTCATTCTAAAAAAAAATTCAAATATATTACATCTATAAACGAACTCATCTAATAAAGTCTAAAATCTATTTATAAAAATTATGATGTTGATTTTTTTTTCCATGTTTACTTTTTATAACATGCAAAAATTTTCTTAGTCTTTCAACAGACCAAAATATTGTTAGTTTTACTTTGAAATAATACAATTCCTAAGAATATTATAAGTAATATTTAGAAAATATACATAAGTAATGTCTTTTAAAGAAAGAAAAAAAAATCATAAAATATAATTAAAAGTTTTACTGCATTTATGATTTTATTACTCCAGGATTTTTTATTTTTTATCAAAATAGTTGACAGTGTTTTATTCTGGCATGTTTAATATTATTAATCCTGTTAGCTAGCAAAATAAATTGCCTAAAAAATTTACATACAGATAATATTTTATGTTAGTTTTATAATTTTATTCTAACTTCTTACTATTATCTTTTTTTTTTCACTTTTAGTTAATATTATTTATATATTTCAAACTGAAAGCAATTTTAATTATTTTTTCAACCATTGGTAAATTGATAAACAGTTACCAATGATAATGGACAAGTATTTACTCAGCAGTCTGTTTATAGTCACAAAATTAGCCCGTGCACAAATCTATTTTTTAATGAAAATTATTTTTTAACAATAAATAATGATAACGACTTAATCTTGAGTTTTTATTTATTTGTTTGAAGAAGATAAATATTGAATAATAATTTCACAAATATATAAATATTAAACTATTTTCATGTGTTTTTAGTGCTATTTACGTATTTTTAAAATGAAAAACCTGATTATCCAGTGTTGCTAAGGTACTTTAGTAATAAACACAACAAAATAAATGTGTATTTATATATCCGTTAAATTGATTGTTTATAATTTCAACATATTTTATTAATTATATAGATTTTAAGAATTTTACTTTTTGAAGTGCTTGATTTAGAATTTTAATTTTATTTTATTACTATTACTTTCTAAAAAAAAAAAGATTTTTATTTTGTTTTTCTTCAAGATGGTCAATTTACCTAATATTTTTAATCACTTATAAAATTTCATTTTTATAATATTTATAATAAAATCTTGAGAAACTTTTCTGGTTATCTTCTCAACGAGAATCAAATAAACATTTTCATTTTTCATAATGTTATAATTTCCAAACCAACTTATGTGCCATAGCTATTATTATATGCTTAGAACTTATTTTTATTAATAAATGTAGAATCTGAAAAGTTCTGAAATAAATATATCTGGAGATTCTATCCATTATAAAAACCTAATCTTATAACTTTTTTTTTTATCATTTAACACTGAAATGTTTTCTATATTTTTAAACTTTTTATATATTCTTATTAACACTCTATTTGAATAATTTTTAGAAAAAAATCACATGCAATTATAAACACGAACTTTTTTTTTTTTAATGATTTTCTAATTTTGATAAAGTAATTGAATTCCTGCACACATTAAATAACTACTCATTTAAATAAAAGCAATGTACGTTTACGTGTTCATAAACAGCAGTTTTGATTAATAATGTTATATATATATATATATATATATATGCAACCACAGCAATATATATATATGTATACATGTTTATTTAAGTATATATAAATATACTATGGATGTTTATAAGTATATATGTATCCACATGTACAGGCAAGTATTTTATGCATAAATTTAATATGTGTGTCTATATTTATGTTTACATCCACATGTAAAGATAGGTATTTTTTTCTGAATGTTATATATAAATATATTTAATCTTTCATCTTTTTTCTCCTCTCTATCTGGTCCATATAAGTATGAATATGATATTTAGAGTGAAAATGGTTCCCTCTCGTCGTGTTTTTTAAATGAATTTACCGATTTAAAAAAAAAAAGCAGATAAAACTCATTTTTTTCTCTCTCTTTAATATATAATTATAGGGGATTACATCTAAACTTGTACACATGTAAATATAAAAATCCCTTGTTTATATGTTTATTTATCTTAATGATTTACTCATCAAATTTTATCATACACACCCTTATATATATATATATAATATTCGTCTGAAGATTTGTGGTAAGGGCATTTTAGTAGTAGTTACGTGTTTGACATTTCCATCATATAATATTAAATATTGGATGCTTTCAAAAAAATCCAAATTTTATTTAAATTTTCAAAATACATTTAACTATTTGTAATAGCATACAGTTTGGTATATGAAATACATTTCGAGAGCTTTTATTTTCCGCTCTTCTGGTGTTGCTGTCCTAATCAGTCACAGTATTAACATTGAAATCGAATGTGGATCTTTAAACTCATGAATAATTAATATAAAGCAACATTATAACCAACTAATCTCTCCTCCCCCCCCCCCAAACAGATAGGTAATAGAAATTTCATATATATTAGGGTCTTCTTATTTCTCTTTTTTTCTTTAAAAACAAGGCTATTAGTGGCTTCCAGATATTTGTTATTGACACATGTGTAATAGATCTTTTGAATTTTTTCTTTCATTCTATCTACTATTTTTTATTTTCCCAATAGAACATATATTCATTGGTGCCTACATGGTCTGTTATTTAAATATGATTTTTTCTTATCTCTAATCACCAGATTGTGTTTTTCAATCACTTTATAATAGTCTGATTGGTCTCACCAATGTACATCCTTCCATATTCACATGTCATTTTATATATGCAGCTTTGTTTTTCAGTATTTCAAGCTTAGCTTTGTAGATCTTAGAATTCTTCATGGGTAGTATGACTTTGAAAAGCTGTTCTGATATTATATTCATTGCATTTTTTTTTTACTTTTTCTATTTTTCCTGATATTTATGCACTCACTATAACACTAACTATTGCATTTTCTTTTGATGTTTGCCTTTGTTGCCAATTTAAGGAATCTTACTGACAGCTAATGAATAATCATTCATCATGAGAATTTGTTCTATGTAAATCTATTTTTTTTTTTCAAAATTACTGGTTTCTGAACAAACATCTTTTTTTTGTGTCATAATGATAGTATAACTTCTTATTTTATATTTATACTAAAATTGGATGCATAAGTGAAGTATTTTTCTATGTATATAGGATTACTGTAAACTGCAATTTTAATTTTTCCAATACAAAAAAGCGAAAAATATCTAACGTGAGCACAAAAGCAAAGTTATGTGTTACTCAGAAAAAATTGCAGGGACTTCACTGATTCAAAAAAAAGTAAGTTAACATTATATTTATAGCAAATGTGTTCCTTTAAGATATATTGTTCTAGAAATTTACTTCACCAAAATTTGTCAAGATTTCTTTTCAATGTATTTATTACTTTAGCATACAAGATAGAGTCTTTCATCAGGAATTGTACCTACTTTGTAGAATTAATCAAGAACATTAAACTTAAAAGAAGTTATATACTGGCAAGCTTTGATATGAAATTCATTCACAAATATGCCTCTGATAAAGCATTTTCTATTGTAAAGAGAAGATTAAATAACAATAGTAACTTCCAAATTAGAACAATTCTTTCTACTAATAATATAAAGGAACTATTAATATGTGATATAACAATAATATGTTTTCAAATAACATGGAATTCTTCCAACAAAATCAAAAAAATGGCTATGGGCTCATCACTGTCACCTTTGATTAACACATTCCATGAAAAAAAATGAAAACATAGTCATAAATACTACTCCATATCTACCTAAACTTTGGATTTGCTATGTTGATGACACATTTGTTGTATGGTGACAAAGCATTATTACAAATATTCTGAACTCACATTAACAATATATTACTTTAATCAAATTCACAAAAGATTCAGAACAAAAAACAAAATTTACCCATTCTTAGAGGTAATTGTAACAAGTGTACCTCATGGGAAATCAAAACTATAATTTACAGAAAACTAACATATGTAGGAAAATTCTTGCTATACATATCTAAACATATCAGGAGCACAAAACAATAAATTATTTTATTACTATAGAACAGACAAAAAGAAATTTGCTGAAAAACCAGTGATTTGTAAGAAAAGATATAAATAGAACAAATTTTAATAAAGAATGGTTATCCAATAGCTGTCATTGTCTTGAATAGACAACAAAGGCAAACATAAAAAAATATATACCTATTGATACTAGCAGACAAATTAAAGAAAATCGTCAAGCAATATAACATCAGAACAGTTTTCCAAAGCCATACAATACTATGAAGAATTCTAACATCTACAAAACCTAAACTTGAAATGCTGAAAAAGAGAAACTGCATCTATGAAATACCATGTAAATGCAGAATACTGTACATTAGTGAGATCTGTCACTCAATTGAAAAGAAATTGATAAAGTTCAGCTTATTATTAGAAAAAAGAAAGGAGACATATCTAAATAGCAGACCATGTATATACCAATGATTGTGCTTTGGGAAAATACAAAAGTATTGCATAGAGGGAAAAGGTGAAAAAAAGAAAAATTCAAAGAATCTTCACAAATGACAATGGCAAATAATGTCATAAGTTTATCTAGTCTGGTAAGATATAGAATACCTAGAACTAATTAACCTTGCTTTTAAGAAAAGGTGGAGAAATTACGAAGTCTGTAATAACTGTTGTTTTTGGAAGAATAGTTCAGTTGGTTAGAGCATTATTTTAAATTTCATAATCATAAATCCAAAAGTCCATGTTTATTTCTCATCTATTGGTCAGATTAGCAACACCTGAAAAAGAGAGGACAATAATACTACTTAAAATGTTGTGTTTAATATTAATAGTGTGCTATTATTAACAGTTGAATGTATTTAAAAATTTAAAATAAAATTGGAATTTTTTTCTAAAGATTATGCATTAGTTATTATTAGTTAATGGTAATAGTCCATCATAGAGCTACTATATAAATATTCTTCCTAAATATATTATTTGTTTTATTAGAAATAAAATCATTTACATTAGATAATCCTTATATATATTGTACCAGTTGCAAAACCCACCAAAAGAACTGAAAGTCGGATCCAAACTCAGCTGGTTCAAACTGAATTCAAACCCAACTCACTAGCTCAGATTAGTAGAAATCGACAGCACAGTGCTATGCACCAAGAAACTAGCTTGACAGGTGGTGAGAATTAGAGACCCCTGAACTGACGCTAATATCGGATAATTAATTAAGATAATTTTAAATCAAATCATATGTATATGTTTGGGTTTCCAACACAGACAGTGAACATTAACATTAAAATAATTATGAATAAAAAGACTTAAGAAACCAAGTGTGTTTAGAAAATATTTAATAATAATAATTTGTTTTGTTTGAATTTTAAATAATGATTATATTACTCACCTCTAGCCTTTAATATAGTTTAGAATTATAACAAGAGTGGCGGTCCTTATTATATGCCAATGGATATTACGCAATATTGGAATTCTATGTCTATGCCCCCAACAAGAAAATAAAAGGCAGATAAAGGTATTCATTAGTGAAGGAAATTTTTACTCTAATTTTATACGAAAGAATGTGATATTTATTTTCACATTCACAAATCCATTCATGAAGAGCAAGATACGTATTTTAGGGCATAACTTTAATTTTTATTAGAAAACTTATTTTGAGATAAAATGGAGAATTTGTTGGACTTTAATTTAAATCACTTCATCACAAATTACGAGCATCAGAGTGGGCTTTACTGGAACAGAGAGGTAATGGTGCTGACGAATTATGAGCTATAGAGTAAAATTGAAAGACGATGGCTAGTCGATAATTGAAGTCCTATGGTGGCTTGCGTCTGACAAGTCTTATGCCCTTTGACTAATATGAACAGGAGAGGAAGAGCTTTCTTCCTCGATAATTTAAATAACAGAAATATGATCACTGACCATCTTAATGGAGCGGAAGATTGCCCTACGTCAGCAACGTTCAAAGATGATGACATGATAGTCATCGTTTGAATACTAAAACCCCTATAGAATGCTCTACATGATGACTTGATCAAATTAATTAAAGTCAAACGAGCTTTTAACGAAAACTATTTTAAAGAATTTGTAAAATCATATTAATTATGCCCCAATCATCATGCCCTTCCTGAATCTTAATAGAAAATAACAAAGTTGAATTAAAATATATTTAATCCTTTATCGGCCCTTTTTGCAATAAAAACAGTTTAAGATTATATATGAATAAATACATATTGGTGAATACAAAAAATAGCTGGGGCATAGATTAAAAACAGAGCTAATAATTTATTATTAGCCAATTATAAAAATAACACACATTTAATAATTTCTTTTGACTCGATAATTGATAGAACTGTAAATTTAGTTCTAATGGGCGAGAATTACTATTAGAATTAATATATTACTATTTGCACAAGGCAAAGAAAACAAAGGAGATCATCGAGTCGAAAGATTATTGGCATATAATTAAAAATAAATGACATTAATAAATCACACAATAAAGATATATATAATATAGTAAATGAACCACCGAGTAAGAAAAGAGAAAGTTTAAAGACTAGAGATTGAGAGAATTACGATATAAATTTACAGTAGCATGAATAAAAGGTTTTATAAAGATTGTTACATTAAAGAATAAAAAAGCTCTAAAAGGGAGTGTAAAATAAAGTTTGGAACTGGCCAGAAATTTATGGAAATATATTACCCATTTCTTCCAGTGGATCCTTAGGTTACACGTCCGAGTTGGTAAAAAACGTAGGCACCATTTGATTGATTACTTGAACAGCATTTTATTTTATTTTGGCAGCCTGATTTGTCTGGAAAGAATTTAGCAGCTTCATTGAAGATTTTTAGGGGACTTCAGGAACAATAGCCAGATTCCTGACGTTTAGCCCCTTATCATGATAGGAACAATTTTTGAATTCATGATTTTGAACAGCACATAGTTTACTGGCACTTTTTTGCAACAAAGATGTTTTTTTTTCTCCAAACTTTTCAAAGCTATATATCTGTCCTCTGATGCCTTCAGGCTAGCGCTTCTTTCATTATCAATGTTTTTAGATTCACTGGTTGTTTTTAGATACATTCCTTCGATAAGGCTTTCAAACTCATTAACTTGAATTCATTTTCTAATTATTAACTTGAATTCATTTTCTAATTAGAAAATGAATTCTTAAAATCAGAAAATGATTTTAATTAGGAAATCCTTATCTTTTTTCCTAATTAATAAAACTTTAACTGTTGTTTTTGGAAAGGGAAAATCTGAAAGCTTATCGAAAGAATGTAGCTTTTAATCAATAAAACTTTAACAAATTATTTAAAAATAAAATCAAACATTCCCGACGCAATGAAACTTTTAAACAATTATATATATTTAAATATTTACAAATATATACGCTCAATCCATGCAATTATAATATATAAATTCATGAATAATTCTATCATGAATTTATTAATAAAATTGATCAATTTAAATCTGAAACCAATTAATTTTAATATGCATTTATGAAATAAGTTATTCTTTATGGAAATTAGCAAGGTTAGTACTAGGGTTTGAAGTGGGCTTATGACTAGATCTCATGAAGCTAGGATCGAACTCAGGTCTGAGTGCTTCAATATATATATATATATATATATATATATATATATATATATATATATTGCAATGTAATAAAGTGGTTGAAGTGAATTACCTTATTGTAAATGAAATTTTGCTGATATACGCTAAGAAAGTTTTTTTGACAGAAATCCAAAGCTAACATTAAAGTGAACTGTTACTTATATATTAGTATAACTATAATTTTTGATTGATAAGTATTAGTGCCATAGATCTATTACTGAATTAACTACTTCATTATGTACAAATATGCATGCACACACATATACAATTAAAAGATTATCATAGACTTTTATAGATGTAAATATTAAAAGTGTTAATGTGATTGATCATGAATAATTTTAGGCAAATTTCAGATTTGATGTAAAAGGAAAAACCCCATTCAAAAAGTGGCATTGAAGTTAAAATCGTAACATATAGTAATAATATTAATGTATTTACTTATCTTTAAACCAAAAATGAAATAAACACTTTTAGTTTATGTTTTATCTTTAAATAAGAGAGATGGATTATGTGAGTAAAAACTAGAACTATCGCAAGTTACTAAATATTTTTATTTAAATAAACAAAATTTTACCACAAAGAGTTATATATAATAATTAAAATATTTTCACAGAAACAAATAAAGATAACAGTTATTAAAATTTTTAAATATAAATATAATACAGATAAAAATGTAGTCTATTTACAAAAGAATCAAATTATTAAATTATATAAAGATTATGGATACAACCTAAAAATATTAAAAATATATTTCCATGCAGGTTTGTGATGATGGTATATTAGGTGTGATAACATGTTGGACTATTTTTATCACCTATGATTAAATGTTAAATATATAGAAAATTTTAAACTTTTCAAATACAAACAACTTGTTAGTAATAACCCACAAATAGACAACACAGATTAGTAATTACATAATGTTTCAAATAGTATTACTCCCCACTCTTCCTCAGGTGTTTTTGGTCTGATTAGTGATAATATTAGCATAGGAGTTGAACTTACACTTTTAGATTCTCAAATATTGAATTTTAAGGTAATGCTCTAACCAATTAAGCTATTTTGTCAAAAGCAACATATAGTAGAAAATTCATATATTTATGTATAAGAGTTAGTTTAAATCTTTCTCAGTTCTTCAAATTTTTTAAATACTTTTTCTAAAAGCAAGGTTAATTAGTGGGTTCCATACATTGTATATTGCCTAACTGGGTTGACTTAGAGGGTTATTTGCCATTGTCATATGAGCTGCTTTCTTGAGTTTTTTGGTACCTTTCCCTCTCTATCCAATGTTTTTGTACTTTCCCAATTGAACATTAGTACACACATGGTCTGCTACTATAGACACATTTGTTTTTTTCTTTTAACCATTAATTTGTGTTTGTTCAATCACTGTTCAACAGGGTGCCAGTTTCACCAATATATTTTCTTCCACATTTACATGGTCTTTTATAGATGCAGGTTTTGTTTTTCAGCATTTCTAAATTAGACTTGGTAAAAAAAAGTTAGAATGCTTTGAAGTGTGGTATGGCTTTGGAAAGTTGTTCTAATGTTATATTGGCTGCATATTTTTAAAATTTATCTGAAATTCCTGATATGCATGGATCCACTGTCAAGTACTTGCCATTTACATCCAACTGTACCAGAAGCACTAAAATTATACTACCATTATAGAACAGAGCAAAGGAAAATATGTTCAGAAACCAGTGATTGGAAAATGAAAAGATTCACATAAAACAAACACCAACAAAGTTTAGTTATCCATCAGATGTCATCAAAAAAAAACCTTTAATAAACAATTAAAAAGTGACATAAAAACAGTTATTGGTACTGTAGTATATTCATATATACCAAGAATGGCAGAAAAATTTTAAAAAAATCTGTGATCAATAATATATTACAACAGCTTATTGAAGCCATTCCACACTTTGAGGAATTCTAACTTCTACCAAGCCTAGACTAGAAGTGCTGAAAAACAAAAACTTCATCATTGAAGTACCATATGGGTGTGGATGAAAGAACATTGATGAGGGCTGTCACACTGTTAAACAATGATTGAAGTTACACAAACTAATGTTTAAAAAAAAAATAGATGTGTCTATAGTAGCAGATCATGTATGTATCAATGATCATATGTTCAACAGGAAAATACAAAACTATTGGATAAATAACCCTATAAGTCAACCCAATGTAGCAATACACAATGTAGTGAAACTTCTAATTAACCTTGCTCTTAAAAAAAAGTAATATAAAAAAATTGAAGAATTCAGAAGAATTTAAACCAACCCTCATATATAAATATATGAATTTTCTATTATATGGTGCCTTTGACAGAATAGCTCAGTTGGTTAGATAATCATATTATCACATTAAAATATATGTTTTAATTTTAAGAAATCTATATACAGTAAGTGATAACATACCTACGCAAAATGATTATAATGATGATAATAATAATAGTTTAAATAAAAAAATGGATCAAATTTTCATATTATCGCAAATTTTTTTATACATTAATTAAAAACAAAAATTATATTGATAAGCATATAAATAATGGATGAGCAAATTGCAAAAGTCTGGATAAATTAAGAGATAATTATAAATTAAGAAATGATATAAAATACAAAAAAGATATTGTATATGAAATTAATTGTGACTTTTGAAATATGACACTACAGTCATACAGGCAAATAAAGATACAAGCCAAAGAACATAATGCAAGTCATATCTGACATTATAAGTCTGCTTTATAATTTATTACTTAAAATATGGATATAAAACAGATACTAAAATAATATTGAATCTTTATATTACATTAAAGATTCAAAGACAAATATATGAAACATACTGTGTTAAGAATAACTTAAATAATATGAATATTTACAAAACTTCAATAAATTTAATTAATAACTGGTCAACTAGAAATGAATGGAAAATTATATAATATATATAAAATTGTATAATATATGTATTATTTGTTTGTATATTTTTATGTTATATAGTTCATTTTTTGAAGGTATATTGCATCTCTATATAAATGTTTTATTCGATTTTACTAATATTTTATTTTGTTATTGTTGTTAGTTACTTTCACTAAGAAACAATAGATGTTATTATATATGCAAAAATTGGTTTCAAACCACTAAACATCACATGATCACCATTTCTTTTGCTTGCTCATAACTGTTATTAAAGCAGGCAAAACTTTCCATACAGTAGTGCCATTTAATGCAAGACAGAGCAATCAATGGATGCCAGCAGGCTTGTGCACAAAATCTCTATCTAGTGCATACTCAGCTAATATTTCAGACTAGTTTTTAGCTTGTGGTTTTTATCAGTGAGGAGCCTTGAATCTGAGAGCACTGCACCCAGATCTTAGGATGTAATTTAATCCTTCAGCAGTCATCTTTTATTCTTACTTAACTACAAAACTATAAGTCTAAAATTGAACTAAACATCAAAATGTATGGGTACTGAACTGGGTTCAGATCTATATGACTATATAAACTAATGAGCTTGGTTTAAAATATTATTGTTTTCAATTTTAGTCTCATAGTTTTATAGTTAAGTAGAGCTAAAAGGTGGCTGCTGGAGGGTTGCATTAGATCCTAAGATCTAGATTCAGTGCTCTCAGATCCAAGTCTCCTCACTGATAAAGGCTACAATCTAGAAAATAGTCTGGGAATATTAGTAGGCACTAGATAGGGATTTTATGCACAATCCTCCTGGCATCCATTGATTACTCTGGCTTGCATTGAGTGGTACAACTGTATGGAGAGTTTTGCCTGTTTTAACAAAAATTGGTTTAATGTTTAAGTAAATTATAGACATTTAAAAAGAGCACTAAACCATGTGCTGAAATAAGCTTTTTATTTATGACTACTATATTTAAGATGTGTATATGATTTTTATTATTTGTTTTAATTTATTAAAATTTATTGTATTAATCTATATAGATTTTGGACATGATGATGACTAGATAATCAAGTAATAAAACATTGGAATTGTTAATGCACATCATCTAATAATAGCATCAATATCTCTGATCCATTTAAAAAAAATTGGAACTGCTGTTAGTTTATGCCCTACCTTTAATGATGGAATTTTTGACAGCCCCTAGTAACTGTATGAATTATACTTTGAACTAATTATTATAAATATAAATTTAAATACATTCATAAAAATAATACTTTTTAAAATCTAAATCATTTATTATTAAATCACCAAAAAGCAATAGAATTTTGATATAAAATTTAAATTTGCATTTATAAGTTATTAGAAAAATGACCAAATGTTTTTGTCAAGCCAGGGTCAATTATAATTTATCGTTTATATCATTAATATATTTTTTTCCAAATTGTCTCATTAGAAAACTAAACATTTTGAAAGAAAATCTAAGGATAATTATGAATATTTTTGTTTAAAATAATTATTTTACAGATATGTTGCAAAAGTAATCATAAATATGTAAACAAACATTGGAAATAATTTTTTTTGTTCAGATTGAAACAAAGAACATTTATTTCTCAGCTGAAACTTGAAAACTAAGAATATTTCAATAAGCAGAATTATATGTTCATTTGTATTAAATTTTCTGTATAATACTGACATCTTCAGATATTCTCAACCTAATAAATCAATCATATATTTCAGTTGTAGTATTTAGTGTCAAGTGAATGCAAACTAACACTACAGATGGCTACAAAAAAGTGAAGATAAGCTGAAAGCAATTGTAGTGGTATCAATACTGTATAAAAACAACCAATAATCAAAGAGAATTATTGTTTTATGTATGTGAATGTATAATGCTATTGCTTAAACTATTTCATAAGAAAAAGTTATTACTAAAATGTTCAAAATTTACAAAGATAAGTCCATGATAAACTTTTAATCATTATATATAATTTTACATAGTAGAAGAATGTTGAAATATTTCAAGTTTTTTAATCATGTAACCTACTAATATTTGCTGGGCAAAATTAACAATTAACAAAACAATATTTATTAACAATTTAACAACATAGGATTCAATTCATGTTTAAATACCAGAGTTATTTAATTATAAGATTTAAATAGCAATTAACTCTTTTAAGGAAATAGGTAATATATCTGACAGCTAATAATTTTAATATTGCACTTCCCTTAAATTTTACTTTTGGTATTATTAATAATCCCTGAAGTTTACAAAGACATGACATATATCTATCATATCTTCCTTAACAAACAATGAATACTGAAGTGGTTTTCATATATAGCCACATACAATGGCTATTACAAAAACAAAGTGTACATTTAGTCCATTGGTTCCAACAATGAAAAGGAACAAATAAAAAAGAAATAACTAGCTTCATTAATAAGCTATGTTAGAAAGCAAAACTATACAGATATGCACAAAAGGAAGATCACTTTACCAAATGCAAAAATATCAATAACCGTGAATATCTCAAAGAGTAATCAGAAAATAAATCATGGGAGTGGTGGGGGCTGAACACATAATAATAACTTCACACTGTATATAACTATATCACACACGCATATAGATAACTCAATTCTTTATTTTATACACGTGTGACACATGTAGAATAACAACCACGACTGTCAATACATTTAAACAGCTTAAATAAATTATTTATAGTTATGCACACATATATATCTAGGGTCAAGTACTATTATGTGATAAATGTTTTTAAAATCTTTATTAGCATTATTGATTATTAATAAAACTAGACACTATAAAACAAAAATCAATCTATCTCTTTTCAAACTTTTTTCAGTTAAAACTTCTCATTAGAAGTAATTTCAATTGTAATTAACAATCGCAAGAGTGATGAAAAAAAAAAACCTAAACAAACAAAAGATTTCTTTGATTTTCATTCAAATAAACTTTCTTAAAATTTTACAGGGGAAAAGATTAAACTTTAGAAAACGAACTAGTTTACATTGTTTAAACTAAAATTATCAATCTATATCAAATGCCCCAAAGATTTACAAATCAATACATTAATAATAATAATAAAAAAATAAAATAGATAAAACATATGAATACACTCTTATATATCAATGGCTTACTAATAATGTCTCAATAACAATTCATAAATAAAGTTTACCATAAATTAAATTGAAAGGCTGCAAACCTCTTGACCTTATTATAATTATAATACTTATCTGACAGCCAATCAGATGTTGTAATGGCTGTCTGAATAGTGATCAAATTGTAAACACAAGACAAAGAATTTGACAAGAAAAGGATGGCCCACCCTCTTCTCTACTTGTCTTTCTAAGAGTCTATTATTATCTGTAAAACTTAAAATATATAAACATGTACATAGGCATAAATACAAGTAATGGTGGTTTTATAGATCTGATAGAGAGAATTGATCCTGGGATTGCTTCATTAATATTGGGAAGTGCTTTTCTTCAATAGTATCTTTAATGATATTAGTTGATTTATGTTTGTTGGCCAGTCAGCAAGCCAGGTTAATGTTACAGACTCATACTGTAGAATGAAATTCATTTACCCAGTCCTTTTACAACTTATAATATTTACCATGACCATAGGAAAAAGTTATGGATTCATTATACAGCTGCTAAAGTAAAATATAAGCAAAATGTAGAGCAGAATAGACTGGAACAGAATAGATTGTAGTATGCAGAATAGCTTGAAATATAATTTTCAAATGGTCCTTTTATAGCACTAAATTTAATTGATTACTTTAAAACAAATTTTATTAGGTCTAATAAAGGTTACATTTTTGTATAAAAAACATAATTAAAGGAATAAAAAAAAGCAACAACATGCATTTGAAATGATTGAGACTATTGTTAAACAATTGAAATTTGAAAGACTCAAATTATATAGTATTGACCAATGTTGACAGTTGATGTGATTATTTATGTATATTTGAGTGGTTGGGAAGTTTGTATAGCTTCCAAGTCTCTTCAAAAATAAATTTTGATGACAATAGTTGATCTCTCTTCTTAATTTTTTCCATTGTTTTCATAAAGCAGGCATTTTGATCTGGGTGAGGCTGTGTATATGTCATTTTACACCTCACAAACCAGATAGAATATATTATAAAAATTAATAATCTGATGACTGGGAATTGTTTAGTTTTGATGCTTTTTTGCAGCGAGATTATAGTGTAGTAGTCTGTCTTGATGTTGTTATATATTATTTGTCTCACTATTCCCAGTGCATTACATGTTGTAATGATGTGGTTGTAGGACTCCTCCTCTCTATGACATCTAGGGCACATCGGATCTACTTTTGTGGTATGCCATCTGACAAAGGAAGGATAGAGTTGGCATAGCTTCAAGATTTATTTTGATTATAAAATCAAGGTACTTGGGCTCCAGAGCCCAATATTTAAATAATGAGGTTATCCTGTTGTTGGTTAAGCACAGTTTTGGGTTTTGGATGTGTGGATCTGGGTTTATTAACTGATGCACTTCCCAGATGTTTATTTTTTTTTAATCCATTCTATTGTAATTTCATCATAGCGCTGTATATTATGAGCTTTTGTATAAAGCCAGCTATTTTTTTTTGGAGGTGGTGTATCTGTTGGCTGTACTGCTGCTAGTATTTGTGTGTAGCCATATTTGATTCCTAGATTGTGTAGAAGGGTGTGTGTTTTTTGTATGAGTATGGCTGGGATGGCATGTAGTGATATACCATTATATTTGCAATGGTACTGCATTTTGTCTATGCTGATGGCCACAGTTTTATTCCTCCATAAAAGCCTTGCACATAGTCTGTTGATTTTTTAATGAAGGAGTTAGGTGTGGACATAACAGGCAAATAGTAGGAAATTCTACTCATTACCATCATGTTCAATAAAGCCACTTTTCCCTGTAGAGAGAGATAGACTCCTGACAGGGTATTTGTTATTTTTTCAGTTGCATGAATTATGTTATCTTGGAGTTCTTTCGACATGGCTGTTTGGGATTTGTATATTGGAAATCCCAGAAATTTTTGAGGATCAGCATGATAGTTTGATGCTATTTTTTTTCCTGTTAGGACCACCAGGTAGATGATTTTCTGGTGTTGATTTTGAGGCTGGAAATGTTAGAGAAGGAGTTGATGATGTGATATAGACATGGTAGGTATTTCTTGGATGGAAGGATGACAAGTACTGTACCAGTCAAGTTTGTACATTCACGTAACAGAATTCAGAATCCAAGCAAAAGAGACCAAAGCTGACCAGACTAGGACTGTAACATCCCGAGTCCGACCGCACTTCAACTCGTAAGCCAGGATTCCAAGACTCAAGACCCTACGAATGACCACCTTGAAATTGCACGTAGTATACCTCTTTCCACACGGCCGACATAGGTCACGGAGAAGCAATAAGACTCTGATGAATAAAAGAAGGTTCTTAATTGACTAAAATATCACTAAATTTAATTTAACCTAATGCATAGTTTTCACATATATAGACTATAAATAGTAATTAGAATTGGATTGAATTAGATCAATAATGAAACAGAGAATGAAATACATTAAATTAATTATATATTTATTTACAATTGGCATGAAATTGATTAGTTTTACACATTTCAGCGTCGAATGTACAAACATTGGGTGGATAAGAGAACACATTCTCTTTTTACATACAATTCAAAATAGCTTTATATAAATAATTTTTATACAATTCAAAATAGCTTTAGATAAATACTTTCATTTAATTTTCATAAATGGGTTTAACATGTGCCCATCTTATGAGTTGCTTTTCAATTAATACATAATTAATCACTACGTTATGTCTATAAATCTTGATGAACCAAATCCTATTACATTTGTGGCTGGTATATAAATAATTATATTAAACTTTGATCATGAATTCATTTACTAAAATATACAATATGATTTAATGACGAGCGCATAAACCAGCTCAAGTAATGATCGATCGAACATGGCTTTCGAGAGAAAATTTCAGAATGCTGAAAGCGTTGTGTTAAGGTGGGAGAGTTGGCTGAAATAAGATTTTACCAATGCGCTATGGCACAGGTAAACAATAATAGGAAAAGTCGCTCTGCGGATGGATGAAATAACTTCAGGGTTCTTGCGACAAACGCCGGTACCCTGTAACCGATCGCAATGCTGCGTGAAAAGGGAACATTGTGTTCAGGAATGGCGGGGGTCTTACGTGCTAACCTGGCCTTGGCTCAGGCTTCGCTACTGCTCTACCCTATAAGAGAAGATGTGCTGGCAACGCCGTGGCTCCATCTTAAGATACGTATATTACGTATAGCAGCAAAACGAGAATATTTTTATAAAATAAGATCACATCCGCCAAGCAAAGAATGGTATATTTCATACTATGAAATACGAGTTAATAGCATATTAGCTTTATCAAATTGGGACCAACTCTTGCGTAGCCTGATAATAAATGTCTATGCTACTAAAGGGAATATTATTACATCTGTACTTTGACATGTTCGATCTATTAAGTTACTTATAGATAATAAATATTTAAGGAGGAAAAGTATATTTCTATGGACTTAAGAATTTAAATGTCAAATATACTTATATGATCAAGGCTAAATTTAATTCTAAATAAAACTATAAGGTTAGGTTTTTAACTGGTTGATTATAAAAAAGCCACATTTCACATATTAAATCATTTAAATAATAAAAAAAATAGGATTTCGAAACAGCGCAGAAAGTTGATGCTATAAATAAATTACGCGAAGATTTTCAAATAATATCTTCTTAAAACATAAAAATAAGTGCCTACTGTTTCGAAATATTGGCATATAAAATATAATAAGCATTTAAAATAAAATAAGCAAAGAAATATAGACACAACCGCAGTGATATAAATTTAAACTAAATAATTTACTTTAAATGAAAGGAAAATATAAATTACTCAGATTATTTAAACTTTAACAACATGAAATTTCGGATAGCAATTGACATATTTAAAATATTAATTAAATGGATCTAAGTTTTGGTTACATTTAGCTTTATCATTATTTTAAAAGAAAGTTAGCTAACTTATATAGATATTATTCACATTTACACAGAATTACACAGAGCTCTGCGGTTTGAAAAATAAAACGGTACCAGTATGATTTATCTGCAAGTTCTGGGCTGTTGGTTTGGTTTAATTTGACTGGGCGGCATCATCTTTCCCCTTATGTTAGGCTCGTCTCTTCTATCGGCATGATGGTGGTTTAGGCATTTCGACGAGAGAAACCCCGTTCTCCCGCGGAGTAACAGCAACAAGATGCCCGCTTTTAGCCGGACATGTTCAAATTAACAATTGTGAATACTGGCTACAACTCTCACTAACAATATAGCTGTTTTTTTCTTGTTAAAAAATACAGAGTATTTATAGGTTTTCCTTATCGGAATCTCCCGCCTCAAGACTCATTAAACTCAGGAATTTAATTAAGTATTTTTCAATTTATAATCCAGATCTTAGATAACTTATGTTAGAAACATTCCATAAGCTATTATTATAATTAAGATTTTTCGTTGCAAACAATTGTCCAATGTAGATTTTAAAATAACTTACTCTTATCTAAGGGGATTTTAATTAGTAAATTTTTAACGAGTTGTACTTTTTACGAATTCCAGGTGTGGTCGTTAATGACACTTGTTTACAACCAAAAATCTTTTAATTACTTGCCCAGCTTTTATTTTTAATCTTACATATAATAGAAACTCTTTCTATTTAAAAACAACCTTTTAACAATTTTTTAAAACGAAAACATTTTTAACATATTTATTAAAAATAATTTACAAACATATTTTGATATAGCTTTTAAATATATTTTCGAGAAACTTTTCTCTGAAATATATTTAAAACAAGAAATCTTTTAACAATTTTTTAAAGAAACATTTAATAGTATTTTTAGATAACGGCTTTTACATATTTTAAATCATGTCTTTCTTCTATATAGCACAGATTATATATCCACATACGAAATTACAATATTAAACAACAAAATTAATAATTTACTCTTAACTTAAATAATATAATAAACATTTTTAGAAATATTAAATAACTTTAGGACGCTATAATTTTACTAATCCTATCTAATTATAGTGTTCGTTCGCACGTAAATATATAATACTGTTTTATACAGACATGAACGAATTTTAAATTTATTAACATTTAAATAGGTTCGAACTTAGCACAGATGAGAGTGTCATTAGGTTTGATGGTGAAACGGAAAGGGATTGGAGGTTTCCGTTTCAGTACATCATCCATATACGTTATTGCTTTTATATTTTTTTTCAATTCTGGAATGAAGACTCCGGGTAGTAGAGAGTCTATGTTTCTGAAAAGTGGATTTATATATAGCACAAATAGCAGGGCACTGAGAGGCGAGCCTTGTGAAATAGATGATGTGGGGGTGAATCCCTCAGTGATTATGCCGTTTAGTGAGATATGTATCTCTATTGATTAGTAAATTTTCTATGATTTGTACCATCTCAGATGGAATGTCTATATCTGAGAGAGATTGTAGCACTACTCTTATGTTTACTGTATCAAATGCTTCTGATATATATATAGTTGAACTGCCAAGGGCCTTGACTGTCTATGAGACCTAATATGGTCAAGTAGTATCTTAGTCTCACCCATGGCTGTCAGAGCAGATGATCCTTTTTTTTGCGTATTGTAATGGAGTGAGCTGGTTAAGGATAATGGGTTGGATCTTGTCCTTAATGACTCCCTCTGTTATTTTGATAAGTAGAGGGGACATAGAGATGGGTCTAATGTTGGATATTTGGGTGAGGTCCTTGTTCTTTATCACGAATAAAATCAGTGCTATTGGGTATAAATTCTTTATAATTTTCCTATCTTTCAATAGGAAGTTGATCATTCCCATCATTATTGGGATAGATAATTGATTAAGATGTGATATGAGAAATTTTGGGATTGCATGCATCCCAGGGTGAATGTTGTCTGGTATTGAATTAAGTTTTGCTTAGAGGTTTTGTTCAGTTATGCCATGCTCTTGTGATGTACCGCAGTCATCCCTAAGGCCATCCCGAAGTGGAGGGCATGATTCAAGCATGGCCCTGAAATGCTGTCTGTTCACATTAAGCATATGTTGACCTGTAATGTTGGTTCCATTGAGGTTTAAGTGTGATGGGGTTGGCTGTTTCTTTTTCGCTCCCAGTGCCTATGCTGGTAGCTTCTGGTCCAGCAGTGTTGTCCAGTTAGAAATACCTTGGCCCTCTTAATAGCAATATATTCTGCCAGGATCTTCTGCTTGGATTTGTATTGGGCCTTCAGTCTGAGTACCCTTTCAATGTCATCAGGAAGATATGATAATTGATTAATTTTTTTGTATATATTGTCTAGGTCCTTAATGTGGGTTGATGGACCTCTCAATTTTTTAGTGTATTGTTGGATAACCATCTGGAGAATCTGCACAAAGGCAAACCAAGCTGTTGCCAGAGGTTGTGATAAGATGTTTTTTTTTAATAGGATGTATGCCTCAGAAGATATTGCTTCTGTGGTGGTGGATTTGGTTATCATTCTGATGGATTTATTCTGACCGATGTTTAGTCCATTCTCCACATCTATCAGAACCGCCATGGCCAGATAATCTGAGAAAGTCACATGCTGGAGTGAAGCCTCCAAGTCATAGTGCAATTCTGACATGTTGAAAAGGAGATCAATCAGAGACTGGCATGATCTGGTGTAAAAGGAGAAGGCTCCAGAAGGAAAGCAGCCCTCTCTGCTGATAAATACTCTGTTGAGAAGAGGAAGGTATTTGTAGACCATATTGTTATATGTGGTGTTAAAGTCACCTAGCGGGATGGTTGGCCAGTTGTTATTGACTGTTATCATGTTGATTACATTTACTATTCTGATGTATGTATTGTGATTATTGGGTGTGTATATGTACATTGTATTAAATGTTGTTTTACCATAGCTTACGTTTGCTGCTATTATGTTATTGTCATGGTATATTATGTTGAATTTGTTTGGAGGTTGTTGGCTGTTTATCACTATGCCAACTCCACCAGCAGCTGTGTAGTTGACTGTGAGTTTTGTGAAACCAAGACCTTCAAGCACCTCCCAAATCTTCTGACTGGACTCTGAAGGGAACTTTGTTTCACCAAGGAATAAAATGAGGGGAGAGTGGATTTTGAACCAATGCCTTATGGCATATATTCTGGAAGGGGAGTTTATTCCCCTGACATTCATGCCAACAATCTTACATTTCATAAATGTGGTTAACTGTAGCACTATTATCTACCGCAGTATGATTTTTTCCTGGTTTGTGAGATATATCTATATTTATTGGCAGTGAGTCTTGCAATAGGTTATCAGTGCAGAATAGAGGATATTGTTCAGAATCTGGCTTATCTTTGTTGTTGTGTGGAGAAAGGTAGTTTTCAGCCATTGCTTTTTTATGCTTTTTCTCCACAGCTGGCAATTTTCCATATGAGTTTGTGTTGAGTGATGCATCTTGATTTTGTGCATTTGTTGGCATAAGCTTTATTTGTGTATCATCTTCTGAACTAACTTTTGCATTCCTGAAGATTTTCTTTTTTTATTTTGGGGTTTTTGATTTGAAGTGTCCATTTCTGTTTCTTCATTTCTTAGGCTGGGTTTGTTGGTTTCTTCTCTGTTGTATTTATTTAATTGTGTTGTCTGATTTTGGTTATTAGACAGACAAGGGTCTTGACTATGCTTGTGTTTAGGAGAAGGGATTGCTTTTGTTATTTTAGTAGGATCAGATTCAGTTTCACATGATCTGTTTTGGGTAGTATTTGTGAGAGATTTGTTGTCTGTGTCATGATTAGTTTTATTTGAGGTAGTTTGCTTATCTATGTCTTGATTGGAGTTTGTATTGCAGTTATTTTTATTCTGTTGTTTTGGAGTGTTTGAGCAAGTTTGAAGTGATTTCTGATAAGATTTCTTGGATGGTTTTTGAGTAATTCTGTATTGTTCATTCGTTTGATTAAATTGTTCTGTTGCTGTTGACTGGTTGGGTGATTGTTTGGTCTGATTAGCCACACTTGTTGCATTGTATTTCATCTTCTGGCTGCATTTGTGACATCTGTTCTTTTTGATGCCACATAGTTCACAGAATCTTGCAACACAGTCTCTGATAAGGTGTGTTCTTAGACCACAGTAGAAGCATTGAGGTCTTATATCAAAAAAGTTAAGATCATTGGTTGTCCCATGCATTTAACTACTGTTGGAATATCACTTGTGTTACTGCCTTGTTTCAGGTGTAGTTCAAATGAGGCTATATTTGAAAAAATCTGTACTTGTGGCAGGTATTTGAATCTGTTGACCTTACCAAAGGGTGACAGTATTTCTTGTAGTCTATTCTCATCTAAGCCATGTATGCAGTTCTTGATTCTGCCAGACAAGGCATTAGCCTGGTTTAAGTCTATATAAAAAATGAATAGGTTATTAAGGGTTTTATGTGTGTCTTTAAATACATTTCTATTCACCCATCTTGTGAATTCTATGGCGATGTATCTATCATTTGGATGATTAGATATCTTGTAGATTGTATCTGCTATGTTTGAATTCTTGATCATGTTACATAGGTCATCAAATGGGAATTTAATGAGAGAGCAACTGCTGTCAGTGACAGCCAGAATCAGACTTTTATCACTGCTGCAGTAAGCTAGCGATTTGAGCAGGTTGTTTGGTATAGTCTGATTGAATCTATATGACAGGCCACTGTATTGCTCCTCATCAAAGTTTTGCGTGTTGAATATTTCATCATCATTTCTATTATGACTTTGCATTTGTGTGTAAACAGTAGATTGTTCCATCAGATCAATCATCATGTAGTATGGATCAGAATTAATTTCTGTATTTGAGTCTGTATTTTTTTATAAGTTGACAATGTGTTACTCTTAAGAAATTTTTGGTTTACATTTAGCTGCGGTATGCTATTATTTTTGGTGATATTGGCATATGATTGTTTTTCTGTGGTGTTAGTATTCTGTTGTGGTTTGTTTGGTGTGTTGTTTTAGTTTAGTGATGGGAAATTGATGTTGTAGTTTCTTTCACAGTCTAGATTTTTATTACTATCGCTGATTTTGACTGTTTCAAGCACTTCCGTACCCGATGAAGCTGTGGCATAGTCGGTAGTGTAAGTTTGCATTGGATTATTATCAATTTCATTTTTTTGTTTTTTACTATTAACTACAGTAACATGATTATTTGAGTTATGATTTAATTTTCTGTGTGTGTTTACATTTCCATCTACTGTATCTTTGCTAATTGGAGCTTTTGCTAATTGGAGCTTTTTCTTTTTGAGTTTTATTATTTTTATTCGATTTATTATATAAGGTATGCTGTTTCTGTATTAATTTTGTTTTAAGGTCATTGGCTTCATAGGCCTCATTGTCTGAGTCAAACTCTGAGCTGGAATATCTAGAACTTTCTATATCGCTATCGGAGATAGGTTTTACCTTAAATGTACTTTTTTGTGTGTTTCAATTTGTTTTTTTGAGTTTTTAAATTGCATATTTGTATCTTGTGCTACTTTTGGCTGTTTATATTTTGTTTGAGGGTTTGATTCTGTAGATCTCTGTGGACCTATTGAGCCATGTTTGGTTTGAACATAATCTTCCATTTGACCAGTGTTGATGTTTAGGCTCCGGACTTTTTGATTTCCTGATTCCTTACTATTTGTGGATATTTTAATTTTATTATGTTTAATATTATTTGCTTTTTTGTTAAGAACAAGTTGGAAGCATTTTTCATTAATAGATTTTTGTTTTGGGGGATCAGAATCTTCTGATTCATATGTTACAGTAGGATAGCAGTCATCGCTTTCGGAACTTGTCATATTTTTATCAGTATCGGAGTTAAGATTTTTTTTTTTCAAATCTTTGGTTCTGGGAGAAACACATTTTGGGGAACAATTACTTTTATACTTAAAGCTATTACATATTTCACCAGGCTTAGTATATTCAGGGGGTCTATTGTTATTAATGGATCACCTCGAGTTTCATGATGTAATGAACTAATGTTAGCTGTAGTTTGTTCCATGTTATGTTTAAGGGTCCGCATTTGACTCGTATTTGAGTTTTGCTTTAAGGTTTGATTTAATGGATTATTTTGAGAATGTTCGAGCATGCATTGATCATTATTGGTATTTCATTCTAAAGAAACTTGTGCTAGAGTAATTATAGGATTGTTGTGGAATTGATCCGACATATCACATTCAGACTCGGTAGTTTCAGTGTCTAGTTCTGGGCTCATGAGAACGTTCATTTGCTTGTTTGGCAAAACGGACTTATTTGGTGAAATATTAGTAGGAGTTTGTGGGAAATAGTTACAATTTTTGTTATATTGATTAGATATGGCCTGAATTATTTTATTTGGAATATTGGATTCCTTGTTTTTTGATTTTTTTGGGTCAGCTTGAGTTACGTTATGTTTAATCATAGCGGGCAAGTTAGCGTTTGCATTTCTTTCTGAATTTAATGAAATCCTGGATTTACTTCTCAAATCCATGCAATAAGATTAAAAAAATAATAATAAGTACTTACCTTAATTATCTATGTAATATTTGCTCTGTTTTGAAGAATTTATATATTATTTAGATACTTTTCCATAAGAGCTCTGTGGCTTCTGAGCTCATGGGGTGATGTAGAACCGGAAGCCTTTAAACTTAATTGATTAGCGTGCTCATTTTTCAAGAATTTTTAAAATAGCATAGCTAATGCTTACATTTTAAACTCAGATAAGCCAATAATTATTGAATTAATGGATTTATCAAAATTTTAATTCAATATCTGTTTTTTTTTTTACTGATAACAGAATGTTACAATAAGAACCAAGACTGAATGAAAACAAATTGATTTTCTTAAAAGTTTTTACTTAATTAATAAAATGAATTAATATATGAATTTTTTCTACAGTACAGGCTTTTTCATACCTGCTCTCCAATAAGTAATATATAGGGATTTGAACTCAGACTTTTACACGACCTTCAACTATCCATGCTATCTCATATTGCTGACACACTTGATCGCACACATGTCGAAAAGATAAATAATCACTAATATAAGTATTTCGTTCTAAAGCAACACTTGTCAGTTGGTGTATATTATTATCTCCATATATATATACAATCAATGTTCAGCTTATGTTAAGATAGTAAATCTTCATATTTTAATGAACAAGCTTCAATCCACTCCATGCCACAACTCTTCAGCTATCCATTTCATTGAAAATCTGATGATGGAATGGTCAGAGCCTATATTGATGTCAAATCCTACCCATGTTGACCATAAGTCACTCTGATCCTTCATGTACAAGACATAATCTGGACCAACTGATGAGTGCGGCTTTAGCACGAAATACGTACATTAGTAATTATTTATGTTTTCAACATGCATGTGATCAAGTGTGTCAGCCATATGAGATAGTTGGATAGTTGAGGGTCGTGTGAAAGTCTGATTTCAAATACCCTATAAAATGAATTAATTAATGATTGATAAACGTTTTAAAATACAGTATTGTTCCTGCAATATAAATTATTTTACAGATGGTTAATAATTTTAGACACAAATTACATAATTATTATTTTTTACAACTAAAAATAACCTTGACCAATATAATAATTGCAAATTTATTAATGTGTGTGTATATATAAACATTACATTTATATATAAAAAATCTTAAAAATTGAAATTAAATTTGTGCTTTGCGAACATAAAATATTTGCGCACATAACTTAGATATTGAGATAGCTAAGATCTCTCTCTCTGTCTCTCTCTCTCCCTCTCTCTCTCTCATATACATTAAAAAAAATCATTTTAAATGGGATGCAAAATTCAAGTTTTTCTTTATTTAAAGGGAGAGTGTGGCTAAAAGAATATAGCTGTGGGGTTTTAAAATTATTATATATATTACAACACTGACTGGTAACAAATAGAAGGCAATACACATTCAATTTTCTTTAACAATATTCTAGTTAGTTAAACTCAGTATAAAACCATGAAACCACAAAGTAGTATTTAATTAATTAAGTCATAAAATAACAGTAATTGGTATATCAGCTGACTATTTACAATTGAACTTATGGATATAAATAATAATACATATATCATTAGAATATAATTAATTTAACAGATTACAATTTATGCGTTTTAATAATGACAAAATTAAATCGACCTAATAAAAAAAAACCTTGGAGAAAAAAGCTAAAACTAGTGTAGAAATAAAGAAACAAGACACTCCAGCAATCTACAACCAATTTCTCTAGAATAAGGTTAAGGAGCTCGAAGGAAAACACACAGATCAGCATTTCTCAGCTCAACACAATGAGCACTGACAGAGAATCAGAGTTTTTTGATTCCGAAGCATAAGTCACAACTAATACATAATATAATTTGAAACTCTACACCATATTTAAACTTCCCAGCAAGCTTACCTTGCAGTGGATGTTGGAAAACTAGACTCTACAAGCCATGAGATATAAATATAAGGAATTGCACAAGCATTAATCAATACATTAGAAGATGTAGAGTCAGGCTAATGTCTACCTCTCCAAGATGTCATCTGATCAGTTTGATCATCCCTGATCACCAATCAATATCATAGCTTAACTTGCTAAACCAAACATTAATCAATAAATTAGAATATGTAGAGTAAGGCTCATGTCTACCTCTGCCAGATGAACATAGTTCTTGCTGAATAGTTGTGACAGTTTTGCCTCAAATGGACATTGAATTCGAACCCCCAGTATTCTCTGGGCTACCATTCATCTAAAGAAGATAGTCATTGGCTCTATCATTCATTGCAGTAGGTCAAATTCCAGGCTAAGTCAGGAATAGTTCAAAACTAGGTTCATATTAACCTCCCTGATTATGTTCTGGACCTTAATAGTCAACTATCTACTTAAATTAACCAGATACTAGGAGTATGTGATCTGACATATAGTAACAGTTATCATAAGGAAGACTTTGGTATCTTTTGTTTTCAATCGAGTGGTGTTCTTTGACAGGAGTTAAATGATTACAACATGCATTACACCATTCTCACAATTTCACAGACTAATAATTGTCATATTACTTATCTACAGAATTTAGCTTCTAAATTGTTCAGTTTTTTACTTCAAATGATTTCAATATGTATACACTAATATTTATGCTTATTATTGTGTGTATATATATATATATATATATATATATATACACACAATAATAAGCATATATATATATATATATATATATATATAACCTATGCAATCATTTGTACATATGTAAAACATGTAACCCTTTATAAGTCAATAAACATTATTTTGAAACAAAATTAAATCGACCTGTAAATTTAAGTATATTCATATGTAATATGTTTCATCATAATTGATAAGAATTTACAAAATACCTATTTAGAAAACATATAAAAAAGTAGGATTTTGAGTTTGTAAAGAATAAAAAGTTTGCACTTACATTAAATAAATTATATAATAAATGATTAGACTTAATTTTTCATTATTTTATATCAGTTCAAACATGAATTCAAGAGATATAATAAATGATTAGACTTAATTTTTCATTATTTTATATCATTTCAAACATGAATTCAAGAGATTTTATTAAACCAAGTATCATTTAAAAATTCACACATGACTATAGTTGTTATATTAAGTCTTTTGTTTATATGACCAATGTATTTAATTACTGAGTTTATGCACATTAATCTACTTCATAGTATCTGGTGATGTCTCTTTTTGTTTCTTTCTTAAAGTTTTTTATTTTATTAGCCTATCCAATTCTACATAGTTTTAATTGTTCTCCCTATCTGTATGTTTTCAATGCTAATGTTGATAGTCATTATTATTTTTAATCAGGACTTTATTTGATAGATATGTTGAGAAATGAAGGAAATTCTAAAAATTACATGTGACTTTTGCAAATATAGAAATTACATTGTAATCAAAACAATAAATGTTTTTTTTTTTTTTTTTTTTTACTATCAGAAGAATCTGTTTCATTTCAAAAAACAAATGAAATCTTTATTATTTGACATTTGTATTTTATATGTGAACAAATAAATATTAATATCTGATAAATCTATCAACTTGGGCTTTAAAAGTATAAAATTTTAAAAATAATTTTTACAGGGCAATAATGTTTAGCAAATATTTCCCCCCATAATTTTCATTGTTTATATTACAGTTGAAAATATAACCTTCTATTTTTTAAAATAAAATACTCCTATACAAAATAAGTAAATAATAATATATTTTCTTGGTTTTAGTAATTAGAACACAGTTATTGTGTAAAAATAAACTCCACACAAAAAAGTCAGGCATTTAAAATATTTTTACATAGACATATCACAAAATTGGAAAGTACCATAAATAAATTAAGGCCATCAATGCAAAGTTTAAAAATCTTTCAGTCTCTGCATTTTCAATTATTCTGACATCTATAGAATTTTTTTGGAATTAAAATAGTAGAATAAATAATTGTGAAATTAATGATATTTTATATATATATAAAAGTAGTAATTTCTCTCAATAGATAGTGAATTGACTTTTATATGAAGTACCTCAATGAATAGAGTAATAGTTATCAATCCAAAATATTAATTGTAATTAATTCTCAGCTTTAACTAATTCAATTGTCAGTAATATTTTCTTTTATAAATTCACAATTCTTTATAAAAAGCAATGATATATCATTTTCCTGTTTATATATGTAAACTAATTAAAATTCTCAAATAGAAAAATAATTAAGTATAATCAGACATAAATGATTTTGGAGCTTAAATTCAAATTATCACCACGAAAACAAGCTCACACATACAAATAATTAAAAGGAATTTAAACCCAGACTTTTAAGCTCCTTACATCTATCCAATCCATTTTATACAATTGATATACATGACCACATACATGTAAAAAAGATAAATGATCTCCAATATACATATTTCATGCTGATCCAGGATAAATGGGAGATGATGATTTTGACCAACTAATGAGTACTGGTTCAGCATAAAATATTGAAACAATCAGTCTGTATGCACACACAAAGCTTTATAATATTTTTAAAAAATAATATATCTAGATTTATAGATCAAATATCTACTTTTGTATTTTTTTTTAGAAAATAATATACAGATGCGTGTGTGTGAGTTATTAAATGAGAGGGCATATACATATATTGTTTTATTGAAATACATTTTTTTAGTTATATATTTGGAAAAGACAATATATATTTCCTTTGTCTCTGTATTTTTCCTAAAGAAATATATATAGAAAAATAAGTTGACTCATTCTTTCTTTGCAAATAGCATTTTTATGAGTCTGTTTTTTTGAAATATTTGGAAAAATATAGTTGCAAGAAAATGCTAATTATTTCTCATTTTTAAAAGCAGTTAAATTTTTCATACCTTAATTTAATCTTGATAGGATTTTGCTAACTAGTGTAAATTAAAAATCAGTCAACCAGTCTATTTTCATTTCTAATAAAGGTTGAATCTGAAGGCAGTTATGATATCAGTGTTAAAAAGAAAAATAAGAAAAACAAAGACTAGACAGGGTTTTTGGTTGTGCTGAGTACATTTTTGTTTAAAGGTACAGGTTTATAAATACTGAGTTATTTTTCTAGTCAAGGCAGTAAAAGTCAAAGTGAAAGTCAAAGCAGGCAGTAAAAAAAGTAAAAGTGAAAGTCAAAGTGACTCTCTCTAATAGACTCTTTGAATTTAAGCTGATGTCAAATAATCAACATGACTTCTGAGTAGACATTTTTATCCTTCCTCTTGGGGAAATCTCTAGAAAGTGTTTTTGTGGGAAAAGAAAGAAATCTAATTGATTCCATGTTGCTGCCACTGAGAAAATGGAGAACCAACTTCAAATCCAGCCTGTTCTATGACCAGTAAAGCCAAAGGTCAGTCCTGCAATAAGTGTGAACCAGTAAGAAGACAGTCACCTCATCAAAGTGACATTAAGCATTGCAAGTATGAACTTTTAATCCTTAAAGATAAAATAATTAAAATGCCTTCTATAAATAAAAAAAAACTCTAGAATATCTAAATTTGAGATTCTCAGATATATAACTGATTGGTAAAAGACTCTATCTTAGCAAAGGATGTGTTTTAAAAGACAGTGATATATATATATATATATATATATATATATATATAAATATATATATATATATATATATATATATATATATATATATATATATGAGTATATGAGTGTAGTCATTATTTTAGCAAGTCAACCTATGTTATAACTATTTCTACTTATTAAAAGTAAAAAAAAAGATTTTAATGTTTAATTTTAAATGGAAGAAAAATGCTATAAAGTTTATAAATACAGTTTTTATTATTCATTTTGAGATATGCCACATATGTTTTTTGTTAGTTATAAAAATGTATACTTTATTGATTAATCTTATGTATGCAATCCAGCCAAGTATGGGACAAATGATATTTTTACTATTAAACCAATTTATGCATAAATTTGTTTGTTTATCTCAAATCTTAAATGGGAGAATGGTGATTATTTTATAATTTTAAAGTAACAAACAGTCAAACTTGAATTTCTTAAATTATTTGTCCAATTCTTGCTAGGTAAAATGTCATTTATTTTTTTTAAAGAAATAAAATCAAATATCTGAATTAAAATCCGCCATCTACTGGGATATATGTAATTATGGTATCTTGTTAATAAGATTAAGAATATAAATGAGTGTTAAAATCATTATCTCTTTAGTTTATATTTGATTGAGATTCTTGATGACAATTATAATGAAATATTATATATATATATGTTTATTTATGTGTTAAATAGTAATAATAATAATAATAATAATAATAATAATAATAATAATAATAATAATAATAATAATAATAATAATAATAATAATAATAATAATAATAATAATAATAATAATAATAATAATAATAATAATAATAATAATAATAATAATAATAATAATAATAATAATAATAATGCTTCTTTTTCTTAAATATAAAACGGGCATTACAAAAGTATGTGTTTATCTCACTATATATTTATTTAACGATGCATACATTAGGGGAAAAAGTACTATCTCAGCAGTCATGTTTATGCCTCTTTAGCAATTTACGATGAAAATTTTGTAGTTAAGTTTTATATTTAAGCTCATGGGTGTTTTATAGCCTATAGAATATGGTTATCTTAAATTTTTCTATTATTACTATTAAATACAGGTATAAGAAAATATCTGCATGGATATGAGTTAATGTTTTTTTATGAGCAAATATATCAAAATTCCCATTATTACTATTAAATACAGGTATAAGAAAATATCTGTATGGATATGAGTTAATGTTTTTTTATGAGCAAATATATCAGTGTTGCTTGATAGAATGATCCATGCCTATACCGGTTTTAATAATGAATATATGTCAAGTAATGCTATGCAAGCTGCCAGACATATTTTTACCCTTCCTGGAGATAGCTGTGTTTTTGAGCCAATAAATGAGTACTCTATGATGATAGGGATTCATAGCCCATGCTCCATTTCCTACACATGCCATGCTGACTGCGAATGTGTTTTTATAGGAACTTATCTATATATTCTATTGCTTAACATGGAAAATGGCCATCTGTCAATGCCAATAATACTATAGCCAGAACAGGATTCAAACCCAGATACCACTGTCTTCTGTAATTAGATTTCTTGATCATGCCTATTAGTAATGCTGTGTGGGATAGATAAACCATATTTATCATATAACTGTTAATAATAAAGGGAGCTAGAATTATGTTTTGGTCTGTAACTCCTGCTGGGAATACTAAAAGTAAATATAATAATAAAAATATATACTTAGCTTTCCCTATGTATGGGAACATGCACATAAAATTTGTTATATATATATATATATATATATATATATATATATATATATATTTCTGGCCTGTTACTTAATATAACAAAGTATCATGTTTACTCTTTACAATTGGCATATTAATTTTATAGTAGCATATTTCTTGATCAAATATTATCATTATCAACATATAATTTTTAAGGCTCACACATATATAATACTGATGTTTAAATATTGTTGTAATTATTGTTTCTGGTTCATAATTTCTGTTGCCATTATTGACATGTGATTTTATTGTAATGCTTACACAATTACCATAGTGATACACAAGTGTTATTGCCATTATCAACTGATAGTTCTTTTGTAATGCTCACACACATCTAATACTCATGTTTAATTATTGTTGTAATTATTATTTCTGGTTCATAACTTCTGTTGCCATTATTGACATGTGATTTCTTTGTAATAATCATACATTTATCCTACTGATACACAAATACTGTTACCATAATCAATAGATAATTCTTTTGTAATGCTTACATATGTAGAATAACTGATATTTCAATATTGTTGTAATTATTATTTTTGGTTCATATGTAATACTCATATGTGGATCATAATAATATCCAAACATTATTATTGTTATTTCTATCTTCTACTGAATTTGTGTCAATAAATCATGTATATCTATACAGTTGTCATGTCATTCCCTGGTTCACCACAGCCACCCAACTATATCCACACTTAATTAAATGGTCTATGTGTAGATTCAAAACCTATGAAATATTTAAAATAATATCCTGAGCTGTATCAAAGTATTAGATTCTGATGGGGCTGATGAATATCTTAAATTAATTTAATAATTATAATGCATGATAGGCTGAGTTTGAATCCAGAGAGTCCTTGTTTTACCCTGACCACTGGGACTGAAGAAAAATGATTACCATTAGTAGGATCAGGAGTGTTGATCAGATAGTGGAGGTTTTGGAGCATTGGAAAATAGGTTAAAGCTTAGTACTGTTCGACGACTACCATATCCCAAACATGCTGGGTTTAAAGTACTTTTGCTAGGTCTCTGAATCTCATTGGCTGATCACACAATTCTGACCATTACAATATATATATATATTAGAAATTATTTATCTTTTTCACATGTATGTGTCAGTGTATTGGTTGTGCAAGATAGGGTGGATAGCTGTAGAGAGTTTGAAAGTTGAGTTTAAATCACTTTTAATTACATTAAGTTCAGTATAGACAATACATTCATATTTAAATATTACATATTTAACCTGAATTCTGCCCATCTCACTTCTGTGTATTTAAATGGACATACTAAGATCCTATATGTGAGGAGTCGGAGTGACTTAAAGTCAACTGGATATGACAATAATATTGGCATAAACAAGAACTTGGAGCATTTCATCAGATTTTCAATGATATGGATAGTTGAAAAGTTGAAGGGTGGAGAAGATTGAAGCCTATTCATTAATGTTCAAAGATTTGATATCTTGGTAAAAACTGAGCACTGATTATATATGTGTGTGAGACAGATGATGATCTGGACTAACTGATGAGTGCTGGTTCATTATCAAATACATACATTGGAGATTGTTATCTATTTCACATGTATGTGTTCATGGAGTGGATAGCTAGAGAGAGCTTGAAAATCTGAGTTTAAATCCCATCTAATTACATTCAGTTTAATATATACAATATACTTGTATTTAAATATTACATAGATAAATAAATGAAAGGAAATCAAGTTAAAGCAATAATTATTTTTTTATGTTTAACTCTCTCTCTCTCTCTCTCTCTATATATATATATATATATATATATATAGATCTGTGTTCATTACATATATATATATATATATATATATATATATATATATTGTAATGAACACAGATGACGTTACATTGTTTTTTTATTATTAAACATGAAGTTAAAATAAGAAGTTCGCATTTAAAAATTTTCTTTAAGGATTAAAAATTGAAATTAAATATCATCTTAAACTTGTATATATAAATTGCACAGATAAAAAAAATTTATTAAAATAAAACTTTATTAAAAATAGAAAGGTATTTTAAAAACAAAAACTTAAAAAGATTTAGAGATAAAAATATCTTTAATCTTGGAAAACACATTAATTAATCAGAAAGGGAAATGATTGTTTTAATTAGTTAAATGTAAACTAGCCTTGGGAATTTAAATGTAAAAGCATCGGTCAGATAGGAAAACAATAGCTAATAGCCAATGAAGAGAAAAACAAGGAAATTGGACCTCAGCGAAAAGACCATCTCATCGATGACGCAATGTAAATTCAATCCTTCAAATTAATATAAAAGGACAAGTTTGGAAATTATTAAGGATGATAGTTATTGAGAGATGTGACAGATATGTGTTAGTGTGGAAGTGAAGGAGAAGGGATTGAAAAGACACACTCTTCAATACCTTCAGTTTTGCTAAGAAAGAAAGAGAAATGAACTATCGTTTTTCTACATCGAGGACCAGTTAAAGCATAAACCTCCGGATGGATAAATAAATCAGCCAACAGAATACCAATCTTAGGATGGTGTGGGAATTCATGTTCATGGCAAGCAACGGATAAAGATGAACTGTTTTAAACCATAAGAAATTTATAAATAATGAACATTAAATTAAAACTTTCCATATTTAAATGATTGCAATATTATCCTATCTGACCAACTTAATTTATAAATAATGTTATTTGATGTATTTCTTTTTTTATATATATTTAAAATCATTTCCATTTATTTATTTATTTATTTTTTGTTCTTTAAGTTTTATCATGATTTTTGTTTTTCGTTAAATTAATTATATAAATGTTAAACTTAAGTCGGGCATGAATGGCTGTATAGATTTGTAAAGTTATATTAGGGGAGGGTAATCTTAGGTTATTTGTGTCGTAGTTGAATTGGGTCAATGGATGGGATATATTGGTGTGATTAGTAGATGTAATATCAGATTTGCTACGGGCAGAATCGTTTCATATGCCGCACTCACTCGTTTGCCTATGGAAGGAATTATAAGATGGGGAACGAAGTTCCTTTCTATGGACTTTTTTTTTATTGCTCTTCTTGTCAGATAGATGTAATATTCCTATCTGATGAGAAGTGGTTTCTTCTCTTAACTTAATTGTGCTGCCGTATTTGTATTACATTGAACACATCAATATATCAGATGGATTGAAGTTTGGTTTGACTGCGAACCTTAGGCCTAAGGCTAAACAAGGATTGAATATTTTCTTTTCAAATGCAAATCTATGTAGTCTATTCATACTTGACACTAAATAAAAATGCATTAAATTTAAGTTGTTTATAGACCCTTGCATGGATTGGTTATCGGTTAAGTATGTTTTGGGTTTTCATATTTGATCAAAATATATAGACATTCGATAAATAATGATACCTTACAGTGAGTATCTAAAATGTATTTATTCAGATGTCTTTTAAGTTACTGGTGACAATGCAAGTATCTTATGGTGAATACTATTGGGTTACTTATAAATTTCCCTCTGCAATTGTCAGTATCATTGATTTTATATTTTGATCATTTATGTTTATTTTGAAATGTTTTTAACCGTTGTAATCTATGTAACCGATCTATACTCAACATTATTAAAACAAATTTTTATAATTCCATCTGTGCGAACTTAATTAAAATGGAAACTTATAATATAATAGAAATTAAAATGCAAATTAAAATCTAAAGTAAAGTTAAAAATAATGTTAGATGTTAAAATGTAAACTGATACTAAAACAATTTTCAATCTTATATATATGTGCATAAATAAATGTTTGTATGCTAATTACTGGCAGTGGCTTATTTTATTTATTTTTAATATTCAAATATAATTAGATAAGATATTATATTATTAAATCTCTGCTACTCCCTGAGCTAGTGACTTGGGCTAATGACCGGAATCAAAATTTAAAAAAAAAAAATTTTTTTTTGACTTATGTATCTGCCTACTTTATAAATTTTTCTAGATTCAAATGCCTAGATGGCGCCCTGTAGTGCAGTTTACGTTTGTCACCTTTTCCGGATTGTTACAATATATATATATATATATATTGTAATTGAGTAAAAATGGGGTTTGCTGGGTTTTGTTTTAATGCACCATGGATTTGGGGGTCATTTGAATAAAAATTTATCCTGAAGTTGAATGCCATTTGGAACTGAATAAAAATATGGGTCACACGATATCCTTAGTCATAGTCTAACTATTGGCTATCATTTACAAGAGAATAAAAGTATGAACCAATGAAGAACAATCCTAATTTAATAATACCCAGGAATTATAGCATCTTGTGTAACAGAATGAAAACAATAAACTAAGCTAAAGTGAATATCAATCAATGAATATCAGTCTTAATAATTAATTCAATAAAGCAATGATAATAATTTTTGTTGTAAACTCATAAATTTAAATAGCAAGAAAAGTCATTATATGAGCATTACTTGCAATAGATTAAAGATAAAGCAATAAAACCAAATATCATTATCTTATAAATAATGATTTATGCCTATTATATAAACTGCTTATAATAAAATAAAAATTATGAACAAAGAATTATATAGATAAATCTTAATACTCCTTATGAATCAAAACACTGTTTACAATAATATAAACTTATCCTAAAAGTTAAATGTTATTCATATTTATATTTAAACGAAATAATTCATGGATGAATGAAATAATAATTTTAATATGCCCTACAAATCTAAAATATCAATGACATCTAAATAAATAGATAACTCAATAATTGCATAAAAGTACTGCTAACTTAGTCAAGCTATTCCACTAATACCAATATGGCTTTATTAATAAGTCAATTATGATAAGACACTAAATACTCACTAATAATACAAAATCAATTAGCCTAACATATCTATTGATTATTAATCTTAAATGGGTTTATTGTGTGGATTTTATTTTGTTTTGCAACTTGTGAAAGTATACAAAAGGTAATCATGTGATGTTTTATTTGTCCTTTCAGTATTAAGTTATTTCTATCAAAAGCACTTCATCCAAGTTTATAATTAATTTAATCTTTATTTTACCATGTGTGTTAATAACCTAACAAAGATATTTGTAATTGTTAATTTCTTTTCATTCATCATTATCAATCTTTATTATTATTATATTTTTTTTTGAGAAAATTCATTAAACAATATTTCAGTTTTTTTATCTTTTATCTTTAGTCTTTCATTCTTACTTTTATCTAACTTTTGGAATATACTTCCTACAATAAATATTATTAAAGTTTTATATTTAAACTCTGTATGAGTATTATTTTACATTAATATTTAGAATGCAGAATATGGAAACGTATATATAATATAAATAAAATGTCCCTTAATTAGAACAAAATTGTAATCATAATAAAAATAATAAATATAACGGTAATAAACTATTACAAACAATCTTTCAATCTGCAGAAGTACTTTGGTTAATTTTTTAAACCTGCCTCAACTGCCATTAAATTCAAAAAACAAAGTGGAAGCAAACGTCATCAATTCAAATCCCATGAATAGACAAGCTGGTAACATTAAAATATGGCATTCATGGGATTTGAATTAATAACGTTTGATTCCGCTTTGTTTTTGGAATATAATGGCAGTTGAGACAGGTTTAAAAAATTAATGAAAAGACAGTTTTAAAAATGTGGATGGAAAAAAAGTTTGAAATATAAAGTTAACTTTAAGTATATCTAAAAATTTACATATGAAATTAAATTATAACATGTGTCATGTATGCTTTACTGGAAAATGAAATGGGAATTTCAAATGCATCCTTAATAAAAACAGATTGATCTGGCTTCTATGCTGATGGATGGTTGCAATATGATGGAATTAGATGTAAAAGATGCACTGATAAAACAAAAACTTGATTTTTTTTTATACATATTGCAAATTTATAAGTGAATTATTTAGTAAAATAGACATGACAGAACTAATGTGAAAATTGCACTCATAAAAGCAAAAAATCTTGAAAATGTTTATAAATATTATAAATTTACCCTTGAAATATTTAGTGGAAAAGATGATAGTTCTAAGTATATATACAGACATATACATACTACACTTTGAATTATAAATGTTAAACTTTCTTCACTCATAACTTTGATAATAGTTATTACTGCTAAGTACAATAATTATTATTAATCATTTATTAAACCAGAGATTATAACTAACCGTGTTACAAACTTCAGTTAAAGATGAATAAATCTACTCTTTAATTTAAATATTACATAAATACGGGTAAAAAAGTCATATGTATAAATAATGCTTGGTTGCTTGATAAACTTTTTTTTATACTTTAATATAATCTTTGAAATGCTGCTAAAGATAAAAGAGTAACCTGGAAGTATATTTTTTAAACTTGCTATATATTTGCATACTTAATCTTTGAGTTTAAAATTAATTCTTGTCAATAACAAAAACAATCTGCCTTTTTATGATATATTTAAATATAATATTTAATTAAAATAAAAACACAAGAAAAAATCAAGCAATACAAAATACTAAAGTTAGAATACGAGAAGAATCTAGAATAAACAGATAAATACTTATTCAGATTTAAAGAATTTAACTTAAAAACCATGTGCATTCTGATATTTGATTTGCCATTATAATTATTATTATCATCATCATCATTATAAATACTTAGCAATATAAATATCTTTTTAAAATAATTATTAATTTGCGTTTCAAAGAATTTTATTGATCAAATATTACACTGAGTTGTTTTATTTTACATATTTAGATTAAGAAAAAAAAATGTAATAGTCATTAGTACTTAATATAATGAAAGATCTAATATTAAGACCTCAGATGCTGCCACATTAGCGACCAGATATCTGAATGAATATTGTGTGTGGAAATTTTCTCATCCATTGCTCTGATTAATTCTAAATTAACCCAGAAAGTGTTGGGCATCTCCTAGGATTGTTATTACATATATAAAATATGCATCTGGAGCATCACAATTCATATAAAATATATGCAAGCCCTAATCTTAAGGAATACTCCGATTAAAAACATTTGAAATATAGATTTTATATTGCTATTAGAATCTTGAAATAGATTTGCAATTGCTATGCATATATTCTTAAAATGTTGACAATCTAAAAATAAGTGTGATTGCATCTCTATGTTTCTAGACAAAGTCCATATTGGAAAATTACATATGCACCTTATCTTTTGTATTTATAAGATATTAATACAAATTACACAATAGAAATGTACATAGATCTCAAGCAAATTAACTTTATTAATATCAAAATTGGAAAGGAATAAAAATCATTATGCTGCACTTTCACAAAATATTAATCAAATAATAATAATAATAATTCTTTACAACAGTTATATAATCAAATAATAATTTTATACATTAAAAAGCTTTTTAAAAATGAATGGAAAAGTATATAAATAATCGTATAAAAATGCATGTAATATTGTTTAATATAATGTTATGATATAATTAATTCTTTTGTAATTATTGAATTTATATATGAGGGTTTTGATTTGTTTTAATTATTTATGTTATTATTGTTTGTTTTAATTCCATTATTGGATCCTGGATGGAAATAGAAATGGGATGGAGCAGAATATAGGAAAAGTTAGAGTGGGGAATGGAAGGTAAAGTGGTTAACAGGCTTCTCTGGGCATAGTTGCTGAGAGATTCCTGACTCCATTTAAGAAGTCACAGTGGATCATATCACATCACATCACATACGTTAAATCGATTAATCACATTTGAAAAGGGCACCAAAGCAGGTGCTGAAAAAAAGCTTTTTAATGTATAAAATTATTTGATTATATAGCTGTTGTAGCAAATTATTATTATTTTTTGATTAATAAATGTAGATAAGTATTATTAAAATCATTATTATTCTTATTTTTATTATTTATAACTTAATTTGTTTGAAAATACTTTATTATTGTGAATTTGAAGGGAATTTATTGATTAGAAATTTGTTTAGTGTATCTGCTTTTTTTCATAATAATTTTATAATCAATATTGATATAATAATTATTAATTCAATTATAATCAATATACAATTTTCTTATTGTTTTATTGTGTGCTTTTTTGTGTTTGATACTTTATTAAATAATATATTTTCTTTGACTTTATTTTACACTTTTTAATTTTATTGATAATGTCATAATAAAGAAATAAAGATTACTAATCGTTTTCTGCTTCGAAAAAAACAAACAACATGTTTGGTCAACTGAAGAAAACTGCAGGGTTCAATTTATCTTTTAAGTGCAAATATTTACATGATTTTCTATGAAATTATTCATATATTTGTCATTACTTGTTCAAGTGGAATTGTTTAGGGTTTTATTTTATAGGTGTGTCTCTAATATTCCTGACATAATGTAAATAAAAATAAAGTTATGATTTTGGTAGTAATGTAGTGAGATTATCGTTTTTATTATATTCACCTTACTAGTATATCCACAGTTTGCTCACATTAAAAAAACAAAATAATATGATGCAATATGGAATTGTTTTCATGACTCATATATATATATATATATATATATATATATATATATAATTATACATAAGTTACCAATAGCAATATCACAGAAATATAACTTTTTACACTAGTTATACTACTCAATTTGATCAACTTTAGGATTTTACTTTAAATATATTTCTGATGTGATAAACTGATTTTTAAAAATACCTGTGAAATTTTAACATAATGGTATTTTTTTATGCTGCACTTGCAAGTGAAAAATTAAATATATGGTATAAATAAAATTTAATTAATTTAAAATGTATTTACAAAATCAAGTTTTATTTAAAATTCCCTCCATTTTTGTAGTTTGTATTTCAATAATCATACCGCAATATACTTTGTAGTCATAAAAACATTCTGATGATTATAATCTTTTAACTAGTATTGTTCTCTTATTGTATTTTTATAAAGCTATTTAAAAATAATTATGATTTGTCACATTTTTATATTGCAAATTATTAAAAATTTTGAAATAATTAAATTCCATAAAGCAGAAATCCATGTCCTATTCAATTCTTCAAAAAAAGAGTAAATCATGCTAGATTCATCATGTTTGGTAAAGTATTTGTTGAGTTATTTAGTAACAAACAAATGTGCAAATAAACTTTTACATTTATGTAGTAATATGGATTAAATATTTACAGATTAAGTTTATTTGGGCATACTAGTATTAAATGTATGGAGTCTGATTTTCAAAAAATATGTTATGTGGTATTTTATAGATATTTTAGCTCAACAAAATTATTTGTTCTTTCAGATATTTACTTTTGCTAAGACATTACTTTATATAATTATATACCTTGTTTTATTGCTATAAAATTTATTACACTTTTATTAGTTAAAGTGCCCTTATGTGATTTTTTATCTGCAGATATTGCAAAATTTTTCTCAGTGTATATCACTTTTGGAGCAAACAATATTAATATGTTCTGTATGTTTTTGGTAACAATACTTTCTGTCATTATTACCATTTTTAACTAGAATTAATTTCCTGTAAAATAAAGGTTCCTCCAAATTTAATCTAGTTTCTCTTATAAACAATTTCTCTTATTTACATTACAATAGTAAACTTACTTATTTTATCCATTTATTTCACATATGTAGTTTTTTCCTAGATCTTTTACAATTTTTTTTCAAGATTTTGACTGTCAATCTATTATTATTTTTTCCAGTAATATTTCTAGACTTGTTTCCTTATCCACATATATTCATCTTCCTATTTTTATCTTCACTCCCTTTTTGTTAAACATACTTCATTGAAATATGACACCTCTGTATTGTTCTTCTGTTAAGTGTATAAATTTCAGATTCATTATACAACTTATTAAATAAAAAAATTGTTTCAAAACATCAAGGCACATTTCTTTTTAATATTAAATTACTTTTTCAAAAGCATTCCATTCCTATTTATATCTATGGAGATTTTCATTCCCATTTTTTTTCCACATGTATTAGTAATCTGATAAATATTTGTAATTGCCAAATTTTTGTAATTCATATTTATCACTATTTATTTTCTTCTGCGGAGTAAATCTATTGAACATTATCATTTTTAGTATTTATCTTTAATACTATTTCCTTGCTTTGTATGAAAACTTTTGCAACATTTTTTTTTAAAATTCTGAAGAATTATTTGCAAAAAACAAACAAACAAACAAAAATATCTCTTCTCCTAAATATAGCTAACTTAAAGAGGATTCATGTGTTTTACTATGTAGTTTTTCATTGTAATTTACAAAGTATTTATTATAAAACAGTTGTAAAAACTTTAAGAAATATGAAATTATCCTAATTATATCCTTATAAAGATTAATCTTCTTAGTGTCAACTTATAATATAATCTCTGCTATTACTCTTGTGATAAATATTTTGAAGATTATGATAATATTCTAGATCTATATCAGAGTATTTTAAAACGTTAATCTCAAGAAATGCATATGGAATAAATTATTTTTAATAATATCTATAGATCCAAAATATAATGGCAACTTATATTCAGATTGGCTCTTCTATAATTTGTCTTATTACATGGTAGTGCTAAAAACTTCTTTTAATTCCAACTAAGTCTCGGAATTGGCGTCGAGAATTCAAATTTTATTACAGACAGGTACAGACAGAGTTATAATTATTTTGATAAAGTTGTGCACAAAAATGATAGAAAACTGATAGATCAGTAATTGTTGCGTCTTCTTTAACATCTTTTATAAATTTCAATAATATTATTCTATTCTTCCAATATCGGATACTTCTAGATACTTTAAATGTTTGGCAGTAATGTTTTATCAATAATTTTTTATATCTTCAAATGTTTCTTTTTAGATGTCAATAATAAATCCATTTCGATTTTCTATAGTTTTAAATTGGATGTATCATCTCTTTATTAAAATGATTGCAATTTAGAAGTAGTAATTGCAGCAATTACCTTTTTTACATACCACGTAATTCTTTTGCAGAACTGTACTATACATTTCATGATATTGTCTCTCTTTTGTTTTATGACTTAAATAATTTTTTTTTGATACCAAGATATTATTTTATAATTTTATGAATTTTATTCTCTTCCGTATCTTTCTTTGTCAATTCAGAGTTATATTTACAAGTGTATAATAATTAATACTTTTTTCAGCTATTTTATAAAATTCTAAATAATTTGTTTGTGTTGAGGATCATTTAAAAATATTTTCATATTAGTTTTTTTCTTCTTACAATGTCTTGATTCAGTTGAAAGTGTATTGATTTATTGCTCCTTTTTATGTATCAGTTTCTTTATTGCAGTCTTTGTAGATTCAGTTATCTTGTTAATGATCTCTGGCAATTTGAACATTTTCAAAGTTTATTAATATTTTTAAATGTTTCCCAACTGAAGTGCTTCTGTACGTTAAAAATATTAACAGCAATGCTGTTTTTCTTAGTTTTATTTTTTAATCTCTAAAATTTTGTATTAACAATGTGTTATATCTCTTTAAACAATGATGTCTTCATGTGTCAAATTATTTAAAACATTTCAGTTGTATAATCCAATTTTGTTTTTTATCATTTAGCTAAAAAAAAAAAAAAATGTATATTTTTTCTTTTTTGAGTAGCTGTGTCCTTTCTCAATTCTATTATCATAAACATTTCATCCGCACTCTTTATTTTTTCACTTTTATCATTAATTATTAAAGTCTTTTAAGACAAATATGCAATGCTGGTTATTGTGATCAAAGTATTTTAACATTTATATAAAAATGTTCTACAACTTGTCTTTATCACTATGAAAATTTTATATCTTCATCACAGTGAAACCTTGAATTATCTGCAATTAATATCTCCCATTAAGTTGAATCTTGCCATTCTGACTGATAGATATATCATGAATCTTCACAATGATGTTGTTTTTTTTTCTTTTTAATTCTAATTTGTAACGAATACCATTCCTTTTGAACTTCCAATATTTGCATACTGTTAAAATCAGTTGTCACTTCATTTTGCTTTTTATTCTATACATCAACTGCTCATATCAATTGTCTTTTCATCTTTTCTTATAATTTCAAAAGCCTAGCAATGTTCCTTTTAATATTAAACAGTTTTTTTAATTTGTGAAATCTATTTAGTTTGAATGTGATCTACACTTCTAGACTAGATTAATAAATGACCATTATTTTAAATGGTACCCTGCATCCACAATAAGAATATTCTTAACATGTTCTTCTGTAGAATCTGTTTTCCTGGCTGATATCTTTACAGTCTCCTAGGAATAAATCAATAATTTAGCTTCGTCTACTACGATTAGTAAATATTTGTAAAAAAAAAAGATCATGTACATCATTCACCTTAAAAAACAAAAAGACTCAAGTGAAATATTAGTAAAGACGAAATTTACTGGTATTTTTTAACTTTACATATAGAGATAGAAAGCGAGTAAACGCATACACTGGTTAATGCATTTTAGTGAGCAGCCTATCAATGTTAGCATGCCTTAGAAATAATTACGGTTATAATAGCTGAAAAAAAAAAACACACATATGGATTACTCTTAGGAATTTGCTCTGCTCAGTTTCTTTAAGCTCTCAACAGGAATCAAAGGGACTCCTTTCATACAATATTACCTCTTTTTGTACTTGATAGTTTATTTATATTGATAGAAGTTATAACTTGACATTATATTACAACATTATAAGCTCTATTATATTCTTTACAATAATTTATTCTTTTCAAATTAACTTTTTATTAAAAAAAAACAACACGAAAATGTAATAATAGACAATTTAATTAATAAATTTGTTTGTGATCTCAATTAACTGGTAATAAAATTGGGAAAAACATTTGGCTTAAAATATTGCTAAGAGAGTGGTTTTTCTTAAATAATGCAAATTAAATAATGTAATTGAGTGAATGCTTGGATATATTGTGTGTCTATCTATATTTTTATTTTTGTTAAATCAGAGATAGGTATACATTTTTCAAAGTCTTTTGGCGCTGTATTATAAATTTTATTTGAACATTAAATTTATATTTCACTTATTTATCTGCTTTGCTTTCTATTTTTTCTATTATTAATTACTAATTTATAATTTTTAATTATACGTTAAAAATTTTGAAAATTAGATTATGTGTGCACCTATATATAAAAAGTCGGTGTTGCTTGATCATACATTATAGGCTAAAGTTCAAATATAGTCCAAGTAAAATTATTTTCAAAAGGATTAGAATTTCATTTAAGGTAAGTGATTCATAGATAACTCAGATAACTACCAACATTTATTAGTAGAAAGGTGTGTTATTACTTTAGTTCAGGGGTGGGCAATTGTTTTGGTTCAGGGGCCACAGAGGTTGACAGAAGGCTGCACCTTTTTTTCATGACACAATAAGCACACTGCTTTATTCCCTGTATTACCAAAGAAATATTTGTTTGTCCATTTTTCATTAAACACATGACATTCATCACCGATTGTAAATTTTTCCCCGAGAGTTCATGGTTTCACTAAAGTTGGAAATGTATATATTTGCTAATGCAAAGACACAATTGAAATTAACCAGATCAACTGGAAAAGCACTGTGCATGTGTATTGATGTGACCATCCTAGTGGAAAATAAGAGACAAATCTTTGGTCATGCATGGGAAGGAAATCTCAGTTCAAGATGGATTTTTCTGATTGTCCTGGTAGGCCACATGTGGCCCTTGGGCCACTATTTTCCCACCCCTGCTTTAGTTAGAGAGTAAAATAAAGATGGAGAAGAATACAAAACTATTCAAAAAATAGAGTATTGCATTCTCTTTCATATCTACTAGAGATTGTTTATGTATTTGCTTTGCAGTGGGTTACTTAAAATAATTGCTTTATATAATGATGTTGTACTCAAGCTATTAATGAGCTACACAGAGAATAGAAATGAAGGTTAAATGTAAATAATGAAAAAAAAAACCCAGTGCTTTATAAGAGTGTCCACATTAGAAGATAAGATGTTGGTTTATCAGAGGAAAGATATTGTTTAAATAGTAAATGCTGTTACAGAAAATGATACATACTTCCACCTAGTATTCAAAGCAGTAATGGAAACGTCTTCCAATTTCTTACTTACTTCTCTAGATTTATAAAGAGGATTATCTTTAATAACTAAAACAGAAAGTGATAATATTAACATCTTGTAAAATATTTTAAAACGTGTTAAGCATATTAAAGATTTTAAAGCAGAATTTGATAGATTTATCAGAGGTAAAATATTTATTAATTCATAGTTTAAATTTTAATTTCAATTAAAAAATATTTCATTCATTTTCTGAAATCACTGTGCTTTGTCAGCCTTTCAATGATGATTACATCTGTTGCTGTCATTACAAACTCATTTTACATTATGATTTTTTTTAGAATTTTTTCATTTCCAAGCATTTATTCTATCAAATCAAGTCCAATTTATTGAATTCTGATATAAAATAAGGATTTAATATTAAAATAAAAAATTGAATGCTTACAAAAAAATTCTCTAGTGATAACAGTTAGATATGTCACACTGCAGGAGGATTAATAATTTTACAAAAAAAATATTGAGTCATTCATTGAAAAATATTGACATCTAGAGAATAAGTCTGAAAATTTTCTAAATCCCTAAATCACTTGTAGCAGTATCTTCAATTCATTTTTTTTTACTGTTAGCAAGTGCAATATAAAAGATGATAAGTGGAAATGTAGCTTCATATTTAATTCTAGAAAAGCATTGAAAAGTTAAAAAAATAACTACTTTTTACTTTTAAGAAATAATAATTTCGCATTGTGATTTTAAAATAATATTTAAATATTTAATAACTGTTCTCCTTTTATACTTAATTTTTGCAATGTTTAAATTTTATCAAATAATTTCAGCATTTTAGTTCATTAATATTCTTCAAACACTTTTTTCCTATGTTTTTTTCGTTAAATAATATGAGAAAAAAGTATTTGAAGAAAATAATTGAACAGTCAAAATATTCATTTTAATTAATAAAATTCACATATTGCAAAAATTAAATTTTAAAAAAGATAATTTACTAAATATGAAATACACACAGAGGTAAAACACTCCGTACAGTAGTGCCACTCAGTGCAAGCCCAAGTAATCAATGTATGCAGGAAGATTTTTGCACAAAATTCCTATCTAGTATCTATTCATCCAATATCCCCAGACCCTGCAACCATTGAGTATTCTGGTTTGCACTGAGTGATGCTACTGTATGGAGAGTTTGTTTTTGTGAAAAATAGTTGTCTAAGCATACAGAATGGTAATCATGTGATGTGTTATGGTTAAATATAAAATAATATTCCTTATTATGAAAAACGATAGTATTATGTATTATTTAAATAATTTTTAAATATTGGTTCAGTTATTTTTTATAATTTATATGATTTTCTGTTGTATTTTTTTAAAGAGTTGTCAATGAATAATATTCATGTGATGATTTGTTGACTTAATAAGTTTATGATATAATTATTGTATTGAATTATATAAGTATGACTACAAGTATAATGTATATATTCAATATTAGATGTAATTAGAGAGGATTTGAACATAGACTTTAAAGCTTGCTTCAGCTACCCACTCTATCTTATATAACCAATATACATGACAACACACATGTTCAAAGATAAAAAATCTGCAATATATGTATTTTGTGCTGAACTATCATTAATTATTCTAATACTTTTTTAGAATAATTATAATAACTGAAATAATAAGTTTTTGAATGCTAGGTATATAAGGGTAACTTGCTCCAGTGTCAAATCTGTTTGGAACTTTCATTTTATTTGGTTGCAAAGCAGATTTGCCTCTAAATAACATTTCATTCATATATCCAGCAATAGGAAAATATATCATTCCAATGAAGATTTGCATAATGCTAACTAAAATCTATATGAAATATTTTAAGTGACAATTAGCTATGTTTTTTAGTCACCCTCACTTTTGAATAGACTGCAAAATTCAAGCTTTTCTTTATTTAAAGGTGGAGTTTGACTGAAAGAATATAGCTATGGGACAATAAACAATTATTATCACTGTATTATTTAATATTTATATATATTATACAAATTTACTTTAGTAAAAAAATACTTTTTAGCATACATTTATTTTCATTAATAAACTTTTTATAAAGCTTATTTTTAGTCAATTCTTGATTATATTGGTCTGGATTGCTGATCATTTTTTCCAGTCATGAAATTACTTATATTACCAAAATCACACTTTTCTTTATTTTGCTGTAATGTCCTGTAAATATAATTTATTCAAACCACTTCAAACACTTTTTAACAAAACTCTTTATTTGTACATATATACATACATACGTTTCGACTGTCCTGCAGTAGTTTTTTAAGAAATTAAAGTGAACTGGCTCTGAAGAAGACTGCAGGCCAGTTCAAACATATGTATTTATATGTGTACAAATAAAGAGTTTTAGCTAAAAAGTGTTTGAAGTGGTTTGGATAAATTGTATTTATGGAAAATTACTTATAATAAAATTTTGAACAGCATATGTTCTGATGCCTGTACTATAACTTCATCATTTTTTGTTTTAGTTCCTAAATGTAAGAAATTATCAACCAATAAAAAAGATCAACATGCAGAAAGCATGTTTTACAAAATGGTAATATTTATTCTCATTATATTTATAAACAAGAAATTATTTTAAAGGTAAATATCTTTCAGGATGATTTTCATTCATTTTAAAGACGTTTTAAATAATAAATACAAAATATAATATTAATGTCATCTATTTTCTTTATGACTTTTTTAAAAAAAAAAAAAACATTGTAAAAAGTAATAAAGAACATAAATGATATTAATATTATATGGATTAGTAATGCAATAAAAAGATAAAGTTATAAATACAAAATATGTATTACTTTTATAACTGTCATGTTTTATAAAGATATAAAATAAAATCATGGGAATAAAAAAATATTATCCTAACTGTTGTAAAAGTTAGGCTTTATATATATATATATATATATATATATATATATATATATATATATATATATATATATATATATATATATATATATATATATATATATATATATATATATATATATATATATATATATATATATATATATTTTAAGTCAATTAGTCTGCATCATGATTTCAATGCATTCTGATGTTTTCTGATAGTTTTGAATATTGTTTTTGGCTTTTCTTCACTATTTTGTTGGAACTAAAAGTTTTAGTTAAAACAATCTAAAGATGCCATTATTATAGAGATATCATAATGTTTTCAAATTCAAGAGAGCCACCAATGCCATTATTTTTAGAATTTGAGATCAAATTTTCTTTGCTACTTTGGGGGAATAATTGTAATTATTAGTAATTTATTTACATATTTATTTCTATTTGCCAACATATTTGTAAAATATTTATTTAAAATCAGAAATAGAAGATTGCAATTATACTTTATTTGAATTTTTAAGGAGGTAAATGAAATAAAAACACAACTATAGTAAATAGAAGTTAGAAATTGATTTTCTGAAAAAGAAACGCTTTAATATATATATATATATTAGTGCAAATTTTTTATATAAAATTTTACTAATAATGAATGCAATTTTAATTTTTAAAACAAAATTTTATTGTTTTTTGATATCTAAAGGAAAATTCATTTTCATTTTAAAATTGGATTTCAAATAAGAAATAATTCATGCAATATTTTCTAAAAATTCATTTTAGTACTTTATATTTATATTTTACAAAGTTCAAATATATTATCTATTAGAATATTTTTATTTGTAACCTTATATTTGTAATAAGTAATGTGAAGATTAGCAAAATATAATATAGGGTAAAGAATTAATTGTAAAAATAAAATATAGCAAATATAGGCTTTTGAAAAAGAGTAGGAGAATTAGTGAATAGTTTTAAAATTTATAGCTTTTTAATATTTTTTCATTATTTTATTTATGTTAAAATTTTTTAATAATAAATATGCTAAAAATAATTTTAAATTGCCATAAACTTTATTCAACTAAAAGTTACATGTATGAAATCTTAAAATTTAAAAAGTTACCTTGAATTTATGGCCATAATATTAATGGTATTTTATTAAGTTAGAATAAGTATTTGCTAAAAATCCAAAAATTATAAAGTAAATTTGTGTTTTTTCTTTAGTAAATATGAACAAAATTTGTGTTTGGATTTTGATAAATGATATGGAGTCTTACATGAATTGACAGAATTCATTTTAAAAGCTATTAATAAAGTTTTGTTTCCAATGTGTGCAGTCATATGTTGAAATTTAACAGAAAAACTATTATTTTAAAAATTCACACAGACATACATATATATATATAGTTGATTATTATTGATATTGGTATTGTTTAAGTATTGACTGCTTTCAATGAATATATGTATGTATAACATATTTTCATAAACTTTTTTATAGTGCGAATCATAAATATATTATTACGGTTTAACTAACAACTATATTGTAAAAAAAATAATCCAGGACATTTAGGGAATAAATAGCTTTTTATCAGAAAAACTATAGATTAAACCATCTGTTTAATATCACTATAACATTTGTAATTTTCTCCACTCTTTTATCTCTTTATTATCATTATTATAACCCACTCGAAATACAATTAATTATGGCCATTCCAACTGCAATGGTAAAAAAAAAAACATTATAAAAAACAAAAAACAAAAACAAAAAAAAAAACATTAGAAGTGAATTTTTCTAATTTATGCAAATCATTCTGTGAACTATGAATATGTTCACATATAGAAAACTTTGATTCATCACTGCAGTAAATATTTCTATACTATTAAAACATCATGTCCATAATGTTTCTTTGTTGTATTCTATGTTCAGTCATATTTTCACAATAAAAACGGCTATCACTGAATTTCTTTAGAATGTTTTTGTCATAATCTTTATAATGTGAAACTTGGTCGTTACCGTTTCATTGAAAACTATGCTTAATGTCAAAGCTAATAAAAATGTAAATATATATGTATATTGGTATAAAAATGTTCACAAGTTACAGATATAAGTGATGTATTTTGCAGGTTCATCCATGTATGATTTTGATTATGAATATATCGATTTTTTGCTTGATCACCGTTTTATTAGCTAATTAATGGTTATATATATTTTATATATATATATATATATATATTTTAATATATATTTTAATTAATGGTTATAACAATAAAATTATTCACCAAGCCTTAATTCAAATTTCAAAATAATCAAAATAAGAAACAAAAAAAAAAAACAAGAAACAACTATTAGAATTTGTGTTTCTTATATAAAAGGAATTACAGATAGTATTGAATTATTAAAACACTACAATGTAAAAACAGCATATCAAAAATTAGTAACATCATAACCAAGTCTAAAGATTCAATTCCATTTTGAGAGTGATTAAGTTTATGAAATTTCATGTGGCATTTGTAAAGCCTTCATGTAATATAGGTATGAGCAATGTCATCAATACTAGAAGAGATGATCATTCTGATGCAGTTAAGCAACACTCATCATCATCATTATTCTCGCTTTATGCTATAGATTCAAATCACAATATTGATTTCTCTAAGACCAGGATCTTATCGAAATGTGACACTTTTTACCAATGTAAGATCACACAAATTATTGAAACACTGAAAAAACCAAATTGTATTAACAAACGTGATGACACATGCCTATTTGTAAAAATTTATTAAAAACATATTACTCTGAAGAATTTTTGAGTTTCATTTTTTAATTTTATAACTGTTTTTTTTTCTAGTGATAGAACTTTTTTTTCTTATATGTCAAAGCGTTGACGGAGAAGCGAACCCGGGCCAGCTGTTTGGAAGGCAGCTATGCTAACCTCTAGGCCACCAACGCTTGACTAGTGATAAAACTTTAACATTGTTATAAAACAGTGTTTACAGGCTTTTACAATCATCTTTATAATATTCTATTCATCACCCACTTGGTGACTTGTGTGATCAAACCGAAACGTGCGGTCGTTATAATCATAATGAGAATCATATGCGGATGAATCTGCAAAATATATCATATATATATTAAGTCTTTTAATAAAAATATAAGTGAATATCCATAATAACTTTTTCAAGCCAGAAATTATTGCATTCCTTTTAGGGTGAGATATAGACTTTGATTTTTATTAAAGATCAAATATATCTTTTTTATTAATATTATTATGTAATATTCTTTTAATTTATTTAATGACTCAATTTCTTTCATTAATTCCCAAGATCACAAATTTATAACTACAATTTATTGTTCTTAATCTTTAAAGTTTTACTTTTTTTTTCTTCAGTGCCTATATATAATATTAAGTTAGAAATGAATGATAACTCATATTAAACTGCCATCAAAGATAATCAAGAAGAAAATATTATTAACATATTATATAAAAAAAAGATAATAAAGAATACCACTTATTTTGGCCTTCTAATATATAGACTATTGTTTAACGTCAAGAGATGAAATTTTATATTTTCTTACAATAGTTTGCAGTTGCTTGTCATATTCTTAAGACAATTTATTTTCTTCTTTTATACAATTTGAATTTTAGATTTTTTAACATAGTTTAAATATAAATCAAAAAAGACGCAGTCAAATTAGTAAAAAAAAATATTTCAAGACAAATTATGAACATACAAATAAATTATAATTTTGATACAACACATTTTTATCACACATCAATTTATTATGCATAAAAAATGTCCCACCAAATAAACCGAAAAATAATTTCAAATAATATAATAGTTTACAAAAATATAACCTATCAAACAAACATCATCTCGAATTATACCCACGCTGCTTAAATTTATAAATAGTTCTTATACTTATACTTTTTATTTGCTGAACTGTTTTTTTTAATAAAATAGTTAAAAAAATGATATCTTTCCATAGTATTTTTGTCTGAGAATGAATCTTGAAGTAGATGATTATAATTCTGTTATTCTAATTGGGTAGGATGCATTTAACTAATGAATACTGAAAAGTCTTGTCAGAGAAGAAAAAGTATGTGAGAATTTATCCGAACAGCATTAATATATCTTCATTAAATTATTTTTTGTATTTTGCTATTACATTGTATTTATTAATTTACAGTTTTTAAGTACATTTACTTATAGATATGTTTAAATACGTAATGTAGACCGATCCATCCATAGTAAAAGTCCCTATGGCACTCCAAGTTTATAGTAATATGTATATAAGCTATAACATGATTAATCCTATATACCAACATTTCAAGCAGAGATTATAAAAGAACAATGCATTCAAACCATTTTCAAACTTATTTGGATTATCTGATACTGATACCTCATTTGGAGTCATACAATCCACTAACAATCTTGCCACCATAAACAATTCACACCACTCAGGTTCCAATGGAATCCCTGCTTTTGTTATAAGCACATTACTACATTATACCACTGTGACCAGAAAAATTATCAGTCCCAAAGAATATAAAGGATTTTATCTCTATTTTTACCAACCTTCATCTAATTTCCATGGGGTCATTATGAAATAAGATATTAGAAAAAGTTGTAAAGAGTCATCTAGGGCTACACATATTTTTTTTTATCTCTTATATGCAGTTCCCCACCCTACCAAAAAGAACATTCTAACACACAGGCTGCTCTGATATTTAAAGTGGAATTGGAAGTAAGTTCATAAGATTAAAAAAATGCTCCAATTGCAGTTCAGCTAAATACAGAGTCTGCAATTGACTGTCTTTGCTCCCATTCTGATAAATAAGCTAGCTAACACTAACATTCCAACTACTCTGCTATACTTAATTACCTATTTACTGTGGAGCAAAGAGATACATCTCACTCTCAATGAAAAAAGTTCACTATCATTCACCTCTATGCAATCTATCTCTCAAGACTTGCCTCTTATCACACTACTCTTTATTTTCTACATAAATCCTGCCTTAAAGCATATACAACAAACTTTATCAGGCATCCAAATTTTAAATACTCATTAACACATCCCATGTATAGCATACATGTATAACGTCAATGTCTTTCTGCTCTCTCTTAATATCTCTCCATATTGCAAACCATCTATAATCAGTACACTGTCATGCATAAATTTAGATTTAATGTAAGCAAAGCAAAAGCATGGGTCCTATACACCAACAAGCCATGCATTCAAATATTCCATGGAAAGGCAATCCCTTTCTTAGGTTTTCCAATTCACATATACCTTACAAAACAAACTTCAAGACAATTCCACAGATCATCAACTCTCTCTCCAAAGTTTATCCCACTCTTTATGCTGAAATTCATCTATTTAAGATATGCATAATGACAAAAATTACATATTATTTACTTATTGTTAAATTTTCAAAATTATTTGTTTCCACCATTTCCTCTCTCTGCAACAAGCTATCATGGAGCAGAAAGATGGTTTTAATTCCAGCTAAGAAACATAGTTAACCATCTATTAAAAATATCTAGGCCTCCACATTATTCAAGTGTTTTATATCCAAAAAGCCATAAATTTAATCACATCTACTCAAGAGATTCAAGCACTCCAATTACTGCTACAATTAATCCCTACAGACAGATAAACTTTTCCCTCTTTTGGCTTCATTTCTCACCAAACCTTACCAAGTGATCCTATCTGTTTCCAACCAATCAATCTTACCCATGATTAATTCAATGCACATCACTGCCAAATATATGTCATACTATATCCAGAATCCAACAAAGATTTTCCTTCTCCCAAGCTTGGTATCAATAGCTGACAACTACTTTGCTCCTTCAAAAGATGGTCTTTGGAACCTAAATTTTTTGATTTCCTGGTTTATCTTAACCTGATTTAATTGCTGACATCTTATTTTCCCAATTATCACAGTTTATACAAACATATAGATCTATTCTGCAACTTATGTTATGCGGCACAGGAAACTCAAGAACACATCTTTCAGCAAAATTGAGCCCTCAAACAAATTAGGACTATCATGCAAAATACATATAGATGGCCAGTTGCATCTAGACAACAGCTAATTGAATCCTTTCAAAAGATACACTCTCCCACAACATGTGCAACAACCTTCATCTTATATAGCTTCTGGTGTACTCACTACATCTTCACTGAGGACAACAATAGCAGAAGACATCCAGTCAAATTCATCAATAAACTCCAACAAAACAAGGTATAACACTACTCCACCCCTGGACATCTTTGTGGCCACCTGTCACTACTGAAACAACCATCCAGTATAAGATTACAGAATTTACTCTCCATCTATTGCTATTCAATAGCTGTCTGCTATACCTAGTTCTACTCTGAATTGGCTTTGTTCTTCAAGCAGCCCCCATAATTTGATTTCACACCACATAGATAATAAGTTACCTTCCTATTGAACTCCAAAATTAATAATTATAAGAACACTAATAATTATAAATTTTATTAAACGCACATTATTATATTAAGTAATATTGACTTGTTGTAATATTGACTTGTTGTAAATCGTAAGATTTCATGAGTATTAATGTATAATAAGAATTGTGGACTTAATTAGTGAAGTATTGAATAGCTTCACACTCTTAGATCTAACCACTTCAGCTTCACCTATTCATATATAAAAGTAGGTTGAAGTAAAGAAGGTTTCCCTCCTTTCTTCCTAGCGTAAGCTTGTGGCTAAGACCTGTAGAGGTCTCTACCTTTGAATTTTTCAGATGCTTATTCCTAAAGGTTAAGAACACTAATCAAGATTAATAGAGAGACTGTAAATAACATCCAATATGACAACAGATTTTATGATCTTAGGACATATTCTTCTATTTATGAAGTTATGTTCTATATTGAACTGTCTTTTTAAGACTTAATTTGACATCCATTTCTGTATCCAAAATTAGTAGTGTTGTTTGTCAAAAATATACCTTGCAACATGATTAATGTAATTTTTAGAATTAACCTATATAAAAGCCTGTATAGCATGATTGCATCTGTAACCCTTACAATTAAAGTTATGTAACTCTATGTAGCTCAAAGGATTAATAAAGATTATTGTTGAAACATAAATTATGTAAGACTACAATGTATTTTGTGAATTAATTTTTCAATTAATATCATATGCATTAGATATAAATTGGTGGTAGTAAAATGAAACATTGAAATATTGTACATTTAAAAACTTAAATTTTTTTGATTGGATAAGATCATGTTGGCTGCTAAAACCATTAAATCTTGATTAATTAATTGAAGATTAAATCTGATTTTTTTTAAAAAATTCTAACTATCGATTAGTAATCTGATTAGGATTATAAATTTCAGTTAAATTTCTGTTAATTGTTGAATGTGTCTATTATTTATAAAGTTTATTTCAACACATGTAACTTAATATATCTTAATATAGTTACGAACTTAATCTTAATATAGTTACGAACTTAAACATCTCAATACTTATAAGATTTTTTTACTTTTATTATTACTGTTTGAAATTTTATAAACCCGACATGTAAATTACAATTAACATATACTGGTTATTGTTTGATAAGTATAAAAAGATGACAATATAAAAAAAAAAACAGTAAGCCTAAATAAATATTAGGATTGTCATCAGTGTTAAAAATACCAAAACATGATCATATCTAAAGGTTTTAAAATAAAATTTATTTCGAACTTTAAAAAAGACGAGAAAAAGTTCATATTTTCATAGGTAGAGTTTTTACAGGTAAAAAATATGAATATATATATATATATATATTTTGGTTGAGTACATATATCCATTGGCATAATTGATAAAATAAGTATAACACTTGATAATTTGATTAGATTATTAGTCATTATCCAAATATTTCAGGAATAGATAGGTAGATAAATAGATAGGCAGACATACAAATAGATAAATATTGTTAGGTCAATATATTCATCACCAAAATGAATGTAAATGATTCATCAAATGGTGATCTAGAAAATTTCTGAAAACTCCTATGGCCATTCCAATTTCAATAGAAAAAAAAGTTAAATAAATAAATAAACAAATAAATAATAATAATAATAATAATAATAATAATAATAATAATAATAATAATAATAATAATAATAATAAAAAATTAATTTGTATAACTAAAAAAAAATCTATGAAATATAAATATGTCCACATATTAAACTGTCTTTTGTGGCTAACTTTCCTTTCTGAAAGATTTTAATACTTTGCCTCATTGTATGTCTTTAGTATATTTTATTCTCATTCAAACCATCAACATTTTACTTTTTTAGAAGGTCTTTATGATAATCTTTACGAAATAAAGGGATCTCTCACATGAAATTCATATTCAAATTTACTGTAAAATATTTTTTAAAAAAGTGTTGCATATGTCCAGTTTAGAAAAGATGAGATTTTACAATAATAGATCTATAGTATTATATGAAGAGCACATTTATTAATCTTAAGGTCATGTATTTTAAAAATAGTACAACACTTTGTAAACAAAATGTTTCCCATTATGGGTAATACAAATCTCATTTCTATACAAAAAAATAGATGAAATAAATCTATACATTAATAATTTAAATCCAATAGTTATGTTACTATAGTAAATAAGTATTTAACTTTTTAAAAGCAGCTGCCCACATTAGAATCTGTGTTGCATCTCAACATCTAAGTCCATCTGACTATTAAAAGGTCACCAACCAATATTTTTATTCAATCACTAGATAATAAAATACTTAATTATTTTGAACCTAATTTCTAAATCACAGTCTTTATATGCTGCTTGCAAAGTATTAAATTGATTCTATAGATCATTTTTTGAAATGACATGGATAACATAATCATTAGCTTGGTAAATTTAGATGTTGAAATAATGAAATCCTTGTTTTTGCTTTTAATTGATTCAAATTAAAAATATTCCCCTATAATTCTTTCTTTTTAACTTCATATAAAGAGTTCGCAAACAAAAACATATATATATATTTTAATTTTAAACATTGTTTTTCAAATATAAAAAAATAATTAGCACACAAGAATAAAATTCTCAAAGTGTTATATATTGTATTTACTCTTCTATAAACTAATA
>JAQFVV010007073.1:0-105000 GCA_028023455.1 Epiperipatus broadwayi | reverse complement strand
TTTTTGAAAAACTAATAAATAGCCCGCTCAACCTTGCCAGGACAGGTATTCACACAATGAGACTTATCATTAGTTTACTTTCAAATGGACGCAGCTATTGTGGATTCTTTTATAGTCTCGTGAAAAATGACGGAATAAATAAACCATTGTCCTTAAGAGTTTAATCTCATAAATGTGCGGACAAATCGACTGTCTTTCGACTGTCGATAGAATGAATGGTTTGATAAACATGATATTGCCCTTCAGCAATTGCATGCTTGTATGCATATGACGGTCGGACCACACACCTGAAACTTGCCTCGAGAGTTGAGATGGATACCATACACTATGTAATTATGGGCACCGTCAGTTGTCGAGAAGTAAAAGCGCCTCAATCGTAAGTTTTGGACGATCCTGAAGACTTGTAGATAATTGCCTAATAATCAGGCCTTCTAATTGGTAGTTGGTAGCGTCCAAAGAAGACCACCTCGAAGAGGAACAAAAAAAAATGTTTTAAAAATCTGTACCAAAAAGCTCCCTCTTATGATGTTGAATAGAAATATGGAATCAATAAATTAACAGAAAAAAATTGTATGCGTTTCTATTAAATGGATAACAGTTTTGAAGTAAATTATTTAAATATAACGATAACAAAATTTACCAAAACAATTTTTAAAATTATTATTTTAATACTTGCAATAGTAAAAATATATGCAATTTTTATATTAAAAATATAATGTCTATTGAGAGCCGGAAAATAATCGTTTGGTTTCTTTTAGAACATAAAATTATTTATTTAAATTTACTTTACTGTATTTATATAAAAAAACAATTAGTTTGTTAAAAATCATAATTAAATTAATATATTTATTTAATATTATATTTAAGGGATAAGAATCTTTAATATTGATAACATATACATTTTTATTATTGTTAGTCGTATATTGTAGAAAGTATGCAGAATTACGATAGATTGATATTTATGCAGAAAAATATATATGACCGAATATAACATTTGAATTATTGCAGACTATTATTGTATCTATTTTTTTAATTAAAAAAATATTATTATTCAAATTTAAAATAAAACAAAACAAAAAAAAAAAGATGCATTAGTATATTTTTTACTAACAATCGGCCATGTTTTTATTTTGTGTATGATGTAAAGTTTTTAAGTTTGATAAATATATTATTATTATTTTATACAACATGATGGGGTATAAAGTTTAATACAATAATTAAAATTGTTGTTCAATATTATTGATTAATTTAACTGATTTTTTGTTCATAAGATTTTTTAATTGAAAGACAAATTTAAATATAACTTACTGCTTCAAAATCAAATTAATTCGAAGATTATCAGTGACAAAAACTAACGTTTTCTATATATATATGCTATGAACACATTTATTTATAAATACTAATAAAACATTCTGAATATTATCAATATATATATATTCCAAGTTTGAAGATTTAAATAAATGCACATAGTTATAAAATGCTAAACATGTTCTGTTACTAACTATGAAATAGCTAATTTATTTTAAGATTTATTTTTAAAGTATAGTATTTATTAATAATTTAAAATTTAACTAACTTAAAAAGTATGTGAAGAAATATTGTCAGTAATTGTACATATTGATTATTACTGTAAATTCATAAGTTTTTGTTTGAATAAAACTTTTATTAATAAATGAAAGTAGATTGTAATTAAATGATTATTAAATAAATGTCATTGATTAATTAAGTTTGTAAATGATTTTAACTTTGAAAAACATTATCATTTTTTAAAAACATTTTAAAATAATTATATATTTAGAAATCATGTGAAAAACACCTTTGAATTATTAAATTATATTTCATAACTTATATAAATGTATAGCTTTGATTAGTAAATTAACTTGTTTGGAATTGTGATTAAGTCCTTTACGTTGAATAAAAGTAGAATGAAAAACAAATTTCCATGTTATATATAGGTACACACAAATCTTAATTAAAATCGAAAAGCATTAACACTGTATATGTTGACGACCAATCTATGTACAAAAGGATGGATAAATATACTTTTTCACTCTATTGTTGATTAATAATATTTTCATTGTATTTTAATATTTTTTTTGATTACAAAAACTATTATATTATTATTTAATTAAATGGCATTTTAATTATATAATTTTTTTTTTAGAATATAATATTATTGCTTCCATTCCGTAATAAAACTAGTCATTAATTTTTCTAAATAAAGAAAGAAGTATAAAATATTCACAACAACAACAATAACAATAAAGAATTGTAATTATTGATATAGAATTTAAGTAAATTTATTGTATAAGAATTATATTTTCAGGAGTAAGTAAATTTTACATAATTATTTAAATAACTGAAATACAGGCTTATTATATACCTGTATCAATATAAGTAATATATAGGGTATATGAGCACAGACTTTCATACAACCCACAACTCTCCACTCTATCTCATAACACTGATACACTTGTAGTTTTTCACAACTACATATATATATATATATATTCTGTACTATGTTGTAAAATAGATAAGCTACATCACGTGAATAGTCTGCACTTCGGATTTATTTTTTTATATATAATTATCCCATTATTTTTGAAATTGTATAATTCATACAACTGTATCAAAATTATCATAACAAATAAAGCCACAAATAAACAAACACATATATACATATATGAGTATAAGTAATAACAATCATCACATTTGCAAATGTTTTCTTAAAATTTATAAAAGTTTTATATATGTATATATAAATATTCATTTTAAAGTCTAATCTAAAGTTAAAATAAAAATCTTAGCAATAATTCATAAATTTATAATCTGCTTGAGCTTTTTATTGTTTTCAGTTATTATAAAATAATCTGATAAGTAAATCAACTTATTTATTTAATATTTAATGATTTTCTATATCTTTCCAATGATTATATAAATGCAAAGTAGTTTATTAGTTAATGTTAAAGTTAACAGTGTTCTCATATCTGAAGAAGTTAATGAACTAGTGGATATAAAATTAAAAATAAATTTCTATGACCATATAATCTGTTTGAATTTTATAAGATTATATAGATAGTATTAATAATATGTTAATATATATTAAACTACACTGAAATTTTTACTTTGAATTATTAAAAGTAAAAACAAGGATTTTTTAATTCTGAATTTAAAGTATGCCAATAAACATCACATGATCACCACTTCTTATGCTTGTGTATAACTGTTGTTAAAACAGGCAAAACTCACTATACGTATTGCCGCACACAGCAAGCTAGAGTAATAAATGGTTGCCAGAAGGCTTGTGCATAAAATCCCCATCTAGTGCCTACTCATCCAATATCCCCAGACTAGTTTCTGGCTTATGGCCTTCGTCAGTGAAGATCTGATGATTATTTTATTTTTGCCCTTATAGAATGCAATTAATTAATGTTTTGAATGCAACAAGTAAAGTTTTATTAATTAATTAATGTTCAATAACTCAGATTTATTATCAGACAGTGATGGAAAATCAACCTCAGCAACTTTTAGTTTGTATGGTTTTCAACTTGATATACAACATTTTAAATAGAAAGATGCATTTTAGTTATTGAAATGCAGCAGTGACTCCAATGTACTGCTAATACTTTTAATAACTTAAAAAATAGTATATATTGCCACAATGAATAACAATGCAACTAAATTAGCTATATGTAATACTCACGTGATCACCATTGTTTTTATGTGTAGTACTTTTATTTTATCTAATTTATTGTCTGTGAAATATCTACACTCTTACAATATAACATAAAGACATTAATTTTTTTTATTTAAGGATGATCCTTAAATATATAATGACAATATTTTTCTAATGGATGTGATAGTGTACAGTTTATTATTGTAAAATCGCATCCTGTGGCAAATTATAACATGATTTTCTGAGAGAGGCAAATTGTTTATGTTATAAAGACTATCTCAAAAACACTCTAAAGAAATATAATTTTGAATTGTTTTTATTAAGAAGTTACAATTTAAACATTGGAGAACTACAATTAGATAAAGGTGAATGGAAGCATTTAAGAAAGAAAAGTTTCCTACAGAAGTTAAAAGATAGCATCAAATATATCAAATAAATAGAATAATGGACCAGGAATTCTTTATGTAGATTTATTTAAGATTCACAAGTTAGTTTGTATATTCAAGACTCACATTTATTATTATTATTATTATTATTATTATTATTATTATTATTATTATTATTATTATTATTATTATTATTATTATTATTATTATTATTATTATTATTATTATTATTATTATTATTATTATTATTATTATTATTATTATTATTATTATTATTATTATTATTTTATCTTTTTTTTCTTTTTAGAAATGTAATGTCTATTTTTGTTTGAGATTGTTGTTTCTGATGATGAATTGTAAAACTTTCTTCTATAGAGTAGTGACTAACATATTTTCATGCCAAATATATGATATAGGGGGTTGAATCTGATTTAAACGAAACGAATATTTTTTTTTTTACTTACAGACTGATTTAGTACTTTTCTTCTAGATAGACAGTTAATCAGTCATCTATTTTTAGGTAGACTGTAAAAAAAAAGTAAATCATTATTGGTCACATTCAAGCCCTTATAAATAAGAATTTTTTTTCCCTCTTATTGTTCCTTCTGTGTGGCTAACAGAGTTATCTTCCTAACCATGTTGTTTATTTTAAATGTTTAACTATACCTATATTTAAAAAAAAATGTTAAAAATAATATTAAAAAAATATTAAATTATAGAACAATTAATTAGATTATTTAAAGCCTAGTTTGTTAATTAATTATTAGACAATTGAGTTTCTGCTAGCCCAAAAATTGAAAAGAGAATAACTCAGGAAAGAATGAATGTAAAATGAAAAAAGAAATGTATGGCAAGTAACTGAAAATACATCTTCAGAAATTTTCTAATCTAAATAAAGATAATGAATTGTTAAAATTATGTGCATAAAATGGTTAATATGTTTTATCATGACATTCTTTTTTCATAGTTTTGTATTTGATTCATATTTTTATTTACTTTTTTAGATTAACCTGATTACATTTATCTTAAAACCATCAAGAAATTTCTTTATAACTTATCTTTTATTTTTGTGCCATCACTATTATCAAACTCATAATTTCTTTGACTTTCTTTTCTATTTTATTTAAATCTTTGGGGATGGAGGGGGGGTGGCAATTTATATATCAAAACAAAGCTAAAAGTATTATTGAATTATTTTCACTTTTATTTTTTTTTTCAATATCTACAAATAATTTTTTTTTAAATTGTTCATTGAACATCGGAACTCTACATAAAAATCCATCTAATATTATTACAAGTAAAAATAAGCTATGGAAAAAAAATGCATGTAATAGTTATTTATTTATCTATGAACAAGTTAATAAATCTGTATTCTTAAGAAAGCAACTAAATAATTCTATGTTCAAAATCAGCATAAAATGTTATCGTTTATCAAATTAGCTCGTTACAAGATTAAGAGGAAGTACGTGTAAATGGTCACTTTACATGTATTGTTAGTTTGATAAAAGAAGAAATGCGATTTAATATTTATCCAGCCTATACAGAATTGATTATTCTTATAATATTTGCAATGGCTGTTAAACTATATTTAATAATCAAACTATTATTAAATATCTAATCTTATTTATTAAAAGACAAACTTAAGTTTAAAAAAAAAAGATGTTTAGTAGCTGAAAATATTTCTCAAAGGGAATTGAAAATAAATGGATGACAATACTATTTCTTATATCAAATTTAAATAAATATTTCTAATAAACAAAAAAGTGACTAATAAATATTAGCTAGATATAGATTAGATATTAATCTATAAGTAGATAATTAAATATTATCAAATTATACCAATCTTTATTAAAAACCATTTAGCATTAATTTTATTTGTCAGGATATCTATCTATCTATCTATCTATCTATCTATCTATCTATCTATCTATCTATCTATCTATCTATCTATCTATCTATCTATCTATCTATCTATCTATCTATCTATCTATCTATCTGTCTATCTACCTACCTACCTACCTATCCGTCTATCTATCTATCTATCTATCTATCTATCTATCTATCTATCTATCTATCTATCTATCTATCTATCTATCTATCTATCTATCTATCTATCTATCTATTTATCTATCTATCTATCTATCTACTCAATTAAATCAACTATCTAGTTAACTTTCTATCTATCCACTTGCCCACTCATTTATACTTTCCTAATATCATTATTTCTATCTTCCTATTTATTTATCTATAAAATACAATTGCATTAATAACGTTTTAAAATTATTTTTTATCTTTAAAAAAATGGTTTTGTATGTAAATAAACGTCAAGGTATTCATTTACACACACAACAATAACAAAATGGCTTTATATATATATATAAATCTTTAAATACTACTATTACTACTACTACTATTACTACTACTATTTTTAAGGCGTAGAAAGTAAAACCAAACCCTTGATGTTGATTAATTGTCAAATAGTTTTGTTAATTGTTTGATCAAAATATAGCACTCATTTTTTGAAAGATATTAAAAAATTACCTGCTTAACATCTATAAATATATGTGTTTGTGTGTAGTCTTTTACTTCCATATTTGTAATTAGAAAATTAATAAAAAAAAATTCAGTATAGTAATTTGAGGACAATTTTAGAAACTTAATTTAACTTCTTTTTTTAATAATGTAAATATTTTTTTTAATAAAAAATACAACATAAACACATATACCCACGTGTATACTTATATATAGATTTAAATAAAATTGATTTGTCGTGATATGAATTCAGGGAAAACATCTTTATTAATATACTATGGATTAATCAAATATTTGATCAATAATTATTTGTATTGAATTTGGACAAATTATATCACACCTGAATTGTGTCCAGAAAATATTAAGTCGTTCATAATTAACAAAAGTGCCGATTTTTTTTTTTAAATGCTAATAAAAACATTAGCTTTTCATTCATTGTTTATGAATGAATATAAGTTCAATAACATATAAATCAGGTGATAGAAGAGAAGGAGAATAATTAACAGCATTATGTTTTTCAAAACAACAATTGACTATGAGAGCTATATAAATTAGAGCATTAGAACCTTAAAATAACTGTTGTATAATACGATGTTAGAGCATGAAGTTTATAAATATGAGAAGTATACTATGAAAAAAATTATAGCCTAAAAGAATACCTAGAAATCATAATTTTGCATACTATGTTTTGTAAATTGGAAAAATCAGCTTCTTCGATAGTTTTTAGGTTTTCCCAACAACCAACTTTGCAGTGTTTGGAGAATATCAAAATGATGATTAGAGGCATGTTTTTAGATATCCATTTTTAAAATTTTTTTTATAGGGTAACATGGCTACTTGCCGGTTACAGCATTCACATTTGATATCTTTGGCTGTGTTATAAAATTTGTTGTAAGTGTTAGACATGGGAAGTTCGAGTTTGATTATTTGGATAGATATTAAAAAAAAATAGTATATATTGAGTTTAAAGTACTTCTTAATGGTTGTGTATCTGTGTGTCTCGCTTTAATCTTGTCATACCAGTTCATGGCAGCATAGATTTCCAATCCCAGTTGATTTGGGAATATTTTATTCTCTCATCATTGGAGAATATACTCATTATTTTTAAAATTGTTAATCTCAAATTAAGCTATTTAACAATTTTTATATCTGTAATCTAACAATTAAAGAACCAATAATTTGGTTCATTATCGTCTTTTATAATATTTATGTATAACTTTTCATTATATACCTTTTGCCATCTTCTTAAAAGTCAGTCTGACTTATTAAAAAAACAAATTTTATGTTGTCTAATATTTATATTTCTGTATTATTTAATGCAAACATATATGCCGATAAGAATGACACTTTGTGTTTTCGATCTTTTGTTTATTTCTTCTGAACACATACACACACATACAAATAGATATATAAATATGTGTATAGACAAATTTCAATTAAAAAAATAATAGTTTTAAAAAAATATTTTTTTAAAATTGAAATCTTAATGTTTATCATAGATATCAGGAAAAATTGAAACTTTTAAATTTGGAATTTAAAAATTCTATTATTTTCTTTCTTAGATATACGTATTATTTTAGTTTAGTTTTTGTATGTTATAAGTGCTGGCTACTAATTTTCTGACAAATTAACATTTTCTATAATTAAACATAACAAAATTAAATATTGCCCTACAAAAAATAATAATAATAATTTCAGAACAAATATATTTTTAATAAAATAGCAAAAAGTTATCATTAACATTTATTTCATTGATGCTATATGTATAGCCTAAACACATTACGTGTAATTTCTTTTAAATTGATAGAGCTAATAATAGAAAGTAGCTAAATTTTGAATGTAACAATATAGTTACGATCATTGCAAAAATGCGATAATTAAGCTTTAGATCTACATTAATTAAATCTTACAAATACTTAATAAAAAATGTATAATCCTGAAATTATATGTGCACATACTTTATTAATTTTTGATATTACTTTGAATGTATAATTATATATATTTATAAAGTAATTCACTTTTAGATCTTTTAAAAGAGTATTTGAAATTTTAGAGAATAATATATGTAAATAAGAAACAACTTTGCTGCATCTAAGTTTGAATATAAAAATTATTTCGTGCAAATTTTTATATTTGTAAATGCAGTTTTTATAATACTAATATTGATTTATTATATACTTATTACAAATCTTTTCAAAATATTTCTTAATATTTATAAATATTGTTAATTGTGAAACCATATTTACGATTCAATTAATTTCCTTTACACATACGCACACACACTCATACATGTATTTGTGTATTCTAAAATATGCATCTACTTTATGTAATCTATGTATGTATATTTAAAGTTATTTATTAAACCTGGGTAATTACAACAATTCTCAAATCAGATTCCTAAGAATTATTTGCTTACAGATTTGTTTACGGGCATATTAAAATTATTATAATTTTCATAGGTACATATTTACTTTAGTAATAAATAATTTTTTGTTAGTGAAATGGTAGCATATTCTATTAAAAAACAGAAAACATAATTGATTATTTATTAAAAAAATAAATATTTAAATTTAGACAAATAAAAACATTTCAAAGCTTGTCTTTTTTTTTTCATGTGTCAAAGCATCGGCCGGGAAGAGAACCCGCAAACCCGGGACAACTGCCTGTAAGGACGCTGTGCTGATCATTCGACTACCAATGCTTGACAGCTTGCCTTTTTATCTTTGTATTAGTATATATAAACAATTAATATTTATAATATAAAATTAAATTAATACTTGAAATTTCATTATTTTGAAATGTACAATATATTATGTGATATGTCGCCCAATTGATATTTGTATATATCTTTATATCTTATCTAGCATAGAAATCATATGTTATGGCTACTCATCACCTAAAGATTGCAATTACTAATTAAAAATTTAAATTATCTTCATATTTGAACCAACCAAATTAACCTGATAGCACAAAAAAAAAAAAAAGAAAGAAAAGTAAGAATATTTATATCGATGATCATCGTCAGTATAGGCATTAACTTTTACTTTATAGCTATATATAAAAAAAACAACTTTACCTATTAAAACATTATACGAAACAAACTGACCCAATTGTTCTCATAAGTCCAAATACTAAAACTGAAGCCAGATAATAACTTTCCCTTTCTTTTTTTTTTTACTTTAATATATGACATTCAGAATTTGTATATAATAAATTTGCACCCAATAAAAAAAAAAATAAAGTTACTACAATAATAATAATTAAAAAATAATTTACCAATCACAGCAGTAACGTAATGTGAGAATATAATAAAAAAAATTATTAAATTTTCAAACTATTTTTTTTATAATCTAAACAATAGTATCATGTTTTTGTTTTAAAAATCAATCTTTATTGACAGAAGTTTTGTTAATAGACTTTTATAAAGAGGACTCATTCACGTTTTAACTTACAAATTTAGAAAATACTTAAAAATATGTAAGCTGTAATAATGACGTTTAATTAAACCTTAGATATAATTATTAACCCAGATTTTTTTTCCCATTCTGTTAGCTCCCTTAATTATCTAACTACTTCCAAATCATCACAAGACCTTACCTTAGGGATCTTACACAGTTATCCTTCTGCTTAAGCATAAAATACCACATCATTAAATTTCTTGTTAAAGCCACACATATTGCATTTACCTTTAAAACTGAAGCAAAACATTGGGCAGAACAAAGCAGTGAAGATAATTTTAAAGATCTCCATTACTCAAAATTCACATGCACTGAAGAATGTATAGTATGACTCAGTCCTACTAAACAAATGACATATGAAGAGATGCCACTTTAATTACATCATCAAAAAGTAAATTTGTGACTTATACGATCAAATCATTACAATTGATATTTTTTTAAAAATCCTGTTTTACAATTTTTGTAGATGGTATTTTGGATCAAAAAACTTTTTGCCCAATTACTAGCCATAATATGATTTTTTTAAAACTTTAAATTCATAAAATATTATTAGTCAATCGTTGATGGCCTAGTGGTTAGCATAGCTGCCTTCTAAGCAGCTGGCCCGGTTCACTTCCTGGTAAACGCATTTGACATATGAAAAAAAAAAAAATAATGATTAAATAAATAACTCATATTTTATCTAACTGAATAGGAAGTAATCAAGCCTCCAATAATTTATATCACATTTGAAATCCTATCACAACCATCCGTCAACCCAGAAGTCTGACTAACCTCTCACACCATAGGTACATTAGAAACGTACACTTTGTCAAGCAATACAAGTTATTTTTAGAGAAAACCCAAACTTAATTTTTTGTATAATACATACTTTTTATTAAATACAATTTCATATATGTGTAAGAGATTGTGATCTGTGCCAACGGATGGATGCTGGTTCAGCACAAAATGGTATCTTGGGGATCTTTTTTTTCACATGTCTTTGATCATATATTTTAATAATGTGTGATAGAATTATATTTAATAAAAATATTATATAAAAAATAAGTTTTAGGGTTTCTCTAGAAGTAATGCATATGTTTCTCATATATCTATGATGTGAAAAGTTGATTTGACTTCTGGGTTGATGGATAGTTGTGATAGGATTGAAAATATGACATAACACATTGGAAGCTTCAGTTACTCCTTATTCAGTTAAATAATGGTTAGTAGCTTTCAGTTATAATGATAAAAAATAATTTTTGTAAAAGTAATACTGAAGTAATACTTTTACTATCTATTTAAAATCTAAAACAAATGCAACAAAAATATCACTAGGCAAATGCAAATTTCCAAACAATTAATATATAATAAAATTATAAACTTTAAAATTAAAATCAATTAGTCTCTATCTTTAAATATTATTTTATATTTTTAATTATTGTTACCAAATTTACAAATTTTAAAATATCATCTACACAGTTTTTCTTTTCAAAAATAGTTCATAATTTTCCATATATATATATAAATGAATACACAAAACTTTTTTTAAAAACTTGTTTTTTATATGACTATTATAAATATAAAATAACATACCACGTTTTGACTATTTTATAATATAGTCTTTTTCAAGAAACACTAAAAAAAATAAAATACAGATACATAACAATAAATATAAAATATCACATATTCCAATCAAATCCAAAAACATTACAAAATACTAACAAATTCTCTTTACCTCAACACCTTTCCTATTACAAACAATCTCAAAACTGAATCTTTTTTTTACATTTATATATCCATCCAAAAATACCCTAAGAACATTTAATTAACAAATCTATTGTTTTCTTTTTTTTTTTTTATTAACATTCTATTTAATTCAGGTTTAATTTCACTAATATAAATTCCTTTGTTTATTATTCTTTCATGGTTTCACTTTCTACATTCTAAAGGTTTTATTTCAAAATCTTTTAAGTTTAAATTTATTTATATGGTTATAAATAGCAGAATTTTATCACTTAAATGCTGTTTTAATAGTTTCTAATTTATTTTTGTAGTCCCAACACATCATATCTCTATATTATTTTTAATACAATTAAAACATTTTATTATGTAAACTGAACTCATAATCTCTAAATTATTACATTCTCTATTATCATTAATTAAAAAACTTAAACTTTATTTTTATAAATAGGTTTTCTTATTAATCATTTTAAATAATTTTTTGACTTTGACAAACAAATCTTTTGATATATTGAAACAAATATAAATTACTTTATTATTATTTATTTGGTACTTTGGTATTAGAGCTGCAACACTGAGCATATATTAGACCTACTATACCTGTTTACATTCATATCAATCCACTGATAACTTTGCAATCTTGGGATCTGGTCAAAATAACATGTACATGGATCTTATACACAAAATTTTGGCAAAAACAATGTGTACATGGATCTTGTACATAGTATTTTGGCAAGATTAACAAAGTTATCAGGAGGTTGATATGGATGTGAGCAGATGCAGTAAGTCTAATACAGAACTAAAAATAAATAAAAGTAAAAACATAACAAACATATTTATCATTTTCAATAAGAAATATATAATTTTGAATAAGAGATTCAAATATGTATGACTTGGACACTAACAACTTTCAAGAATGACATTTGAAATTTTAAAAAAATGTGATTTGCGATCTTAATAAAATGATGGCATTACACACAAAAAAACTTTCTTAGTTTAAATAAGCACTAAACAAACAGTAAATGATTTTGGTCTTTAAATAATGAGACATTCAAATATGTACGAGTTGGTCACTAACAGCTTTCTAGAACAACATTTGAAAACAAAAAAAAATGTGATTTGAGATCTTAATGAAATGATAGCATTACACAAAAAATTATTAGTTTAAATATGAATTAAACAAGTAATAAATGATTTTGGTTTTTAGAAAATATTTATAAAAAGTCATTAACTATATGTATGGCTTTCACACTAACAACTTTTAAAAATGACATTCCAAATCAAAAAAAAAAGTGTGATTTGTGAGCTTAATGAAATGATGCCATTACACAAAAAATTATTATTAAACAAATAGTAAATGATTTTGGTTTTTAAATAATATTTATAAAAAACACATTAATTATGCTCATATGATATTTATTGTATAATATATAACAAGAATTGTTACCTTGAAACAAAATATTTAGTATTACCACAGAAAATGGAGATCTCTACTAAAAGTTTTCCATCTAAAAATGTAGTATGTGGTTGCAGAGTATGCCAGGATTTTCAACAGAAATGCTGATAAACATATTTTTTTTATAAACAACTTAAACCAAAAAAAGAACAAAAAACACAAAAATACATATTAATTATGAGACTTTTATTAGATTATTATCCTGGTGGAACCATTTCTTTCATATTGTTAAGTATGGCAAAAAGAAATCTGGACAATAACTGAAAATGTTGGGGTATTACAAAAAAGATTGCATTGATAAAGATAAAAATACATTTCCAGATGTATACTTGCCAGGTTTATTTTCTTTCAATTTGATATCATCATGAGATTACACATTTACTTTAGGTGTGAAAAGTTCTCCTCTCTTCCCTATATTGCAGCTCTAATACCACAGTACCTATTACTCCTATTTAATCTTATTCTATTCTTTATTTTATCATAGTTTTATTAGAAAATAAACCTTAAATTATATTCAAATGATAATTTGTTTAAAAATGAGATGAATATGATAAAGCATGAGTGTTTTATAAATGTTTATCCTAGAGATATTATTAAAGAATTTTTTTCTAATAAAAACATTGATAAAATAAAGAATAGAATAAGATTAAATAAGGATAATAATAAAAAGATAATTTATATTGTTTTTATATATCAAAAGATTTGTTTGTTAAAGTTAGAAATTATTTAAAATGATTAATAAGAAATATAATGTTTTCATTTATCCTATTTATAAAAAAAAAGTTTAAGTTTTTAAATTAATAATAATAGGGAATGCAATAATTTAGAGATTATGAATTCAATTTACGTAATAAAATGTGTCAATTGTATTAAAAATAATATAGACATATAATATATTGGTACTACCATAAATAAATTAGAAACTAGATTAAAACACCATTTAAATAATAACAATTCTGCTATTTATAATCATATGAATAAATTTAAACAAAAAGATTTTGAAATAAAACCTCTAGAATGTACTCATACCATGAACTTATAATAAAGGAATAAATTTATATTAGTGAAATTAAACCTGAATTAAATAGAATGTTAATAGAAACGAAAATAATAGATTTGTTAATTAAATGTTTTTAGGATATTTTTGGATGAGTATATTAATGTAAAAAAAAGATTCAGTTTCGAGATTGTTTGTAATAGAAAAGGTATTGAGGTGAAGAGAATTTGTTAGTATTTTCTAGTGTTTTTGGATTTGTTTGGAATATGTGATATTTTATATTTATTATTACATATTTTTATTTTTTAGTGCTCTTTGAAAAAGCCTATATTATAAAATAGTTGAAATTTTGGGGTTTATTTTGTTTATAATAGACATATAAAAACAAGTTTTAAAAAGAAGTTTGGTGTATTCATTTATATTTATGTTACAAATTTATTAAGCTCTTTTATTAATCTTCCCAATCAACATCGAATTCTGGGTAATAAATATTAAATCATCTCAAAATCTAATTTTACAACTAAAATTTTAAAATCCACCCCCCACACTTTTTTCTACACAAATCTTTTAAAAAAATATTAATATAGCATGCTTATCTGTGATTTCATTTTAAACAGAAAAGATTGTTTCATTCGTCAATGAAATACCAATATCATCAACATCAGACAAACAAAACTCCAAAATAAAATTAAAAAATGGTAGAAAAATTCATCAATGAAATACCAATATCATCAACATCAGACAAACAAAAATCCAAAATAAAATTAAAAAATGGTAGAAAGATAAAAAGGAAATATTAGAAATAAATTTTACATTTGCTTTATTTGATATTTTGCAATCAATCTTTTAGATTTTTCTATTGCAAACTTTTCTTCCTTAATTAAAGGCTTCAAAATCCTGTCTAATTGTAACTCTTCATTGTGTTCTGTTCTCTGTCACATCTCTACAATGAAAGCAATCAACAATTCACCTTTTGGAAAGTTTTTGAGATAATCTTTATAATGTAAATGGCTCTGCCTCATCATACCCTGGAAAGTTCAAGTATATTATAAAATATTTTTGATAAAGTCTTCCTATTGTCATTTATTCACAGGTACAATAAATAAAAATGTGATTTTACAGTAGCAGATTCTTATAGCATGACATCTAGCAAGCTAAATAACAGTACCTGATTACATTGCTTTGCTATTACATTATTAGCATTTAACAGAGCATTGTTAAAAAAAATTACTCTTTATGTGGCAACAATAGGAGGTTCAATTCTCATTTTCTTAAAATAATTTAGATAAATTAATAGTTTTATACACAAATTAATTTAGCTGCAATAGATGGTTTTTTTGTGATGAAATGTTGTTTAATTTAGTAAAGGCAGCAGCCCTTTGGAATTTGTGTTACACCTCAACAGTATTATTGCTACTTAAAAATCTACCAAGATACTTAAATTGGTTCTCATCACTAAATAAATATTTTTCTATTATTACTGGCTGTTAAATAACTTGAGTTTTTAAAAATGATAATTGCTAAAAAATAATAATTTATATGTTGGAGTCAAAAAAATAAATTCTTTCTGTAAAACACCTTATAAATTGGAAAGGATTACCCAAAGATAAGCATACTGTAAATCCATAAGCTAAGAATATATATTTTTATTTTTGCTTTTATTAAATTTAAATTTAAAACTCTACCATCAAATCTTTATGCATCTTTATACCTTATTCATGAAAAATTCTAGCAATGTCAAAACTCATTCCACATCTTTTCACCACAAATATTTATTTTAAATAAAATTAATGGATAACCAATTATTTTTAAACAGTGCCATAGAAAGGTTGACTAATTGAGCCAAATGACTGATTTAATAAAATTATTACATAAATCACTTCTTTGTTCTTAACAATTTTTTGCATTTGATGGACAACAAAACAATGTCTATAGTGCTTCCTGATTCTCTAAATTCTTTATGACTAAAAGCAATCTATTAAATACAATCATTGAAAACATCTTTGTAATAGAAGATAATGTTTTTCCAATATAATTATTAAAATCTTGTCTGTCTTCATATCATTAAGATCACAACATATAACTTTATGAATTTTTATGGAATAATTTTATGAATCTATATATTTCTTAAAAAATCTAACATTTTGCAGTTATTCCACCATATTTTAAATATTCCTTGTGTCTTTAATCAAAATTCAGTCTTTCTATTTTTAAGATTATTTAACAGTTGTTTTAACTTCACTAAGCTGGATATTTTTGTTTAAATATAAATTGATAGTAATGATAAATATATCATTAAATATGATATTGTAATTCTTAAATGATCACTCCAAATGTGTTTAAAACACTCCTTATATTGTTTAGAACACCATGGCAATCAAATAAGAGAATGCAAGTGATGGATTTAATTGGATTATATCATTTTGTATTTACTATGTTACTTTCAATGCATCAAACAAAGAGCTAAATTGTCTATGTCATTGCACTTATATTCCACCAATTACTTTTTAAAGCTTTATGCAATTTATTGCACTTTTATTTTTAAATCCATATATAAGTTATCAAATCCCACATTCAATTCATTATTTTTTCAAGCAGAAAATATCATCTTTTTCTTTTAATCAAGTAATTAATAATGAAATCGTTATCATAGAACAAATCACAATTACAATTCTTTTTTATTCAATTAGGAATAAACTTATCCACTGATAGAAATAATTCAAATGCCAATAACATAACAATTCTGAAAATCTAAATTAGAAATTTTTGTGTTTATCAGACAGTGAAATTTCGTTGAATAGTTAATACTTTTAAGTAGTTCATACTTTTAAGTAATGAACATCAAGATTTTCTGCTAATATGATTAGAATATAGACCCATGTTTTAATAATAAAACTACCTGGTACAATTTATGACAATTAAACTTTAAAATAAATTAGTGTTATTGCATCAATGCTAATAAAACATCTAGATATTCATCTTGGATAATGTAATAGAGATCCACAGGAATTGTAAAAAAATTCAAGTAAATAAAATAACTTTTTTGTCTCTGTAAACAGAAAGATATTGTTTTGGATACTTTCACAATAAATACATTGACTATCAGATACAGTAGATTTTTAAAAAATCAGACAAAAAATCTCAGATTCAATCATTTTCAAAACAATATCATCTTTAGATTATGCTATTGCTAGAAGTCACAAAAGTTTTTATTAAATGAACACCAACACAGGAAGAAAGTTGGAATGATCATATATTAAAATGCTTCAAAGTTAACATTATAGTGACATTAAAATAGATTTTATCTTTAGAAAATGTAAGATTCTTAATTTGGAATTAACTGCTACAACACCAACAGCTATTAAGCACTAAAATTGGCAGTTTAGATTCTCAATTTATAATATCAATAAGAAATAGAATTCTGTTAAGAAATGCTGAAAAAATATTCTATATTTTTTTTTAAAAAATTCAAAATGTTTCTTTAGCAATAATAATATTATTAATTATTTTATTAAATCCCAGCCTATGTATATTAGGATCATAACTAAATAACACAAAAATGTGTAATTTTATAAGTAAGATAAATGATTTATTACAGAAATCAAATTTTAATATAAATATAAATTATAATAATATAATTAAAATTGATGAATTTAAATGTTAAATGCACCATAAAGTTTTATAAATTCTCTTTGTAGCAGTATAATTGCAGTGCATTATGGGGATATTTTGATTGCTTGACTTAAATTGCTTTTTTTAAAAACTATCTGTAGCATTCATTTGCTGGTTTTGCATTTATTTGATATAAAAACTGAAAGTAAAAAATATGTAAATTTATTAACTAAAAACTCTGAATATATTAGTATCATACAGAGAAGCTGATACAAATGAGCTAAAAATCTTAGTAGTTTCTTTATCCCATAGCTCTGACCAAACTTGCAAGATGTTTTAGAGACACTCTTCTTTTGCTGGTCTTTAAGAAAAATTGCATATTTACTTTATAATTATTTTTGCAAAATATTTGTAAAATAATTATTTTAAAACAAACATGTTTATGATTATACTGAGATTTTATTTAAAAGCATTTTCTTTTAAGAGGACAATTCAAGAAAAATATAATCACAATAAAAGTTATACTATAAACATTATAGCAATTATTTTTTGTCATTTTTTTAATAATTATAAATAAAATGTCATTTTTTTTTGCTTTAAAACTTTTTAACAAGAATTTATTCAGGTTTTAGAAATAAGTTAAAACAACTTTTTTTTCCTCCATTATATATTTTTATCTAGCAATCACAAATAAACAAAATCCATTACTCTGATTACATTTTTCAATTTATTACTTTTCTTTGTATATTTGCAAAGCTGAAATATTGATTTTGAAAATAATAAATAGAATACATAGTGAGAACATAAAACTTTATCATACAATGGTGAACAGAAAAATAGCCAAACAAGTCAATTAATGAAATCTTCATTGAATGAACTTTATTTTTAAAACAAGAAATAAATTTGAAGCATTTATAAATCTTTAAAATTTTACTTTGAAAAATAAAATTGTATTTATAATTTTTAAAATATTTCAAAAGATTTAAATGATATCTGTAAAAACATTAGTAACCAGTTTGACAAACTTGTGTGATTATACCAGTTGGATTTTTCTTTATTTTTGTTGTGCTTGTTATTTAAGTTAAACTTTTAAAAGTCTAACATATACATATAAAATAAAAGTGTAATAATATACATTTCTATTTTTTAATAGTTATTAAGTAATTATTGTGTATAAATAATTGTGAATCTTTAGTAAACAATGTAAAAGTCAATTTGTAGGATATTTCAAAAATCTTTTCAAAATAATCTTGCAAATGCTCTAAAAACCACACATGGAGGCTGAAATAAATTACTTTGATTTTAGCCATCTATTGGAAAGTACTTACCTCTGTTTTTTATTAATACATCACTTCTATTTCCTGTATTAAATGAGTGTGTTCCTAAATATGCAGAGTAAAGATGAATTAAAGCATTTTCAGTCCAATATAATTCAATTATGGAATCATCACAAGAAAGGTCATCTCACTTTCACACACCATAGAAGAAGTTAAAAAACAAAAAAGGACTTTTGAACCACCTGGAAGCAAATTTGCATATAGTATCCTAATTAGAAAAAAATGGCAAAAAAGACAGACATTGAAAAACTAAATAATGAACTCTTCCATAATAGTGGAATATTGAAGAATTAACACAAATAACTACCCACTTTAAAAGAATCACTTCAGTTATCAGAAGAAAAAAGTCAAAATGAATCATCTCTTAGATATTATGTGAAAGAATTACAAATACATATAAGTAATAATGTAAAAATAGTTCCTAAATTAAAATAAGAAATAAAGCACTAAAAGCAGAATATTGAATTCATTGAACTTGTTATACAAAAGAAAGATCAAGCAATTTTGGAAGTGCAAAGTAATTTGCAAGATGTTAAATCTTAATGTCAAGAACTCTAAGCAAGAAGAAATTAAATTAAAAATGTAAAAAAAATGCAGAAGAATATTTTTCAAAAGAACAAATTGATAATCTCATTATGGAATTAGATAAACTGAAGTTGCATTGTCAGAATTTGCAACAAGAAAGCAGTCTATAAATGGCTGAGAAGTATACTGCATTGGAAATAGAAGCAATCTAAAAGCTAGTGTGCGTGATTATCAGAATAATGTTAAATCATTACAAGAATCTATTAATCAATTACAAAGTCAAATGCAACAGCAGCAGAAAATTATTGAAGAATTACAATGTGAACTTCATAGTCAGCAATATGAAGCTGCTGATGCTCTCAGAAGAGAAGTTGAAATAAAAAATAAACAACTACAAGAAACAGTTGCAATTCTAAAAGTGGGATTGACAAAACCTTAAAAAAAAAGATTCTTTGAAAAAGAGGCTTTAGTTTTAAAAATAAAAAATATGGAAACTGGAAAAAAAACAACAACAATATATGCAAGGAAAATAACATTTTGAAAAAGTTCAGAAACATTTGAAACTGTTGGAAGCTAATAATAAACAATTAATAGATATGATTAAAATTTTAAAAGCAGAACCAAACACAATCAACTGTCCAGAAATGAACTGGCTGCTTTGTTAGACAAATATGAATTAGAAAAACAACAATTACTAAAAGAAAATCAGTTTAGATAGAAGTATAAAAATTCGAAATGATAAAATCAATTAATTGAAAAACACTCTTCAAGATGAATATTAGATAAAAGAACTAACTACAAAGGTACAAAGAGAAGAGAAAAGTATAATATATCTTAATAACAAAAATTTAAAACCTGAAGAAGAATTAAAACGTGCAAAGATGAATTTACAGCAAGACTTTGTGATGAAGAAGATTGAAATGTCTACTTGAATGACAAAAAATCTGTTTGAAAATGAATTAAAACACTATAAGAAAAATAAACAATTAAAAAGAAGAGTTTGAAGATCTGGATTTAAAACAATATGAAATTGAATTGAAACAATTGACTGATCACGTACAGATACTTCAATCATCATCAAATGAAGAAGTTCAGACATTATCCCTTCAAATTGAAAAAGCTGATGACGAAATTGAAAGTTTAAACTTTTGCAAACAGGAAAAAGGAATATTTGGAAGATTGAGTTAATTTCAAATCGAGTATGGATAGGTTTCGTGATGAATTGAATCATGCTTTAGCAAGTATTGCCCAAAATAAGACCGAGAATCATATTTTAAGAACGCTTGTTAGAAAGATAGCACAAAATTGGCCGTCCTTTTAAAAAAATAAGGATATTATATTAATTAGTCTGAAGAATTAAAAAATAATAATGTGAAGAAATGGTTAAAGAATTAGAGACGCATAAAAATTATGATGTTGTTTTACAGAAAAATAATCTTGAATCTCAATAATTTTTCCAGAAACTATATGACTTAATTGAAGTCAAAACATTGGAAATAAAATGAAAGAAAAACCCAAATTGTCAGAAAAAGTTGGCTGAATCTTCACAGCAGTTTCAATTTTTGCAAAATAAAAATAGTAAGTTATTAAAGAAAAAAAGAGATTTAGTTTCACTAATTTCTGATAAAGATAATAAATATAAATAAATTAATGAAAAAAAATACTGACATGTCTAGCTATAGTAAAACAATATTAGAAAGTGAAAGTGAATTAAGAAAACATATTGAAATTTTGACATTGAACGAAAGTGAAATGAAATTAAAAAGAAAAGTTCAGTTGGTTACAAAAAAAAAAAAAAAAACCTTACGCTACGGTTAGAATGGCAACGAGTTGTAAATGTAAGTTCTAAAAATTTCTCCCTAATTTATTGCAGAGATAGTTATTTTAAAACAGTATATTTAAGACGTGGAATCAGAGCAACATAATAAAGAAGAAGCAACATAGCAACTTTTAGGTTACTACAGATGACGAGAAGCAAAAGAAAGCACAATTTGAACAAGAACTGGGATCTCTTAAAGAATAATTAACTATTTTACAAGAAGAAAAAGAAAAGTTCCAAGAATATGTGATTGTTTTCAATAAACAGATTGATGGTTTATAAATAGATTTGGCAAAAAGTCATGAGGTTTTAAATTTGACAATGTCAGAATAATTGCGAGCACTAATAGATCTACATGAAGCTAAAAATGAACTTTTATATACGTTAAAAAAATGAAAATCTTCAACAGAAAGAAATAACGATGAAAGCAAATCAAATTTTAGTTGATGATGGATTGCAGCTTAAAGTAGGTGAATTGACAACAGAATTAGATATTATAAATAATAAATTTTATATTACACAACAACGAAAATCTTGATTTGAAAGAACAAATTCGAATAACGTTTAATGAATTGTGTCAGAGTTTTTTTTTTGTTTTTTTTTTTAGAAAAATAGCAGTATAATCAATTAGTTCAGGCACTAAAACATTATAAAGTTCAATTTAAAGAATTTTTCATTCACAAATTGTAATGTTCTCAGTTGTCTGAAATGATCAGCAAACTAGAGAGAGAAAAACAAAACAGAACTGATTTATTATCAGAATTAGAAAGACAGCCCACTGAATCAAGAAATTTCATTCTAGAATTAAATCTAAATAATGAAAGATTTCAAGAATTGTTAAAAGAATTTATGAAATTATCTTCATTAAAATTCAGCCTCGATAACGATGAAGCATTGAAGTTAAAAAAATGCTGTAGAGAATTGAAAGACTCACACTGGTAGAGGAAAAAAAAACAACTTAAGAAATTATTGGCTGAAACTGAAGTAAAAGATTAATTAATTAGCAATATAAAACAGTTTTCAAAAAACTTACAAAAGGAGAAACAGGCCCTTCAAGAAATTATTGACCAGAAGGAGTCTGTTCTTGTCAAAATAGAAGAAAATCGAAGAAGAAACGTGAGTCTTAGCAAATTATGAACAAGGCAAAAAATTGGAAAACATTAAACAAGGTAATGGGATTAATTTAACCAATGAACAGGTACCGGAAACAATTGGTAATATATTAAATAATGGATCAAGATTCGTAGAGTGGGGAATGAAAAATATTAAAATGTTAATAGTTGCAAACATGGAAACCAAATTTGAAAATTAACCCTTAAAATATTTTATTGAGAAGACAGCTAGAATAACTTATTATCAAATAGTCATAAAGATAAATGGTATAGTAACATAAAAGACACTAAAACGTACCTAGAAAGACACAATATGACTTATACAAAGAAAGATAAAAAATGGAATGACATTAATAGAAAAGAATGAGTACTGGACAAAACTTAAAATACAGATTAAAACCTTAAATTTATGGAAATACCATCATATAATATTGAAGAACATTAAAGACAAATTTATTTTATTGGTTCTTAGAAAGCTCTACCAGAAGACAATTGCAAAAGCGGAATACTTTAAAACCTATCTTTCCGCAAATTGCGATCATAAAACTATATAAGGAAAGCCTTCCACAAGCTTATTATTGATTTTCGTTAGTCAGATTTTTATAAAACGTCAAAACTATTGCTATCTGGATTACTGAAAAATTAAGATTTGGAAAATACTCAATTAAATCATCATATGAATTCTTTAACAAGATTAAAAACACAAAAATTGATATTAACAATAAAATTGCTTCAGTTGATGTAAAATAGTTATATATAGAGTTCAGTGTTCAGAACAAAATCGTTTGAGGTGATTGATGAATTGCTAAGTAACAACAACATATAGTTGTCTTGAAATAGATAGACAAATACATCACAGTGACAACAATTTGCAGATATTACAAAAGGAATAATTGTTGGCTGATAGGGCTAAACATCAGTGGCATCATCAAAAGTCTAATTCTAGAAAAAGTCGAAAACTGTGCTATCCCCAAATATGTACATCTAAACTGAAGCTTAATATACACTAGATACCTGGATGACACCTTTATATGTGCTACAGACACACAGATTTGGAACAGCCATTGACCATATTATGTACCTTGGAAAAAGAAAGCTGTAATAAAGGAATAAAATTTTGGCTTTGTATATAGAAAATAGAGCCACACCCTGGATTACAGATTAATGCTTAAGTCTCTAATTATAAGAGGAGCAATACATCTTACATCAAGAACATCGATGTCTTATAAATATACAGGATTGAATTTTTTTTACACAGAAATCATACACTATGCGAGTTTGAATCTGATAAGAACAACATTGAAAAGTATACAAACAACCTTTAAAAGACAGGATACAAAATAAGAAAATCTTGTCCCATCCAATAAGAGGAACCTAAAAAATGAATAAGCCTATCTTGTATTTCGAAAATTACACCTTCATCAAATAAATCAGCATATCAAGTAGTCTATAAAATTAACTGCAGCCTGCAATGCTGCATATTATGAGAAGTCAAATGCCAAACTATCAATGAGACCCGCTCAACATAGATATTTATATAATATAGTTCCCAGAGATAAAGAACACACATTAATATTTACAGACCATGTTCCGAAAACTGGCCACAGATTCAAGCTAACAAAAGTTTAAATAGTGTGCATAAAGAAAGAGAAGACAGAAAGTGAAAGGTCAAAGATACAAGTGCAACATCTAATGACCGTTTTTCCACCAACAGAAAAAAAAAAACAAGCATACCCATATCAAAGAAATGGGCGACTTGAAAAATCTAAATTTAAATTTGAATATATTGAATAGCTTATTAAATACTAATTAAATACTGATCTAAAGAGCATGTAACCACACCATTATACACCATGAATGTGATATATTGAATTTATTAAAAGCATTTTAGGCAGTAATAAAGCTGAATATTAAAAAAAAAAAAAAAAAACACCTATTTTTCTGTGAGTATATTTATTAATTACCAGATATTATTTGGCTCAGAAAAGAAAAAAAAATAGTAATAGTTGAATATCTGGGGTTGTAAACCTCTATAAAGTGGTCTTCGAAAACATTGAGGAATATCTCTCTTCTTTAGAAAGTATGCACTTGTGAAATTGGGAGAACCAATTTAGGAAATGAATGATGTAACAATCGATGTAACGTTAAGTGAACTATATATTTCTGTTGAGGATTTTAAACAAATAAGAATATGTGCTACTGTGCAGATTTATTGCCATTGTAAAGACTTATCTAAGTAACTTAGTATTCAATAAATATTTCAATTGCATTTCTTCATTAAGTATTTAAATCTCTTGTTTAGGCTTAACTGTTTATAATAAAGAGAACAATGTTAATGACTTTCATGATCACTTAGATATTTATATCCACTTATTTTAAAATTTAAAATATATTTACTATCTTGTGTTAAGATTTCTAGAGGTCCCTATTGTAGTTTTTTAGGCGCATGGTCTTAGGGTTATAGTCTTAATATATATTACTTTACGTAATGAGTATGTGTATCCGCTTAACAAATTTAATTATTATAAATAATTCACTGCAATGTAAATATTTATTGTTAGATTATTAAAAATAATATTCACTTTATAGATTGCTTAATAAACATATTAAAATAAAAATTTCAATGACAAATAATTATTTTTCTATACGTTAAGATTACGTAATAACTACTGCGTGTAGCTAATAAATCCAGCATTATCAAAAAATTTTAACTTTTATCTGAATTCTGCTTCTTTATAAAAGTGATTTAATATTGGAGATATGTTTATTTAAAGATGTATAAAAATATTATTGCAGATTTTTTGAGAAAATCATATGAAAGTTTTCAATAAAAATAAATTGTCAGATTAATTACAAAATCTATCAAATTATAACAAATGTTTAAAATAAATCCTACCCAAAAGCATAAAGGAAAATATAGATGTTCTTTAAAAAATATATTTCTGACGAGGGCTTCTTCGACCCATTCACAGCTAAGAAACATTATTCTCATTGACAATTATCACAACGTACATCACAAAGTCTGTTTTAAATTCCTTTTTTAACTATAAGTCGTATATATATATTAAAGCGAAGATTCTCATGAAGGTATCGTATTATCCGAAGAACCACCAGATAATATATCATTTATATATATAATTTACTACTTACATTATAATAAATAAATCCATGAGCATATTTAATTTAACATATATACTACATTTATTATTTTAAATTACAATATATAATATTTATTCTACTTTATTATAAGTTTATATATAAGTAATTATATATATTATAAGTTTATATATAAGTACTTATATATAAAATTAAAAATCACATACAGAGATGTTATATATAATTGTAACAATAAATATATCTTTTCCAGCATACATTTTAAATATTGATAAAAGCTATTCAACATATTATATTGTAATGGTAAAATATGAGTTATCTCCACAGACACTGATATTTAGAAGTTTGATAATTCTAGATTATCTGTTGATTGAAGATATACTTTCTAAATGCATTCATAGAAAAAAAAGATGTTGTGAAATGTGGACTGAGGTGAGAAACGAGCTAATAAGAAAACCCCAAATTTGTAAACATTATGTCTATATATATAATTGCTTTTTCCATAATGACATGTATGGCAAATACAGAATTATTTTATATTCATTGATAACAACATCACTACATATTAACTATTGTATTACATGACTAAAATTAAACATTGCTGATAGAAATTATCCCCACCCCCCAAAAAAAGCAAACCATATAACATAAGTTTCATATAAAACAAAGCATCAGTTAATTATTTATGAAAAAGTAATAAATACATGTTGAATATAACATCAAACAGATTATTATTAAAATGTACATTACTTTTTGAGTATTAAAAACAAACCACATAATCACCAAATGTCTAAAAAATTTGACAAATCACTATGAAAATTATATTATTTAACTAATAATCCATTAACTACTGTTTTAGAGTGAAGTCAATTTTCCATAAAAATAAAGTCAATTTCTTGTTTTATATTACTACTGATAAATTGACTTGTATTTTTCTAAAAGTAAACATTTCTGAATAAAATCAGAATCTAATAACATTATTCTAGAATAAATATTATATAAACATTCTGCATAAATAATTATAAATAAGGAAAAAACCTATGGAAAATATACAATTTGATTTTCAAACTCCTGAAAAGAGAAAAAGGCAACCAATAATTAGAAATGCTTTAGTAATTGTAATCTTATTTGTAGTAGATTCTCTCTATAATATTCATATTTTGAGATTTTTTGTTTTATTTTTATCAACTACAAAATCACTTTTATTTGGTATATTTTGGGTTTTACATTGGTGCTATGATTGTTATATCTTTTCTTCAGTGATTTGAGCCTATCTATAATCTTAAATCACTTTATGCACTTTTATTTTATTGCAAAAATTGTAAAAAATGTCAGACCTGCCCTATTTTGATCTCTATATCTCTATAGAAATGACAATTTCTGATTGGTGGATTGTTTAACACAAAGCTGCTAAATAATAGAAAAATTTGATACAAAAAATTATAATTTTCAATAATTTGTTTACATATTAATAATTATTATTTCAATAAATTTTGTATTCTTATTTTAAACCAAAAATCTGCATGATTATTATAAAAAGAAAAAATTCAGATTAGTAGATTGTTTAACCAAAAGCTTAATAGTAAAAAAATTAGGTAAAAAATTATAATTTTTCATAATTTGTTTACATATTAAATTAGGTTGGTTTTGCAATATTTTTATAAAATATATATTTTAAAGTAAAAATCTACATGATTACAATTATAAATTACTTAAAAATTATTTCTTTTATAAGAAGACAAGCTGCAAAAAGTTTGCTACAGCAAAACAAAAGTAGTTTGAGTAACAATAATTGCTTTTTCAAAACTGGTAATTTTAATAACAATAATTTTAACCCCCTTGCACACTGTGACACTTTAATTTATTTTATCTAATTATAAGCTTTCAATGTTATTTTTCATACTAAATCATTATTATCAATTAGACTGTAATAATATTGACTTCATTTGATAGATATTTTTGTTTAAAAGCAAAGTAAATTTCTAAAAAAAAAATCATATTTGATTTATGCAAATATTGGAAAAATATGTTGTAATTAAAACAATAAACATTTTTCATTATTAAGGGTCAGAGAAGTTTCATTTCAGAAAATAAACAAACTCTTTTCTATTTTTCATTTGTTTTAAAATGTAAATGAATAAATATCAGTATCAGCTAAATCTACAAAATTATGCTTTAAAAGATTAAATTTTTAAAATAATATTTACAATATTGCAATATATTCTAATAGATTTCTGGAAATGACATTTATCAAACAGCTTGTATAGTTTGCTATTAATGTTACATAAAAAATATAAACATTTAATAAATAAAACCTTTACCTACAAAATAAATACATAATAGTATATATGCTTAAGTTTTAATAAAAACTAAGTGTTAGCTATCTGAAATATTTTCTCAAAGTAGTATTACAAAGTTTAAGACTAACAAAGAAGAATACAGCACCATCAAGGTGAAGTTTAAAAGTCTTACAAATTACCCCCTTTTTATTTATTCTGAAATTTATATATATGTAACATTAATGATAATTTTAAAAAATGTTAGCAATTTTTTTCGATAGGTGGTGAATTTAAATTTGTGGTTTTTCATATAAAGTGCTTCATCATTGAGAAAATTAAAAAAGTTAATATGTACTTTTAAAATCTTTCCAACATGCACTCACATTTTTGCATTTTCTGATGTTTTTCTTTATCTCACAAATTAATGTAAAATATATGATTAAATGATTATTACTTATCTGAAAATAATAGTAATAAAATCATGTTATATGTCACATGTCCCATATAGCTTGCATTTACCAATATGTAATATAAAGAGCATGCCAATAGCTCCAAAAAAGCTTTTTTAATGACAAATGCTGCAAGAGAAAGCATTCAAATCATCTTTATCTAGGTCACATTTGATAGATATTTTTATCTACTACTGAAATAAATTTTAAATGTTTACATTGTGTTTTTGTAAATATTAAAAAAGTGAGGTCATGGACAAACAAAGAGTGATTGTTTTCATTTATAAAATCAACGAAATATTTCTTAATTCTAATTATTTTTAAACATCCAAATGAATAATTATTTATTTCTCGTATATCTAATAAATTATGGTTTAAAAGTTTAAATTTTTTGAATATTTATTGCAAAACTGCGATATTTTTCATCTCATAAGTTTTAAGTAGATTGCTTACATAGAAGTAAGCTTGTAAACTGCTTCAGACCATATTCACATTAGCTGGTAATATAACATTATATTTTTGAAAATAAAATATTTCCAGTAAAAATAAGTTATTAATAATTTATATTTCTTGATATCTAATAAACAAATTGTAAATTATTTTAAGCAAATTATCTCAAACCAAAATAAATTTGCAAATAAACACATTTTTGGGTCATTGGAAATGACAATGTTGAAAAATGCCAAACATTTTACAGCCTTGGCAACAGACAATAACTGAACATGTTAGGGTGGGACTTTACATCTATTGTAAGAGTGGGAATTTTGAATTTCCCACCTTCTACTTCAAATTTTTTAGCAAAAATTTATTATAATATAGTATTTTACACACATTTTAATGTATAATACTTATAAAAAAATTCACCAAGGGGCGAATTGGTCAAAAGACGAAATAATTCACATCAATTGATAATTAGGTTAACATACATTTTTTCTTTAATGTTTACTAGTCTTAATTCTTTTTTTAATTTAAAAAATTGAATTCAAATATCTAATATTTTATTCTACTAACTTTTTGAATACATAAATTACATCCAATAATTCTAAGAGCTATTGTTATACTTGTGAACTTCTTTTTAGCATTTAAATTTTTTATTTCACAAAGTTTAAATCATAACTTTTAAAATATTTATTGCTTGAAAATTTACATTTATAATTAAATAGTCCTTAATATTACCAATATATGATTTTTAAAAGGTTTAATTATAAAAATAAATTGTTCAAATAAAGAAGTTCTCATTAGGGCCTTTTCAAATAAGAAGGGTGAAGATAGATCCTGAAAAAATAAATCAATATAATTTTAGGTATAAGGTTTGCCATCAAATGAATGTTAAAGTTAGTCATAAACACGTGAATTAAAACCAAAGGAACAATAGTTTCATTAATGGTAATGCAATATTGCATTAAGTTCTTGGAAAAGATTAATATTAAATATTTAATAAATTAGTTATATTAATAATAAATTTAAAATTTTAAAATTAAAACCTTTTTTCACTTAAAATTCAAAATTTAATTGACTTAGAATTCAAAATTTTACAATTTTCAAAACAAAAAATAACATTTTAAATGTATAAATATTTTCATTCTTTCTCTTTCTCTCTTTAATAAAGACATTTGTATGTCTTTATCATATGTCATTATTTGATGACATTTCTAAGGTATGTAATATTTATTACCAGTTAAAAAAACTAGAATAATCAATGTTATTAAGAAAAAAAAAATTAATGTTATCATTTAATAGATTTTATGGTTTAATGTTTAAATTATGTCAACATTATTTTAACTATATATGAATAAAATCTTATATTCAATTGCCTATAAGCTGTATATTTATTTAGTTTATTTTAAATATGTTATATATATATATATAATATCAAATAATATAAGTATAATAACAATATTCACTAGAATAAAAACTACAAAATTTTAAAAAATGCTTGTATAAAATTAAAGATTAAAATTCTTTGCTATAGCTAGCTTCGGTATATTCCACCATCTTAAGTAGCAAACCGTTAATATTTAAATATGATCAAACTCTCACACCAGTAACGTTCTCACGTGAATTACCTACTTTCCATAAATTGTGAATATTAACACAATGACACTGTTTATTCAACACATTACTGGTGTGAGAGTTTGATCATATTTAAATATTAACGGTTTGCTACTTAAGATGGTGGAATATACCGAAGCTAGCTATAGCAAAGAATTTTAATCTTTAATTTTATACAGGCATTTTTTAAAATTTTGTAGTTTTTATTCTAGTGAATATTGTTATATATATATATTATACTTCAATTTATTGAACGATACATATAATTGCAAATGTAGTAAATACTATTATTGGTCATTAGACATAATAAAATTTAGTCACTAAAGGAAAAAAATGAGGATTTAATTAATTTTAATACTTATTTAATTAATTTCAGGAAGGTTAATTATTTATGCTTACATTATTTATTAATTCATTTATCTTATTCTTATTTAATTCTACTAAAATTACAAAAAATCAAAATAATATTTTACTATGTAGGCTTCTCTTTATCTATCTATCTATCTATCTATCTATCTATCTATCTATCTATCTATCTATCTATCTATCTATCTATCTATCTATCTATCTATCTATCTATCTATCTATCTATCTATCTATCTATCTATCTATCTATCTATCTATCTATCTATCTATCTATCTATCTATCTATCTATCTATCTATCTATCTATCTATCCATCCATCCTTCTATCTATCTATCTATCTATCTATCCATCTATCCGTCTATCCGTCTGTCCGTCTATCTATCTATCTGTCTATCTATCTATCTATGTATCTATCTATCTATCTATCTATCTATCTATCTATCTATCTATCTATCTATCTATCTATCTATCTATCTATCTATCTATCTATTTATTTATTTATCTATCTATCTATCTATCTATCTATCTATCTATCTATCTCTTTTTTATATTTTTGTATTGTCTGATAATTTCTGAACAAGTATTGCATTTATTGTTTTGTATATAAAACCTATACTGTAATGTTATTTAACAACAATAATGTCTATGAATATAAAATCAATAAATATGTCATCTGGGTCATAAGTAGTGCATCCACTTCCCATGTTTATGAGATGGGATTTAAAATTCCAGTAAAATAATTTTTTTGGATTATAAAAGTGTGTAATAGTTTTATTGCTAGTTATTGACTCGGAGTCAACCCATCTATCTATTTGTACAACTATTGATTGACAAATCAGTATTTAACCCCATATTAATCACAAAAAAAGCATGAAAAAGTAAACCTATATCCTTTCTATCTATCACTTGATAAATCTGGAGAAGATAGTTTTTCATTTATTTTTTCTAGAGAAATACTTGAAAAAATTATTGCACTACAGCAAGATACTTAAAAGCTATTTTTCTTTTTACATTTTCACGCAACTATGCACCCAACGTGTATATATAATTCTTGTATCTTAATAGTAAGTATTCATATATTTTCTTGAATAATAATTTAATTAAATTTGAACGAATTAAAATTAAAATTTTGTTTTTCAAGTTGCAAAATGGCAAAGGACTAACGAAAAAAAGTGTCATTCTTCACAAATGAAAATATGTGAATTTTTTAGCTAGAGATAAAACAAGTACATATCTTTATATAATTTAGCATATCAATTTTTATTGCAATTAGATCACCAATGTAGGTCCATGGATGACTCCAGCTTTATCACTTCTGATGTTCGAACTTTTTATGAAATCCTGAATAATAAACCATTCCAATACATATAATTTTTTTTTTACATTATACGTTTAAAACGAATGTTTGACAGTTATAAAAGATTACAAGGAAAAACAAAAAACATTATTTTTGAAATTGTAGCGATGAATATGCTAGTTTATAAACATCCATTTAAAAAATTAACGCGAAAATTTTCTCTAGATTAATAATTTAAATTTAAAACGGCATCAAAATATTTAATTATATTTTTTGCATAGTTTTATACTAAGATTTATTGTTACTAAGACTTAATCAATTAATATTTCTTTCATCTGAGTTTTTTTTACTGAATCTTTTAAATTATTTATTTATAGCAATTAATATAACTAATTAAGAACTACATTAAATAGCTAACTTATTGTTCAATTAAAAAAAACATTTTTAATAATTTAGCTTAATTAAACAAAAGTTATCTAAGGAAACAAATTTAAAAATAAAATAAAGAATGCACATTATTATCAATTAATTAGAGAAAATTAATGAAGAATTTCAAATAAGATGCTTTCTAATGAAATAATTATTTATTAAAGCTTAATTATAAAATGTCTTCAAGCATTTATTTATTTTTCCTTTAATAATTTATAATTTACAATTTTTAAAAGTAATACAAATATTATTTGTTATTATAGTAAAATATATATATATATATAAAACCCAGTTAATTATTTCAATGTTTTAAGTGACATGAATAATTAAAAATCTTTTTCTGAATAATACTACATTAAAAATGTAATCAATAATTAGAATTTATATAATCATCAACAGTATTCTGTTAAATGGACAGGTCAAGAGAGTAATCATGACATCAATTCATCCCACTTTCCTATTCCATTCTCTTCCTTGCCCAGTTCTTCAATTCCACAAAACTCTTCCCAAATCTTATATCAGACAACAATGTCAATTTCTTCTGTCCATTCTTCTTACTTCCATGCATCATTCCATTTTAAACATCTTTCATTACACTATAATTTCTTCTTAATATATGTCCAGTCCAGTTTATTTTTCTGTCTGATTTTCTCACTCAATCTTTTTTTTTTATTTATTCTTTTCAAAACTTCTTCATTTGTTATTTTATTCACTCAACTGATTTTTCCCCCTTCTTCATGTCCACATATATTCAGTATACATGTAGAATAGAAAGGTACTAATGGAATGACTAAATAAAATCAAGATAAAAGCCTCTAAAGTTTGCCAAAAATTACTACTACTGGAATAATTTTTCAAAATTAAAAAAAAAGCAATTTTTCAAAATTATTTTAGCATTTAGATAACTATTTATTTATATATGTTAGTGAATATTTTTATTATTTACAAATTATTTATAGAAATAATATAAAATAATGCATCTTAAATTAAATTTAAAAAAATCTGGAGAGATAATAGCTCTAATCTTTCTTGTTTTTATATATTTCATTCAAGATATGTAGTATATTTATTGTATACACCTGGATCTCATTTTATGCAGTAGATAGGTTCTGCAGAAAACCTCATTAAAAAAATCGCACAAAAATAGACTTAAGTGACCTTGAAAAATGGAGGATACATTCTGTAATTTTCAGAAATTGCATAAAAGCAAAGTAACAAGAAAAAAATACTTTAAAATTCACATAAAAAAAATAAGGAAATAAAATATGACTAGTAAAAAATTTCAAATATTTGAAAAAAATTGATACAAGATAAGCTTATTTTACTTTTTTTTATTAACTACAGCATTTAATTTTACATTTTTTATACATATTTTAATTATTATTGCTACTTAACAATATGTGGTTCATTTGAAAACTGGTAAGAAATCAGATTCATCACAAGAGAAAGTATACCTAGCATGACCTTCAGTCTTGTGCTGTGTTAATGGTTTTCTGACAACAATTTAATTGGTGATTAAAATTTAAGATGATTTAACTTATTGTTGATAAAGCTTGCAATATCCAGACATACAATTATTTAGTTCTCATTGGAATTTAAGAGGTTGTACAAACTCTCTCAATTTCAGCATTTTCTGACATTTTTCTTTGGCTCACATATCAACGTAAAAACTATGATTAAATTATTATTACTTATCAGAAAATAATAAATTTGTCTTCATTTGATAGATATTTTTGTTTACTACTGAAATACATTTTGTTTCTATATTAAAAAAATGAGATTGCAATCAAAATAAAAAGATTATACATTATCATTACAAAGATTTTTTTCAGTTTACAAAATTTTGAAAGTTAAAAATTTTTGAATATTTATTGCGATATTTTTATACTCATAAGTATAAATATATTATTATTATTTACTCATAAGTAGGTTATTTACTAGAGGCTAAGATTCTAAACAGCTTCAGGGCATATTCATGTTAGCAGCTAATATAATGTTATATTTATGAAAAAAAGTATTTCAAGTCAAAATAAGTTATTAATAATTTAAATTTCTTGATATATATAATATAGTGAAATATGAACTTCTTTATTGGAAAAAAGAGACCCAGGTGTACATGAATAATTTGTACATACACAATATATATATATATATATATATATATATATATATATATATATCATTACAATATATATATATATATATTGTAATGATCACTATTTTCCTTTGATTATTGAGAGTGAGCACCACCAGGTCACTACATACCTGAAAAATTTATATATGGTTATAAAAAGTTAATGATGGTGATGATTGGCACCAACTAAACCCAGGAAGATAGCCAGAGATCTTAACTATTGTTCAGACAATTGAGAAAATACAAGAAAGACAGATGTCAGCTAAACTAATTTTAAACAATCTAAAAGTTTATTAAATTTAAGCAAAATAAATCCAGGTAAACAAAATATAAAAGTGCAACCTAGATTTTACTGGAATATATCAGAGAGTGTAAGAGAGTTTTGAAAACATTAAACATTTCAGTAGATAAGTTCATTTGCTCACCTACAATTTAAAAGAAAAGGATTTATAATATCTTCCTGCTGACAATTTATATAAAAAAAGATTTTTGTTTCCAAATTTAGAGATATCAAAAAGGATAGAAATAGAGTCTTGTAGGAAATTAACAAAACAGCACAAGATGAGCATTCTCTAGTACATTGAAACTAGAGATGTCATTTGTCTGCAGAATAGCTTATGATATTCCACTTTTAAGGCCATTCACGGTTAATTTCATATACAAGATAAAAAGACAAGAGTAATGACTACAATCTTATGTAATCTAGAAAAGGAATAAAATCTCCAACTTCAGAAAACTAGAACACTAAACATAATAAACTATGAGCTTAAACTTTTGCAGTCTGTAGAAAACACAAACCCAACTTAATTAAAATTAATTACAGGACACAAAATAGGGACAAATGAGTAAAATGAAATTATGAAAATCTTCTGGAGCATTTAGCAATGATTAATAATAAAAAATATATTATGCAAGCCTATAAAAATATAACTCGCAATACATTTCCAATAAATGAAATTGAAAACAAACTTGAAATTTTAAAACTAAAATTCCAAGACACACTATAAATCCAATGATAAGCAAATACATATAATAATTATGAGATTAAATAACTATTAAAACTTTATACAACAGATTTACTTTTAGATTAAGTGGAGGATTTAATTAGAGATTTTTATACTCTAGAAAGAGTAAGAAATATTTTACTTTATGGTATAGCAGAGTCCACTGAGTTTTTCAATGAGTGCACACACTTATTGTTGAGTTCAACATTCATGTGGCTTTGGGATCCTTTCTAATTTAGACTTTCATGGCATTACTGGAAGGAATAACTTGGAATGAGGAGGCTGTCTTTAGGTAAGTTTAGCAGGTCATGTTGTAGATTTGAATACTCATGGCAGGAAATTTAGTCATCTTGTGAAAACAAATGTTGGCAACAATAAGAATTCCACTTAATAACAGGCAGCACAATATATAATATTATTAATAGTGGGCCAAGAATGTGTACAGCAATCTTTTAAAAAATATGGCCAGACTGTCAACCTAGTAAGAATCTCAACAGGGTGAAATAAATGCATAATAATGAGTAGTAGAATAATAAGAAGCTGGAACAATCTCTTTAAAGCAGAATAAGCTTAGTCAAGCAAAGAATAAAAAATCTGAAATTTTGAGTTCATTCATATGCTCTGCTATCTTCTGCATAATCTTTCTTGTTTATAATTATAAGTCTTAGCCCAGGGTAAGTCTCTAGCTCATGCTCAATCTTAATTAATAATTCTGACCATGGTTTATTTTATTAAAAAAAACAATGCAAAATTAAATCTCCATTTTTAAAGTTAAACTAAAAATGGATTATAAATAAAATAAAAGAAACAGTAATGCAATTAAACTCTCCAAAATTGAAAGCTTTCTCAAAAAAATAAAACAAAAATTAAAATTTTTAAATTGGAATATTTTTACAATTTAATTAAGAAAAGTGTCAAAAGAAACTTATTTTAAACTAACAAGTAAAATCTATTGAAGACAAAAAATGCCTGCTGAGGTTTATGTGTTAATTTTATTTTTTAATGATATATGTTCCAGTGTAAAGCATTGTTATGGGGTATTGCAATCAAATCTAAAATGACTTACAACTATTCTACAGTAATCACTTAATGTTTTTTGTACACTTGATTACTAATAAAGGAACTAAAATATATACTTCTTGATAATAATTTGAAAAAAACATTGCTAGATGCCAGCATTGTTTAGAGAAAGCTTTTTAGAAATTGAGATTTTAAATGAAGACAAGATAGACAGTGGGTATCAAGTAAAAAAGAAATCATCTCTTTATGTGCAATATAATAAGTGGGATTGCACAGCTGTGGATTTTATTTAAATTTGGAAATTAAAGTTGATAGTATAATTTGTTTATGTATTTAATCTATGTAAAATTAAATGAATTATTTGGTTTTGATGAATGTGTAAGTTTATATTCAGAATTATATTAAAAATATGTTATTTTACAAAAAAAAAATCAAATGCAAATATTCTAAAGGAAAATAATATGTTATAGTGGACATAGATTTTTGCAAGTTCATAAATGGTATTTTATTTTGAAATTATAAATTTAATTGTTAAATTAAAAAAAAAACTATTTCAACTATTTGAGTATATTCTTTATACTATGTTTGCAAAATGTTTGTTTTGCCCCTGGAAATAATATAAATTCTTGTTTTCTGATTATCATTTTAGTTCATTAATTTTATTTGTTTATTTGCACAATTATTATATTAAATTTTAAAAAAACCTCATTTTTAAAGTTAATATTTTAATGAATAAATTAAATTATGCAAACAATTTAAAAAAAATAAAAATTAATTTGTTGAAAATAAACAATGATACAATTTTACCAATTTAATTGCTAGAATGGTGTTTAATTGCACAATATAAGTGTTAACCTTTTTTAGTGGAAGATTCGATAATGATTGAATCAGGTAAAGAATTGGCTAAAAATGGTACTTTTTACATTATCATAGCAAATTTATTCTCATTTTAAAGCTTAAAACATACCGTAAAATGCTGCCCTCACTAGAATTATTTTACAAGTAAAAAATCAGTAATATTTGAATTAAAAGTTTTAACAATGGAAAAAGTCAGACTTTCCAAGAAGCTGATTGTTGTTTCTCATGATTGAACTAAAGGGAGTACTTACCAACAATTTTGACAGGTCTAAGTTCTTTGTTTTGATTTTCAAAATAAAAATGTATATTTTAGGTATTTTTTTTGTATTTTTTTTACATATTATAAATTATTCTGATAAAATATGCTGAAAATATAATTATTTTAGAAAATAGTTAAGATTTTAGTAAAAATTCTTTACTTTTACATGAATGTAAATTGTGCAAGAATCAATAATGTATGTACAGGTTATAAACACTATTTTTAGTTTCTCTGCTATAAATATTTTTATAATTATAAATTGAAATTTATTTTTGAAAAAACTTTCATTTACTTTCATAATCTGCTAAATTATTAATTTGATTTTTACAACCAAAACTAAATGATTATAATATTGAAAGACAAATATATATTTTTACTGCTGATTTTGTAATTGATCAATCAAAAGTTTAGAGTTTTAACTCACTCAACCAACTGGAATTTCTGACAACATAAACATTAAAAAGTCCATCACATACTTATGTGAATTTAAGATACATATTTATATTTTTATCCCAAATTTTTTATTATAAAATGTCCTTATTTTATTTATTAACACAATAACAAAATTCAATTGGTCATTCCAGTAAACATAGATGGATTGGGAAATATTTGTAAATTATAAACTCTAATATAAACAATTCATACTTACACATGAATTTTTACTATATAAATATGTATGTATTTTATAAAGAGCTCACAAATAAGCTCTTAACAAGCTTTGCAGAATATCTTCAACAGCAGTTCAGTTTCTGCTATTGGCTTCATCAGTGAGGTACCAGAATATTCAAGCACTAGATTAAAAATATTATGACAAGCCCAGCAGTTTATCTAATGGATAACTATTAAGTAGAAAATCTAAAAATTTCAGACATCCATATGTCTTTCAATCCAGCTATCTAACTTAAATAGCTATATGAGACTGAACTAAGTTGAGATACACCATATATTAATAGCTTTAGCAATATAAAATCACCAAAGCATTAATAGCAAAAAATAAAATTACAAATAAATCAAATCAGATGTCACATGACCTAATTTAAACAAACTTTTATTACAAATGTTTTATAATGAGCTTGCAAATAAGCTCTTAAAAAGCTTTGCAGAATATCCTCAATCCCAGATGAAAGCCCAAAGCAGAAACTGATCTGGAGTTGAGGATATTCTGCAAAGCTTGTTTAGAGCTTATTTGTGAGCTTTTTATAAAATATTTGTATATCAAAGTTTGTTTAAATTAGGTATATGACATCTGATTTATTTGTAATATATATATATATATATATATATATATATATATATATATATATATATAGCACTCCATTATATACAATTGATACACATGACCACATACATGTAAAAACAATTAATAATTTCCAATATTATGTATTTCATGCTGAACTAGCACTCATCATTTGATCCAGATCCACCATCTCCCACACATATTTACAATCAGTGCTCAGTTTATATTAAGATAACAAATCTTTAAACATTAATGGACAAAATTCAAGCTTCTCTACCATTCACTTTGTGAGCCAACTATATCATTGAAATTCAATGATGGAACATCCAAATCTTTTAATGATGCCTATATTATTGACATAACCATGTTGTCTTTACATCACTCTGACCCATCTCATATAGGTTCTTAATATGACCATTTAAATACACCAGAGTCAGAGTGACTTAAAATCAACTTGGGTATGACAATAATTGGCATCAACAAAAGCTTTGAGTGTTTCATTATCAGATTTTCAATGATATGCATGGCTGAAGAGGTGGAGGATTAAGAAGATTGAAGCTTAGCCATTAAAGTTTGAAGATTTTTTATCTTAACTCTTTGTTAAATATTCCAATTGGCCAAGTGAGGTAAAATTCTAACCTTTTGATTGGTCAATTACAGAATCAGCAGTAAAAATATATTCATTTTTAAATATTATATTCATTTTAGTTTCATTTGTAAAAAGTATATTAATAATTTGTCATATTATGAAAATAAACAAAAGTTTTTTTTTGAAAATAAATTTCTATTTATAATTATAAAAATATTTGATAGTAAAAGACCTAAAAAGAAAGTTTGTAACAAATTAGAAAGTGCTACAGACATCATTGATTTCTTTCTCAATTTATGTTCATGTAAAATAATTCTAGAGAGGGCAGCATCTTATGGTTCTTTTTAAGTATTACAATAAGTGTAAAACACTATGGCAATCTATACAGTAATGTAAAAACTGACAGTTTTCGAGCAACTTGAAGCCATGACTGCATTCATGCACTTTTTTCTAAGAAGGGGTTAATATAAATTGAGCACTGATTATATATGTGGGTAAAAGATAGTAATCAGGACGAACTGATGAATGCAGATTTAGCACAAAATACAGGAGATCATTAATTTTTTATGTGTGTGTGGTCATTGTTATAGTTGTATAAGATGGAGTCCATTGCCGTAGGAAGCTTGAAAGTCTGATTCAAGTCCTTTCTAATTATATTAAGTTTAGTATTGACAATATATTTGCTTGTATTTGAATATTACACACACACATATATGTGTGTGTGTGTGTGTGTGTGTGTGGGTGTGTGTAATATTCAAATACAAGCAAATATATTGTCATCAACCATTATCAATCCACTGCAGGATGAAGGTCTCTCCAAGTTTAATCCATCTTCTCTGATCTTTAGCTTCTCTTCTCCACAACACCTCTGCACATTTTCTTATTACATCCATCCATCTCACATGTGGTCTCTTTCTGGGTCTTTTACAATCTCTTGGAATCCAGTTTAAAATTTCAATTGTCCATCTATTATCATCTCTTCTAGCAATATGTCCAACCCAACTCCATTTCAATCTTTTAATTTTTTCAATAAGGTCAGTAACACCCATTTGTTGTCTTACCCATATATATATAATGTTTCTATGGATTGTTATTATAATAATGAATAAAAAAAAAAAAATAATATCCATAAAATAGAGATAAACTTTAATTTTTAATGTTACCAAGAAATTATAAATTATTTATTAAAAATTCCTGACACTAAGCATGTTTTCTCATAAATCTATAATATTTCTTTTGTTGAAGTCTTTTGTTGAAAGTAAATGGAGTCCTCTTATACTTCAAATCCATGTTTTTACTATGTTTTCTGAAAATAAGATCTAACAAAAAAATAAACCCTACTATTATTATTTTTCAGGATGCTTATAATATAATCTTCACTTCTAATAAAAGTCCTAGTTAAGATCATCAGCCACATAAATCATCAAAGGATATATTGAATTATAAAGTAATGAATATATGAATATACAATATTATTGATATTAATGCTTTAAATAAATGTAATATAAATTATATGGTTCTTTTACATTTTTCCCATCAATAATTTTTGCCAAATGTAATTATATCTGTATAGATAAACAATTTATCTTGAACAAGTCAGTGTATAGGACTATTTATAATTTCATTTATATTCTCTTAGATACTTATTTTATTTCATACTTAGATTTAGAATTCTTGAGTTAATTTTAAAGTTCATCATGATAACTTTAAAATATTCAAGATAAAAGTAAAATTAGTTTGAGTTTTTAAACATTTTTTTTTTCCTAAAAGATTTTATTAAAATAATCAAAATGATTTTAATGAAGAATTTTTGCAAATATTAAATTGCATAAACATGAATTTCCTTTAAGATTAATGATCGATTTTGGTCATTCTCTTTACTATGAGACATGTAAATTTATTGAAAAGTTATTATAGGATATACTTGGATTTGAATTATATACTGTGGATTCATTGTTTGTCTTTGTAAAAAAAATTCTAATATAAATGTTAATGATAGTGATATAATGTGTACTTTTGATATTTGTGAAATGTATGGATCAATTGATAGATTAAGATCCATTGAAATTATTTTGAATGCATTAGTTATAAACCAAATAGATTATAAATTGCTTAAATTTGTGAAAGATGCTTTACATTTTGTAGATAAAAATATTTATGCTGAATTTGAAGGTTGTTATTGTATTATGGAAAAAGGTCGTCCAATGGGTTTGCCAATAGTAGCACAAATTTTTAATTTTGTTGTTTCAACATATGAAAATATGATTTTAAAGAATATTAATTTTAAACAAGATATTAAAGTTTATCATAGATATGTTGATGATGTGTTTATATATGGAAGAGCTAGTATTATTGATTGGTTATATTTTGAGTTAAATAAATTGGAAGAATTAAAGTGGAATAGATCAATGGAAAAAAATATAGCAATTAAATATTTGGATTTAAAAATTAATAGAAATAGTGGTAAATTAGATTATTGTATGGTTGTTAAGAATATTGAAAAAAGAAGAGGTATCCCATATGATTCACAGGTTCAATATCACATACATTATCAGCTTTGAAATCTTTTTTGTTTAGGAATGAAAAGCTGTGTAAATATTTATCTGATAGAATTTTTAATTTCAGTAAATTTACTAATGATTTATTAAATATTGGATGTAATTATAATATGGTATATAATACTATTATAAATTGTAATAAAAAGTGTTTTATGTTTGATTATGAATTATCAAAAAATAAAAAAGTTTGGATAGCTAATCCATTTACAAAATTTAAATCTCTTTTAAAAGATTGTCTGTTTTTTGGGAAATCTCACATTACATGCACCTGGTTTCATTTTGTGGGAACCAAGAGCAGATTTTTAAAATAAATTCTAAGACAAAAAAACAGTCAAGCTGCACTATTTTATGAATAATGTAGATTTTGCCTTTGTCTTTTCTAAAGTTTATAAAACTATATTAAAACTTAAGATTAAAATTTTATAAACTGTAAACAAATTCATGGCTTTTGCAGGGGGGAGTCAAAGAGTAGGTATAAAAAAAAACAAAATTAAGCATTAAAGTTCACTCTCTTAAATTATTGAAATGTTTTATTGCTGAAGGCTATGCCTGATTCTACAACGAAAACTGTCATCTAGAAGGCAACAAATTTGCCATCTTTCTTTGGAAGATCAGTCCAGGATAATGGAGAAGTTTGTGACCAAGAGCCTGCCAAAAATATCAGAGATAAGCTGGACCAGCAGAGAATGCCAGTGCCAAATGCCATGAAGGATGCCTCAGCTAGAAGATTATTTGTAACATTTTTTCCCCATGAAGCTCTATAAAAATAAATCTTAAACTAAACTTTTTTTAAAAATTTATAATAAAAACTTTATTAATAACAAAAATATTTACAATTCATACAAGTAGTTAAACAAATGATAACCAAAACACAAAGAAATTGAAATATTTCACTATTAAGACAAAAAGGCTCCAGGTCATTAAACAGTTAACTCCAACTCAAGGAGATTGACCTCTAACAATGTAATAAGAGACTCTTAAGACATCAAGCAAATGCAGCTCAAAAGGGTGAAGCATTTAACAAAATGTTTGATTAGCCTATGGAATAAGCCACCTAGTAGAATTCTAACTTTTACTCAAAACAAATGTTTATCTGATAATCTCACATAGAGTTCCATCCCAGATTCAAATCATCATCTTCCTAGGCAAGTATCTCTGACATTGATTGAAATAAGTTTCCCAACCACTGTAGAGTTTTCTCAGCCAGTTGAATTTCTTATTGTTGAATATCATAGTACATCTTATATACCATATTGTCTTAAGGGTATGCACAGTTACCATTGCATTATAAAGTTGAACATTCATAAATTTATAAACTTAAATGAATTCGTAATAATTCTATTTTGTAATCTAAATAATGTAACTGCAATAAATTTTCTAATGTAACTTTTAAGTTAATAAGGATAATATTTGTAATGGTCTTGTCTCTATATTAAATGAATATTCATAATTTAATAATTCTCCAAAATTATAGTAACTGTACTCATTTATTATATCTATACTGTCCTGTCATGCCTATCTTATTTTATTTTATTTATTTATTTCAATGATTTATGATATGCCATAATTCAAAACAGAGATTATTAATATTAATAATTGAGAGATGATTAAAAGCTCTCACATAATGAATTTATGTTGCTCTTCAGCCCACACATAAATCTCCATTTTGAAATCTAATTTTATATATGGTAGTTTTAGCTTACCATAATTAAGATTTGCCTGTTAATAACTGTGTCTAGTTAATTAAAAACAAGAATGATATTATAAAGCATACTATAAATAATTAAGTAAGTCCCATATATGCTTTACTCCTCCTAAATTTATGATACTAATTATTTGGGTTTAATTTGTAAACTAGCATGTTTATGTATGCTAATCCATGAACTGAGGTGAGGTAGTTTCACAGACTGACACTATATGTATTAATATTTGTGATAAGTATTGCAAATGTATCTTCATAAAGCATGTAGAGTGCATAACATCTTGCTATATCTCTGATGGGTTCACTGTTAATTAAGGCCACCCCCTCCATAATTTTGGGTTTAGAGCAGCAAGCACATTATTGAATTTAAGGCTAGAACATTTGAGTTTCTAATTTGAGTCCCTGAACTTATTGTTTCTTATTAATGTAGAAATCCATTCAGTTTTAGGGCATTGCGTACTTGGTACTGAAGTCCATGAGTAATGATATATTGGCATCTCAATTCTTTAATTTAGTCTTAGTGCTATGGTTACAGATGCTACACTATAATCACCAGTTCATCCCTACATAATGTTATTCAGTTCAACATTGATCTGAACACCAGATCTAGTTTACATAAACAATCTGCATAGAAAGCACATTTATTGCTCATTATATATTATTAATAAAATTAGTTATATTTTATCATTGACATTCTTGTAAATGTAACTGTTAGCAAACCCCATAGAAATGGCATAGCATAATTCAGGCATGATTATAAACCATAGATAAAATTAATAATAATTAAAATTGGTTTTAAATTTGAACTATAAAGTGCATCATAAAGATGAGACCTTGTTCTAAATCCACTCATCATTGTATAACACCTCTAAGTGTAAATCCCAATGCACTTCTATTTTTTTATTATTTAACTTATATTTTAATAATTAAAGATATATTAAACTTATAAAATGTTTAGAGGTTATTCACAACTCATCCTAAATCTTATCTAAATCTATTTTAATTTATTGTTAGATAATAATATATGCATTATCTAGCCAGCCATATATGTGAGGGTTTAATTAATTTATTATAAATTTATTCATAATTCCCTGAGTGTCAGACTCCACTCTTTGCTACTGTTGGCATGCAAACTAAAAGAGACTGAGTGTAGTCTCATATATGTCATCCATAGGGTAGTAAATCATAAAGCATTGGTGAAGGAACTGAGGTATGATCTTATTTAAGGTCACAACTCCTCATCTAGATCAGCTTTGAAATAATTTGCCAAAACTCTGGATTTTTTTTTTTTTTTTCATATGTCATAGCATCTGCCGGGACGCGAACCCACACCCGTCTGCAACCAACTACTTGCTTGCATGGCGGCTGCGATACCTCTCGGCTAACAACGCAAGACAAGAAAACTCTGGATTTTGTTGTGTAAATGTACAAATATGACTGTTACAATATATATATATATATATAATCTAAAATAACAATAACAATTATCACTTCACCCATTTTTACCTAATTGTGCTGGCCTTTAATCATATTTACACATTTGTTTAAATTTTCTTGATAGCATTTTCTTTCCTTGTAATTTTTAAAATATTTTATTAACTGAATATATTTTTCGCAATTCATTTTATGCCATGTGATTGTGTAAAAAAACCATCTTGAAAAGGTTCCATCAAGAAATAAAAGCCAGATTAATGTTTTAAATATATTTTTTATTTATAGTGAGTTCTCTATTTCAATTTGTTTTTAAATTAATTGTTTTTGATTTTATATAATTATATATGGTTAACTCTATGCATTAAATATATATATATATATATATATATATATATATATATATATATATATATATATATATGTTCATTAGATGTAGCTTGCCTATAGCTCTAATCAAGCTTTAATTTATAAGTGCCCACAGAGAAAGAATTCAAAATCTCTATAGAAAAATCCTACCTTATGGCCTATCTTAGTGAACTGAGTTCAGAGCCATATAGCTATCTGGTTTGTAAATATGGATTTGAAGACATTTACATGTCTGAAAAATTCAGGTTTTCAAATTGATAGTAATGTATTTGATAAGTGCTGACTTTTGAGTTATTATTTTAGATCTAGTGTTGGGAGTCCTGGCTTCTCAATGAGGTAAGCCATAAGCTCAAAAACAATTGGTCTGGGGATGAGACTTTCTGATAAAAATTTTGAATTCTTTATCTTTTGGCACTTATAAATAAAAGCTTGATTGGAGCTAGTGGTAAGCTCTTTCTAGTGAACATTTTAATACATGCTTAAAATAAGCAAGTTACACTATTTGTGTCTTATTTTATTAATTATTATAAGTGTACTCTTGAAGGCTTTTGGAATGTTATATTGCTGTGGCTATTAATATATGGTAAAACTGAATTGAGTTCAAACCCATGTAACTATATGGTTTGTAAGCCTGAATTTGAAGACATTTATATAACAGAAAAATTCAGTTTTTCAAATTGATAGTAATGTATTAGATAAGTGCTGACTTATGAGTTGGTATTTTAGATCTAGTATCTGGAGTCCTGGCTCCTCACTGAGGTGAACCATACACTCAAAACCAATTGGTCTTAGGTTGTGGACTTTCCGATAAAAATTTTAAATTTGCACTTATAAATTAAAGGTTGATTGGATCTAGTGGTAAGCTCCCTCTAGTGAGCATTTTAATAAGATTAAAAGCAAGTTACACAATTTGTGTCTTGTTTATTAATTATTATAAGTATACCCTTGAAGGCTTTTGCAATATTATATTGCTGAGGCCAGTAATATATGGCGAAACTGAACTGAGTTCAGACCCATATAGCTATCTGGTTTGTAAGGCTGGATTTGAAGACATTTATGTGTCTGAATAATTCAGGTTTTTAAATTGATAGTAACATATTTGATAAGTACTTCTTTTGAGATGGTATTTTATACCTTGTGTCTGAAGTACTAGCTCCTCACTGAGGTGAGCCAATTGGTCTGGGGATGAGGATTTTCCAATAGAGATTTTTAATTCTTTTTCTTTTGGCACTTATACATTAAAGCTTAATTGGAGCTAGTGGTAAGTTCCCTTTAATGAACATTTTAATACAAGCTTAAAAGCAAGTTACACAATTTCTGTCTTGTTTTGATATATATATATATATATGCATGTATGTGTAATATTATTATAATTCGATGTATGTCTTTCTTCAAATCAATATACACGATTTTGTAATTGAATATTTATAAATACAGTAATTAGATATATGTAAAATATAACTTTAAAATTTTTATCCACTTAGAGTGCTTTAGACTATTCTCATAATCATTGTCAACTAACACCTTGAAAGGCTAACCTTTCCACAATTCCATGATTTTAACATTTGCTGTCTGTCTGTTAATTAAGTCTTGTTTGTATTTGTATATTAACACAGCTTCATTTATTTTTTTGTTGTTATTTTTTTTAATTTGCAATATTTTTACATTATTATAATTGAAGTTAAAGCCATAGATACATGACTTACTAATTAACAGACAGGCAGCAAATGTTAAAATCATGAAATGAGAAGGTTAGCCTTTCAAAGTGTTAGTTGACAAAGACTATTAAGATAGTCAAAAGTGTTCCTAAGTGGAAAAAATTTTTAAAAGTTATACTTTTACATATATCTAATTATGATATATATATATATATATATATATATATATATATATATATATATATATTGAGATTAATACCCAATCTACTGGTTTATTAAATAAATAAAATACTATCAATCAAAGTATAAAACAAATATTTTAATGAAAATAATAAACTAGCTTTTTAATTTACCTTCTATAAAAAGAGGTCTATCTTAAGCACTTTAGAAACCTTTTTTGAGCTATTTTAAAATTGATATATATTACTTGTCATTCATAATTTATTTCAATTTACACATTGTTGATGGACTCAAGGAATAAAATATATAAATATATAATTATTTCCCTAACATAGGTTTAGTATTAACCATCACATATCATATAGTAATAATCATTGGAAAGGTTTTATATTTACATATTTCACTCCTTGAGTCAATATTGACAATAAATCAATTGAAAATTTTCATAAATTTCAATTAAAATAATGCAAATCATTTCAAAAATAGCTTTAAAAAAGTAATATTATTGATTAAAAATTCATTCTTTTTTCCCAAAGTATTCAGATAAATCTCTAAATAAGAAGATAAAGTAAAAAGTAAAGATAATCCATTGTTTTTTCTAAAAACTTTATTTTATGCTTTGCATTGAATTTATTTTATTTAACCACTAAACATCACATAATCACTATTTCTTATGCTAGCACATTACTGTTATTAAAACAGACAAAACTCTCCATATAGTAGTGCCACCCAGTGCCAACCAGAGTAATCAATGGATGCCAGAAGGTTTTTGCATAAAATCTCTATCAGAAACTAATCTAGGGATGTTGGATGAGTAGGCACTAGATAGGGATTTTATGCATAAGCCTTCTGGCATCCATTGATTACTCTGGTTGGCACTGGGTGGCACTACTATATGGAGAGTTTTGCCTGTTTGTTATTTCATTTACTTAATAAACCAGTAGGTTGAGTATTAAACTCAATAAATTATATAATATTGAATCATCATATATATATATATATATATATATATAGTAGCCAACTCTGTTCATGTTAAATATTCATATATATATATATATATATATATATATAGTAGCCAACTCTGTTCATGTTAAATATTACAAGCCTTTTAAACTAGGAATGTATTTAATTAATGAGAAAATATTTAAATTTTACATATGTTTTTAATAATAATAACTGATTTAAGTAAAAAAAAATTTTTTTACCAAATGTTAATATAAAAATATCTAGACAATTTTCTTTAAATAATAATGTGAATATTATATTTTGTTATGAATTGTAATAAAAGAAAGAGAGAAATATATGATAATGTAAACAATTTTTTATTCTTTCATTTCATTAATTATTGGTTAAAAAGTAATAAAATAAATATTTTATTTTTCTCCTTAGTACATTAATGAACAATTTTAATTTTAACTTGTAAGAGAGATAAATGTGGTAAAGTTTTATGTTTAGCAAATCTTTTAAAAGAAACAACAGTTTAACATTTTTATTAAATTCAGTTTTAATTAATTAAAGTTATTTTTTCTTTTCTCATTATTTCTTCCCAAAAAGGTAATGTTTTGTAAATCAATGTACTTAACAGATTATTTTGTTTTTCTTCAGGCATAAAAAACAACTATCAGGTATTTTTTTTTATTTTTGACTTGTATTGCAATTTTAATTTTGAAGAAGGTGAATAACTTTTTGTAAAAAAAAAAAAAACCAATTAGGCAGAGTAAAAATGTGCAAAATGGGAGACAATATTGTAATTGGATGGACACAGGATTGTTCCAAATAAATAAAATAGTGGTGTGGGTTAATAAATAGATCTGGGTCTTGTGAAGAATAGTCATTCTCCATTAAGCCTTAGAAGAAGTCAGTAGTAGCAGGGATTCCTGATTTAGCTGTTGAAGAGGACAGAAGCAAAATTTTGAATATGGACAGCATACTACTAGCTAAAACAAAATGATTTCTAAAATGAAATTAAAAAAACCCATATGTAAATCTTATCTAAAAGCTGAGCATCATCTAACTTCAATCATGTAATCTGCTCACTAAAAAAAAGGTCAAAGAAAAATACTCCTGAATTAATCTGCAACAATCTCACCTCCATACAAGGTTACAAGTATCTTTCTGTATTTTATCCGTATCTAAAAAAAAATATTAGATTTTAAAATATGGATAAATTCTACGTATTATTCTGACACGAAAATAATTAGACTTTAAAAATGGATAAATTCAGCCTGCTAAACCTGAAAATTTGGTGTAGCAAGAATGGATAAATCAACTGTGTATACTACTCTACAAATAGGTAGTAATGGAAAAGTCAATGAGAAGAAAGCCAACATGGAAAAACTGAAAATTAAAACTGCAAAAAAAGGATACAAAAGAAAAATAAATCCATGGCAAAAACATTTTAATGTGCACATTATATTTACATTTATAGGTAATTTTAAAATTAAATAGCAATTGGTAATAATTAATATTTTATTATGTTTTTTTCATTTAAACATGTTTTTTCTGTATATTGTATATTATTTTCCCTCCAATATTATAAAAAGAGCTTTATCTTATTTAAACTTTTATCTTTGTGAGATAATTTCTTTTATATAAATAATAATTGATTATATTGAATAATTTTACTACTTAAATATTTTATTTTGAACCATGTTTATTATTATTCATTTGATTTTTACTCCAAAATTACAAAAAAAAGGTTTTTTAACTAATTTAAAATTCCCTTATCTCTGATTGTGAAAAGTTGATTTCCAACCTAAGTTATTAAAAAGGAAATACTATAATATAACAAAAATTGATCAATTTAATGAATAAAAGTCAACTGGTTAATCAGATTTACTATAGAAAATTATAATTTTTTGATAAAATATATTTAGGTTTAAATTATCATACAATGTCATTTTTAATTTTTATCATTATTAAGCAGTTAGTTTATTAAATTATTGTTTAAAAATATTTTAGTATTTATGCTGTTTCTTCAGCTATTTGTTTTCCAAACAGACAATGTGTATGACTTTATTTCATTTCAATTTAGTGCTTTAGAAAGTTTTAAATAATCACAGAAAAACTATTTAAAATAGAGTAAGCTGTTATAATTATCTTTCTTTGTTCACAGTCAGAGTCCCTAGAATTTTTCCCTCTTGAACTATTTTGTATCAATTATGGTTTAACTGGATGTGAGGATTTGAGTTTGGACAGCCAGATGATAACTCTGGATGCCACAAATATATCACCTTTAAAATTCATCACTGCATTTTATTTTTTAAATGAAAAATTTGTTTATAGTTGACTGGTATGCTAACAGTACTATATGGCCAGAGAATTGATTATGATCTTCATGTATCAACATCACAGCTTATTTTTTATTATGATTGACAGATTAGCACTTAAGTATATGCGTCCATATTTTGTGTTATATTTTGCCATAGGTTTGTCAGTGACCAGATAAGTAGCCTGTTTATGATGTATCTCTTAAATTCAGTCACAATGCATGACTGTTGATTTGATTATTCTTGTCTAATAGTATGTAATTTGAAGTTTATAACTTATTATAATTACTTATACATGTATTTTTGTAGATCATATGCTCATGCATCTTTTATATTTGAACAAGGTTTTACACACACACATACAACACACACACACACACACATATATATATATATTAAATACAATTTATTGTCTATACTTAACTTAATATAAGTAGAAGGGATTTGATCTCAGACTTCCAAGTTTCCTACAGCTATCAACTTCATTCTAAACAACTGATACACATGACTACATATATGGGAAAAAGATAAATGAGTTTCAACTTATATTTTATTCTAATCCAGCACTCATGGGTTTATGTCTATTGGTTGTATAGGATGGAGAGGATAACTGTAGAGAGCTTGAAAATGTAAGTTCAAATTTCTTCTCTCTCTATATATATATAGTAACAGTCTAAAATGTATAGCTCTCATGAAAATCACCCAAAAATATAATTTGCATAATGAGCTCCATATTCTGATGTCACATGGTCAAAACTTGTTCTTTTATAGCCTTATAAATCAGCTAGAGGCAACACACTTTACCTTATTTTATTTAACCTTATTGATTGCAAATAATGACAAATGTTAAAAATAATGAATATTACATTAAAACAAATGATAACATAATTGACATCCACCCATGGGAAATATTAATCGATTAGTTCTTTTTACTCAGAATTAAATTTTGAGTAATAGTAACATATTATTTTTTTAATTGCCTTATTTAGTTTGAATACAAATTAATATGGTTAGAGATTTATTGATTCGATTATTATTTTTAAGCACAGATAAGATACAGTCCAATACCTTTTAATTGTTGCTGGACAAATATAAATTCCAGCATGACTAACTATCACTACTGATTACTAATTCAATTGGAGACAATACAGTTTTAAAACTTAACAAACTTACAGATTCAGAATACATTAAAATCACTGACTATTATCAGTCATTTGAGACTGTAATGCAGGTAAAAAAACTAAAATTAACTAACTAGTTGTAAGAGGAAAATGACAGCAACTATATTACACTCATTTTTGAGCTAATAATACATAACAAAAGCACATGATATACAATAGTAATGTGCAGCTACTGCATACTACTGCTTAAAGGAAGATGCTAAGCGGAGCTAATTAACAGACACAAATGGTATCACACTCATTTATGAATAAACAAAAATATACATATAAATGAAAATTATACATAAACAAAACAGCCCAAAATAAATGTATATCAGCTCAATATATCAAACTTTTCTATATACTCTCCTCATATACCCTTTAATGCAATTTGTATATAATTCCTCCTGCATATATTTATTGAAGTGAATATGAGAAGAGTATACAGAAAAATGTTTGATATATAAAATTGTATGAAGAAAGATGGAAAGAAAGTGAAAAGGAGGAGATAAGAATAATGATATATCAGCTCAAATAAATTTAATACACTCCATTATCATTTACCATGATTGTTCATTTTTAAAACGTGGAAGGTATTTTGCCTAAAACTGTTAACTATTAAAAATACAAACTTAATTTAATCTTGCTGATGCAGACTGCTTTATAAATCAGAAGGTCATTAATCTGTACTGTTCATATTAATGATTAAACTATTATTTTCACAATTTAAGGTTAATGGAAATGACAACTATTATTACTTCTGACTTTTAAATACTAACTTTTAAGAGCATGGTGAGAGTTTGCAATAACAAGCTAATTACTTTATTACACAATATTTTTCTTTTTAGATTTATGTGTCAACTGAACTGTGGTGTGACTAATAAAAAATAGAAATCTCTTACCATATTAATAATTTATAAAATATTTTCAGTATAAATTAAAGGTAGAATATAAAATACATAATATTAGTAATGGACACTAATAATAACATATTCAAAGTTCATACACATTACCCTTTCATCACTAAGAGTTTAAGCTCTGATTTCATGTTTTGGTAGACTTTTAGTGGACTCAGTATGTACTAACATAGCTATTATGTTGGTCTTTATTATTGTTCATTTACTTTCTAATTCAATGGGCAGCATTTGATGATGTTTCCTTATTGGTTAGCAACTGGTTTCTCTCCAAAGCAATGGATACTGTTGAAGTTTAAGCAGCATGTTGTTCACATATAAACAGGACACAATGCTCCTCAAGATGGTTCTACATTATTTAATGGCTTCTCAGCCACTCTCAATGGAATTATGGTTTGCATCAAGCCAGAATGGAGTAGATAACAACTTCTCTACTCTGCCATTACATTTTAACATAAAGCACCCTAATAAATCAAGGCAGTACCAGCATAAAACAATTAAATGAGAAACAACAAAACAATTAAAGCAAAATAAGCAATAATAAATTATCAGATAATTTCTATTTAAAGTGTACTGAGTTGTCTTATCAGCCAAATCAGTTTCCATGGTGAGTTATTTCTGTCATTTATTTATTGGTTATATCTCCTAAACATTATGTTCCATGGCTCATTTGTCCAATTACAACATATGTAAAATTTCAACTTTGAAAGAAATTACATCAAAATAATGATGAATACTTTGACTAAATTACATCAGATATTTATCTCCTTAATTAGTTGATCTGATTATGAGGATAATGTCATTTCCACTCACCCAGTGATAAAATCCTTTTACAAATATTAATAAAATAAATATTTTGTTTTAAATTATTTTTAAAATAAACTTAGAAATAATAATGCTATATACATTTATCTGTGCACATACTCATATATAAAATCTCTACTTATTAAAATTATTAAAACATTTAATTTCAAAATTCCTTTGAATTTTTCAACTTATATACATAAAGCACATATAAATATCGTTTCAATATATATATAAATTCCTTTTATATTTGTGATACTTGGAGATGATGATGATGTTATCAATCTCTCAATGTTACCTTCATTCCATACTGTTATATATATATAATAAATGAGATTTTGATCTACTCCCTGAACACTAAAGTAGCCTAGAAAAATCTTCTATATCATTATAAATAATAAATATGCATCTAAAATTTTAAAATATTTTTAAAATGTTAAAAATGATATATATATATATTACAATTATATTGCTTTAAAAACTAAATAATGTTATTTATTATTTACTGTTTAATTTTGATTTCAAATTAAGTATAAAATGAATTTAAATTTAAATCCAAATCTTATAAATTTATTATTTAAAAGAATCAGAATCAGTGCACATTGCTAGCTAAAAATTCCAATATAAAATATCTATTACTCTTCCGCTTCATCGCACTTTTGACAGCACTATCTAATAAATAATGATAAAGACTGAATTTAATAGCATAATCAAGAGATAAAACTTTTGCTCATATGGTAAAAATTTATTATATAAATTGAAATCCTGACTTATTTAAACAGGAAACAAGAAATTTAAATTAGCAATGATATCAAATTGTTCATAAATGAACATTTTTAATTTCCCTATACAAAGAAAAACTAATACAATAGTTATTTTAAACTTAAATCGCCTAAACACAAATATATAAAAAGTAAATTCACTACATATTTCTAGATAAAATTCAAATATTAAATATCTACCTCTCCTCCACTGCTATGTTCTTTCAGTAACACTATCCTGTAGATTAAGATAGTCTGAATTAAATAACGCAAACAAAAGATAATATCTTGCCCCACATGCCACAAAGTAATTATATATATATTGAAATTCAATTAGTCTGGTATTTAATTTACATGCGTAAGCTTGTGGTTAAGACCTGTATAGGTCCCTACCTTCGCATTTTCAACAGCACTTAATTTAGGCTTATTGCCTTAGTAAATATAACAATTTTATAGCGTACAGATAATAGGTTACCTCATGCCTATGTTGTTAAATTCAGATATTATTTTTGTTTATAAGTTAATATTGCTGAAGAATCTAGTGTCAAAGGTAAGGTTGATAAACACTTTATTAATTAATATATACATAGCATATTCAATCTGAAAAAAAAAAGTAACTTCTGAGAATGAAAGAACAGCTGTGATGCATTGTATGATGTGATACACTGTGGATTCTTCTTTATCAGAGTCAGGAATCTTTCAGCCACAACGCCTAGAGAAACCTGTTAGCCACCTAACTTTCCTCTTCCATTCTCTATCCCAAGTTTTTCCAATATTCTTCATTAAACTGCTCCATTCAATTTACACAACACAATATTTGTCAATTATATAGTCTTTATATCCAAATCTCCCTTATCTTTCCTCAAACCTGGCATAAAAACCAAAAATTCATTTTCTGTATAATCACTTAGTTTGCATTTATTCTTCCACAACTTCATTATTTGTACCCTTTCTGCTTGCAGGCATTTACATTCAATTAACAGATGCCTAATATTTTCTATGCCTTTCTTATATAACTTGCATATTAACTTACCCATATTATTTCATTTATATTTATATTTTCTTGTTACTAAAGATCCTGTTTGAGCCTTAAACAGTAAACCACTTTCCTTCAGTATTATCATAATAGACATGCAATATTCTTATTAATTTTATACATTTAACTTTTTTTACTCTCCAAACTAGTTCTCCATCTCTCAGCTTCCTATTCTTTATTAATGCATCAATTCTTCTATCCCATTCCTTGCCACTATAAAACATTCAACAAATCTCCTAAAACAACCATCCCATCTTTTATATAAATATAGTGATATAAATTCTTTATCCAATTCTTCTGCATACTGTACTACTTTTCTCACTGATCTTGTTGCCTGTCATAACCCAATTAAATACTATTTTGGCTATTCTCTTATTATTGATAAACTGCAATCTACCAAACATTTTCATTTTGCTTTTTGCATCTCTCATATAAAAACTTTACTATCCCATTTCTCCTTGAATTGCCTTTTTTTTCATCCACACATCTATATCTTATGCATGTCTTCATACTATACTTCTCTTTGTACTTTTTCTAAGTAATCTAACATCCATTTACTAACACATAACACATTGTTACCATATGTTAAACCTGCTACTCCCTTCCATACAATTCTAGCAATATCATATTTATTATATTAAACACTGTTAATTTTTTATCAGTCCATTTCTTTTCTTTGCTTCATTTATCAATTTTTTCTCCCACTCATCCAAGCAATTTCTCTGATTACTTAAGTCTATTCCCAAACAGGTATACATATTCACCACAATTAATTATATATTCATCAATAAAAATTCTTAGTCTTCTCTTTCTCCAGTACTAATCATTATTACTGCTTTTAAAATGTAAGAGTGTTCATCTATTGATCAAAATTGTAACTATTTTTTTTATTTTTTATCAAATAGGAATATTTAATTATTTGCAGGCTGTAAAATTAATTAACAAATCTGCAGTACTGTAGGTTGTGCATAAGGCTATATAAATTATGCATCAAATTTACATTTTGAAATAGTTATTTAGGACAGATTATAAATTTAGATATAATCAATATAATTATCTTTGATTTTCCTGTTTTAAATTATTATTCATTATACTTTGATTACCCATGTGTTAGATAATTCTTAATCATGATTTATGGAAATGTTATTTATTGTTATAATTAAATAACAAATTATGATACTAATAAAATCATGCTACCTGAGCTCTACATAATGATATTTTGGTATTCATTCGTGAAGCTTGATTAGTATAATTTTAGTATAATAATTTAATTTTAATCTGTGGTATATTCCATTACATATTAACTACTTAATGTAACATATAAAGAAGTCAATGTTAATGAGAAATTTTGTCTGCTATATTCAGCCCATTATGTCCTGCCTCCAACACGACCCTAGATCATGAAAGGAACTCCAAGCCGCCCTAATCTTAATTCGATCTGAGACCAGTTTGGACTCTAATCCCATCCCAAGATCCCAGATCAAACCCCAAAGTATGACTTATAATGACCGTACAATGATAATATGTGCCACAAACTAGCTCAATGGATATTATTATTAATGAGACTACTTAACTGATTTTAAATAATGCAGGATAGAACCATTTATGGAATATCTCTGCATAAATCAATATATATATATATATATATATATATATATGGGTTTATATATGGGTTTCCAAACAGCAGTAAACATTAGTACTTAATCTAATTAATGAATAATGATGGGTCAGATACCAAGTATAATATATAATATTTAATACAAGCAATGATTATATAATTGATGATGATGATCTGCATAACTTATCTCTAGTCTAAAACATGAAATTACAATAGACAAGGTTAATGGTGGTTTTTCTATATATGCCAATAATTAATGCATAAATACCTAAGATATATATATAATCTATACTCCGACAAAACAGACATGTGTGATTACAATATGTATAGCATATGCGAAATGAATTATGTATGTTAACTATTAATTGATATTTGTCTAGAAAGAAAATATGTTTCTAATTTATATAAAGAAAACCAAAGAAAGTGAGATTTATCTCCAACTCCTCTATAAATCAGTTTATGGAAAGCATGAGAAATACAAAGGCATGACTTCAATTAAACACTGGGCAAAGTACAGTTATGTCGTTTTTTATAGGGATATAAAATAATTTGATTTTAAAAGGGATCAATTTGTCATGAATTACAAAGCAACAATGCGGGCCAATATTTGAATTCAGCAATGAAACGGTACTAACACGTTATGAGCATTGGAATGAAGATGAAATGAATAGTTTTGTCGATGATTCAAAAAGACTAATGGCTACTTGTCTCAACAAGCATATTTGCCATGCAAATGGTTGTGGAACATGGGGAAAGTGAAGTTGAGAATTAGCCACAAACCTTTCGTGCTCCAACAAGTGATGAATGAATGAGAAAATAACATTTGTTTATGTTTCAATCTATTAAAATAATACCACAGAAATGACAAAACTTAAGAAATCAAGAAGCTAGCAACAACGTTAGGAACAGAAATAATATAATCATCAAAATATTAAATTTAAAGCTCAAATTATATAATATAAATGCTTGACGTGATAACTTGATCAATAAGATTAAAATCAAACTTATGATAGGCAAATGCCTAAACCCAAGTATATAATAATACTCCTTATATCATGCTCTTCCCAAACACAAATGCTGGAAGACCAGGATTAACTCAGAAAATATATTTCTCTCCCTTACAAAACTTCATCCAACCCTTAATGAATTCAAATTAACACATGCGAATAATTTTGTTTAAAAATTAAATGAACCTAGTCAGAAGCATAGTGGCCATAATTTAAGCTAATAGAATTTATATCAGCTCTTGGTAAAATTATATCAAATAATTAAATAAATCGTTCAACCCGATAATTAGTAGAACTATTACTAATTTAGTTCTCATAGGCAAGAAATAGGCTATAAAACTTTATACGGTAAATATTTTCTTAGGATAAGTTTAAATGAAAGCATTATCGAGTTGAAAGCCTTATTGGCATATCACATTGCAATTAAATGACATTAATAATCATTAAAACAAATACAAGTAAGAGTTAGTAAAAATAGACTGCCATGAGAGAAGAAAGAAAATTATCAAAGTATTAATTTAGGACTAGAGATATAACGATATAGGGAATTACTGTGTAACAATTTTAAGCATAATGAAATGAATAACAAGATTTAAGGCAATAATCACTTTTAGCTTAATTAGCGAAATAGTTCATGAATAGATTGGAAAGTTGTGGTTTAATCAAAATTACCAATCCTTCATGTCTTGCTTGTTGATTCAGGAGCACAGAGTCCGGTTAGATTTAGAAGAAAATGTAGGTGTCACTTTATAGATTAGTTCCATTGTGGATTTTAGGCAGTTACGATTTGGCATCAGAGAGTTCTATTTTAGCAGCAACATTTGAAGATTTATTGGGGAACATCGGGATCTAGCAATCAGATCCCCGAGGTTAGTCATGTACCATACTGCGAATACGGTTAAGATTCAATATTAAAATGGACATAATTTCCAGTGTCAACTCTTCTTAAAATTGAAAGTAATGGCTGCTTCTAGGTAATTTTTCAGGGTATTTATCTCCTCTTCACAATTTTCCTGCCCATTCTGATCTCTATGCCTTACAGCTAAAGCTTTTATCTTGTTACCAAAGGAATTTTCTCTAATTGAAATACAATCCATTACCTCGATAAGTCTTTTAAATCCATTATTTTGAATTCATTTTCTACTTAGAAAACGAATTCGCAAAATCAATACAAACAATTTCAAATTAGAACCGCTCTTAAACATTAACTTGTCATTTTAAACTAATTAATGAAGGATTCCTTCATTAACTTTGGAAAAGGACGATTTAAAACTTATCGAAGGAATGTGACTTTTAATTGTAAAAGTTTGGACAAAATTACAAAATAAAAAATAAATATTCCAATGTAATGAAATCCTATACCAATGCATATTTAATAATTTATAAGTAAGACACGTTTAATCAACTAGCTAAAACGCTCTTCAATAGCATTATTTATTAATATTTTATCACAAGGTAATTGATAATATTAATAGAGTTAAATATAACACAATTAGTTTTAATAAATTTTAAATAATAAAGCAGTTCTAACTGAAGTCAGACATATAGGGAAAATGGTATAAAATCTCATTACAGAATTTGGAAGGATTCAGGGTTTAAACTAGGTAAAGAGATGTAATATCATGAAGCTCAGATTGAACTTAGATCTGACCGCTTCAATAGGGTATAATAAAGTTAAATATTTACCATTACATTTTGATGCCAATGTGGAGTAATCATGTATTTATAACCTATGAGAGAATTAGTCATAAAAAATAAATATATAGAAGTAAAGTAGCTACTTATTCATTACAATTAATATAATTTATCTTTGTTTATATTAGTGTTAAATTCAGTTGATTACTGATGACTCAATAAATAATAATCATTTTATTCTACTAATAATGTTAATATAAGAAAAGATTACATTCTGTTAGATAATTGAATAAATATTTTGCTGAGCATTGCCGTTGTCCTGGGGAAAGATCATAATCATAGCACTTCAGCTCATGTAAAAAAAGATCCAAAGGTAAAGTCAATGTTTCTTGAGCACCAATTTAAAAGAGTTTGTGCCGAGTGCAACACAAAGAAAATTTAAAGAAGACTGGTTTATCACTTATAACACCCATGCAATAAACAAAAAAGACTCCTGCATAGCCTTGTCTCAGAAATGGTTATGTACATATTAACCGATACATTATGCATTTACATATTAACCAGCAAATAGTAAAATCATGTTTTCTTCAATATTAATTCAAGTTGGACTGACAAACTGAAGTCCTATTATTTTAACCCCCATCCTGGGTCAAAAGCAATGCTCGGCAAATTACTTAGTTAATTATCTAACTTTTTTTTTTCTTTTATTAGTGTATTAACATTATTCATATAATTACATATTTAAAGAAAAAAAGAAAAATTATAGAGGTACAAATAATCATTTTAATTTTTAGCTATATATATATATTTCATATGTCATAGCATCGGCCGGGATGCAAACCCACAACCGTCTGCAACCAACTACTTACTTGTATGACGGCTGCGCAAGACAGCTATATTTTGTTGAAAGGTAAAATTTATAATTGGGTGTTAAATTATTTTCTAGAAATGGATGTAACAATACACAGATAAATAGATAGTAGACTTATACAATATATTTTGTAAATATACCAGAAAAAAAAGCAAATGAAGACAAAGTATACTATGGTGATACCTGCGTTTATTAAATAATGATAAAAGTTGGAATTGATATTTATGCTTCTGAAACAACAGTGTATGTGCAGTACATTGATAAAGAACCAAGAAGAATATGGAATTATTAAGAAACATTTATTAAAGTTTCTTTGTGAAGTAATCGTTAAATGCATAATAAAAAGTATTAGGAGTCAATTTATTATTTTATTGAATGTGTTTTGTCTTCCATTTATTTTTGGAAGAAACATATGTCAGTTTGAATAATAATCTTATAAATGGGTGAATCAATACACTTTTGAGAAATGGTGATATTATAGTACTCTATGTTGGGAGAGGCTTTTGTATAAATTAAGATATGTATGTAAGAATATATCTAATTAAGTTATAAAAATAGAAATATAAGACATAGTATAAATAAAATAAGTTATCTATTTATTCAGTCTAGGATAATAAAATGAGAAAGAAATTCATGCTCTTTCCTTTTAAATGAAATAATAAATATAATATAAAGTGAAACATGGTGAATGAGAAAAAATAGAAATATTAGGACTAAGAAACGAAATTGATAAAATGTGTTACCTTGAGAGCAGATCAAGATGAATTTGTAAGTAAAGTGTTGAAGACTTTAATGAATCACACAAAACAAAGCCAATAAATTTTTTATGAGATGTAATGAGTAAGATCACTGAAAATCAAAAAAGGTCTGAAGAATTAGGCATAGTTCAAACATGAAATATAAAAAACCTAGAAATAGGGTGATCAGAATCAGGCACAGATCAAATAAAAAAATAAACCAATGCCAGCAAATATTAATAATGAAGCTAGAAGAGGATCAATATGAATTAGAAAATAAATTAGAACATGAAATTAAATATGTGCATACAGAATTAATTCAAGCAATAAAAAATGAGGCAAGAACAAATACATAACTTGGAAGTTAAAGTTAATGAATTAGAAAATACAGTGGAAAAAACTCAAGATCAAATGCAGGCCAAAATTAATAAATTAGAAAATATTGTAGAAAAAAGAAAAGTTGGATCAGAAGATGGAAACCAAGGTTAAAAGTTTAGAATAGAATGTCATAATAAAAAAAAAGCACTAGAAGCTAAGCTAAACAAATGACAACAAACAAATAATAGAGAAGTAGAAAAAATACAGAATAAACAAGAAAATGAAATCAAATTGTTAGAAATTCAAATTACATAAAATCATTTAAATTGCAGTATTAATTTAGATGTGATAACATTTGAAGTAAATAATTTAAAAAACCAATCACAATATGTAATTAATGAAAATTGAATTAAGTGAGGTAATTGAGAATGTAATTTCAATAGTTAGTAAAAATAGAAGACTTAAGGCAAAATAAAAAAAAAAGGAATTGATGCCACAAAAAGGAATTGGGAAGAGGAATGTCAATAAAGGTCAAAAAATCTTATGACAGAGATTAAAAATCAAATTCAAGGTAAAAAAAAAACCCACAGCAAATCAAAAAAACATATGGATATCTCAATTTAAATACAAGACATATTATCACTTACTATATATTTTTTTTTTTACCAAACAAAGAAAGAATATTAAATGATAGTGTGAAAAGGGTTAACAGCATTGCAGAAAATCATATGTCCCAAATAAATAACGAGGTTGAACATATAAGTAACTTTAATGTCCAAGAACAAAATAAAGATAGTCATCCTATGAAAAATATAATACTATATATATATTTGTGAAATATATCACACTGCTTAAGCCACATAAAGATCACTTGAACAGTGAATTAAAATTTAAAAAAATACAAAACGAACGAACAAACAAACAATAAAATATATAACTATAGTCCATAAATATAATCAATTAATTTATTACTCAGAATCTTGAACTTCTTAAGTGAGAGAGTTTGGTCATGATTTCAGGACTTTGAACTTCAGAATTAATGCCAAATGCTAAATAAAAAAGGACACTTTTGTAACATAAATTCCATAAAAATCATGTATTGCAAATTGAGTAGGTCTTATATGAACGTATGCTCTAAGTACATTTTTACCAAAAACAAAATAACTATTATAATTAATAATAAAGATAAAACCATACAGTTAAAATAAATAAAAATGACATCCGAGTTAAAATTCTTAACATTCCAGATATTACACAATTTTTACTTTAACCAATTATGCAAAATAATTAATAAAATTTTTAATGTGAGTAACATGCTAATTTTTAATAATTGTTTTAAAATTAAAATAGTGCAAAATCAAAATTCTAATAATTTAATTAAAAATAAAAACAATAGTTAAACTCAATTAAGAAATACTTAAGGTTTAACGTTACCAGTGCTGATAAAACAAGAAAAAAATTTACATTTACAATATCTCAACAGCAAACAAAATTTTTAATCTCTCTTTTTTTAAAAAAAAATTGCACTAATATTCTATGTTTTTAAACTGCATATTATAATCTATCCAATCATATATAACTGTCAAACTCTAGATAATCTATATTTTTGACATAGCACACTTAATCTAAATTTATATATTAAACAACAAACGCAGAATAACAGTCACAAAACACAACTCCCTTTATGTACATTCTGTTTAAAAATTTTTAGTAGTGAATTAAAAAGAGTAATAAATTTTAAATTATTACAATAATTAATCGCAGGTTATTGCAATTAAGAAAGCCAACGCCTTGCAGTTAAAATCGCAGCCTTAGCACACCATTTAAAAAAGTTATTGCAAAAATTGATGCTTTTATCTATTTAGAAAACAAACTTTTAAGCAATAAAATTAAAAAATTATATGCCTGCAAAAAACTCAATTTCTTGCAGTTATTTAAGATTACTTGATTGTAGATATTGTTGAGAAAATAATGTTCACTTCATAAAAATACCCTCCCCCTTCTCACATCATCAAAAAAGAATGGATAATTGTATTCAGTTTTCTTCATTCAGTTTTTATTATTTTATGTTTATTAATTCAGTTTTTAATTTTAATTATATAAACAAATGACAAATTTATTAAACCATAAATTAATGGCAATATTTAACAGCTGTAAATTTAACCTGACATCAATAAAATCTTATTGGAGATGAATTTGACTGCTTAGCATTGAATCCATGAATTGAAATACCAATCGATTGTAGCAGATTCCAGTATTTTCCTAAAAAATCATAATTTTTGAATGAATAACAAAATTTGGCATTAATGACGGAAAAAAACAATTACAAATTCTGTTTTTTAATCCTATCATTGTGCTTTTTCAAACTTGTTTATTGGAGACTGTTTAAACACATTACAAACTATTTAATCATTTTTATCCAATACCAAAGAACAGCTGAAAAATAAACTGATATCTCAAAAGGCTTATTTGCTTAAAGAACCAAATATTTGAATTATAATAATAAAACCAAAGTAATGAAAGAGATTTTGATTAACTTTTTAAATAATAAAGATATTATTATCTTTACATATAATATATAATTCATAGCAATTAAATGGTAGGAACCTTGGATTTAGAATCTGTAGTAGTATGACACCTCTAATACCAATGGTGAAGACCACCCCATACTACAAACATATTTTTGTTTTCCACATTAAACTTGTTGATACATTTGAGCAATACCCATTAACCTAGAATCTCTATTTGGTAGTTAATAATAACTAGATACTGACTAATAATTTGATGACTGTTAGGTTGTCTATGGACGATACCTAAAAGCATAGTATAAAGTGATTTTTTACCTGTAAAAATCCCAACCATTGCCCTCCTGGCATAGTGTTAACACATTCATTTTCCATGCTATGGCTTAGGGTTTAAACTCAGAAAGTATAGATTCATTCAAAAAATAAGTATTGTTACATTTAAAAAGGACAATAACATCTTTTGCAGACCTATTATTTAATTCATAGATCAGATTATGCAAAATATTAGAAACTCCAGATGTAACTTAGATTCATATCTGAAATAGGTTACAATTCTAGGATTTACATTATTTTTTTCTTTGCTTCAATGACACATTATCTCTACTTTGCCAGAGAATATTGAAATTAAAAAAGAAAATCAAACTATCAACTCACGTGGGTATAGAAGTTATGATGTCTCTAAGTTTGATGGGAAATGCATGATCATTTTTTGTGATGAAGGATGGCAATAAATAGTATGAGATGACATAAAAGGTATACAGTCATATTTGTTAATGCTATATTATCATTAAACAAAATCAGACAAAGAATTTTGAGCAGTAAAACAGCAATATGAGCTTAATTATTTTGGCTATTAAGTAAAAAGCAGTTGAGAAGATATATTGGATTAAAAATATTTGACAGCATTTAATGGTACAATTATTTATAATATATTTAAATCTGCTATGTCAAAAGCAAAGATACATATGTTTTATTTCAATCCTATTCTGATAGATGCATTATAATGACAATAAATCATCATCTCAAGCTAAAAATAGAAGGTGCTTGAATAGGAAACAGCTCTCATTTTAATTTTATCATACCTTGTGTGAGAAGGAGAATTAAATGATTTATTGTGATAATCAATATTCTTAGCTAGGGTAGTAAGATGTCTACAAATTACAGAATATAAAAATATATAGATACTGAATTAGAATGGTTTTTGGATGTACAACTGCATTGCTCACATCTTTGAATCCCAAAAGCTCACCAATAAAGAGAAAAAACAGAAATAGATCTGGGGATGGAGATTTAAATGCAATCAAGTATCTGATGATCACTTATTACTCAATGCTACAGTAGGTGGCATTAGAGTAGGGAGCTGCTTTTTTTTTTATCATAGAAATATTATCTAATATATTTTGTAAGATGTTAATTGATCCACAATTTTCTATTTAGAATAACAAAAAATATGTTTAATATGATACTGTTTATCAAGTTAAAAGACTGGCAGATAGATAATTTAATTTGCAAAGTAATTAATTCTGCAAGTTTATTCATTTCTGTCTGAAAATATTTTTTGATAGGGATAATGAAGTGCCAGTACTTATTTGCAAAAGTGTAGGTTTTTTGTCTGGAAACATAATAAACATATATTTTGAAGTGACTTAATATTCATATAGGATGAATCCATTTTAATCTTCGTTATGACCTTTTGATAAATATTTAGTATAAATGCTTAGTAGCAATAGTACGGGAAAGAGTCTTATGTTAATATAAAACATCGTTCTTTTCTAGAATTGTAATTTAACTCAGTTTAGACAAAGTTATAGTTTATTTTGCTCTTCACTGTTTGCAATACATACTTTGCTACAAATACTATTCATTTTTACTAGTGATTTAGATGATGGTTTAATATTGATGTTTGAGGTTTTAAAGTAAAGGATATTCCATATATATCCACTTTCCTGGAGAATGATAAAACTACAGTATTGTCATTTTTATTAATTCAGAAATTTATTATATATACACGTTCTTGTTTATTTCAGAATTAATATGTTATCATCAAGTTTAATGAATTTATTATTTACTTTTAATTTCCGACCGATTATTTTCTAAATTACTCTTTTGAAGTTTTATTTTAGAATTCAATGACTTGAGAGGACTTGTGAGATTTAGTCTATTTTTAAAGTAACAGACTTATGCATGATCTTTGAGTTCCTAACTATTATTTAATTAATAGTTGAGGCTTAAAAGATTTTATTATTCTCTATCATTAACAAGTATTTACACTTTTACAAATAAAACGTTTTAGTTTCATAAAATATTTAAAAAATTTTAACAACAGCCTTATTACAACCCCACTTTAAAAATATTTTACATAAATAGCTATGTTTGAGTTAAAAGTTTTTCTTAGATGAATCAATTAGAGTTTATAAATACTTTACATTTGCTTAAATATTTAAATGTACAATATTTCTTTTTGCCTTTTTTTAAAAAAAAGAAAAGTACACAAGCGCCATAAATCTTTATATTTATAAGATAAATTATTTTTTGTAATTTTCAATTGCTACTAATTTTCTTCTTTTCTGAGCCAACGTAATATCTGGAAAAACGAATCTGTACACAGAAAAGGTAGTTTTTTTTTTATATTTTGCTTTATTACGGCCTGGCATGCTTTAACTATATCATATTCATGGCATATAGTGATGTATTTATATGGTTTTTTATATCAATGTTTAATTAACTGTTCACGTATTCAATTTTAATTTAAAATTTAAATTTGAATATTCAAATAGCCCATTTTTTTTGAAATGGGGAAACTTGTTTCTTTTTTGTTAAAAGAAAAATTGTCACTACTTATTGCGAACGCTTCTTTAATCTTCCGCTTTCTATCCTCTCTCTCTCTCTCTCTCTTTGTGCACTATATTTATTTTTTAAAAAACAAATAAATTAAATGATATATATATATATATATGTCTTTTACATATTTTTAAATAAGTATTTTGCTTGTAATTAGAATGAAATATGTTTTTAATTAACCGTTCAAAATATTTACTTCGTTTAATTTCTAACAATTAATTTCTATGACAATTTTTCAATTGCAAATGATCGGTATTAAAAGAAGCGGTCTGCGATCACATTTCAAAGGATGATGAGGTAGTATTTTGTGACTCAAGTCTATTTAATCAGTGACAAAAAATATTTTAGGAATTTTTTGATTAGGATATACACGGCGCAGCCTTTAATTTGCGATTTAGGTTGAATTGCAGTTTTAATAGAAGATGCTAAATTTGATCAATCACGTATCACGGAAAAAAATATTGATTTACTAATACTGGAAGGTTTTTTTTTTTAATTGAGAATAAAATTCTTTTAGCGGTTTTTAAAATTTTTCTTTATTAGGTAAAGATTTATTATTTAATTTAATCCAAATTACCGTTCCAGCTTTATTTTCAATGTTTATGATAGAAATATATAAACAACGATGTTCTGATAGAGGAAAATATGCAATTATTGTTTGATGACTTTATTGGACTTTTAGTAATAAATAATCACAATTAAATTAGATATGTATACTTTGAAAAAAATATATAGAATAAAATAATTTTTGTTGTTTAAATTAAACGAAAGAAAAACTCCACCTGGTGGACTGCATTGGCAAAGTGATACACTCTGAAAGCTTTTAGTTCTATCATTTCCAAAGCCTGAAGGTTCATATGAATATCTGAACAATAATTATTTGATGGTTTTGTTTTTTTGTTTTTTTATCAAAGAAAGTATAATTAAAATATACTGCTCAAGTTTAATGAAAATATGGTTTTTGAAGTTTTTATTCTAAAAATAATATAAACTAATAAAAGATTTGTGATGTTTTGTTTTAATATATAATTGAAAGTTGCTTATTTAATGTAATAATTAAGCGTAAGATAAAATGATTGAAGCTTTATCACAACATATGCACAATTGCAACAAAAAACATTTACAATTCTATTTTGGTTACAAACTTTTAATTTTTCCAACAAATTGTTATCTCATCTTTTTATCATAAGTTGATATTTATTTACTTAAAGGTTACAATTTATAAATACATTCTCATGATTAATTCTTTCATATTGAATGGAAAAAGTAAAACTTTCAGAAATCAACCATGTTTATAAATCAATGCTTAATAATAGGAAGTGACAGAAACAAAGTAAAATAATTGTTAAAAGTACAAAACAGCATTGCAATAAAAGGCTATAGATGTAAAGATACATAGAAACAATAGAATATACACAAAATGAAATATTCATAAACTTTTCAAGTAGAATATTTTATATATTTTTTTATTTTAGAGCCACTAATTTTTAGAATAAATATTTAACATAGAAACCATCCCAGCAACTTTTTTGTAATTACTAGAAAGACTTATTGACCATTTTAACTTCCTTAAATAGTAATATTCCTATAGTTTGAAAAACTACATTGTTTCTTTTGATCCAGTTATTGTTTATGTTTATTTGAACATTTTGAGAAACTTGTGCTATCACATAGATGAAATATTTTTTCTAGATGACTATGCCTTAATTTAAGCAGTTACATAGTTGAATATTGGTTTGAGAAAAATGAAGCTCCTATTATATATATTTCTATAGTTTTATGCAATAACTATGTGTAAATATTACTGCAGCTTTGGAGTTATTTTTAAATGATGGTTATAAGATTGATTGCCATCATTAAAAAAATGAAAACTTTATTCAGAAAAAAACAACTTAATATTTTTCAAGCCCATTCTGGTTTGTAACTAGGACAGCATTGCCTGCCATATTTTATTTACAATAAGTTATTCCTTGTCTGGTGCAGATATCTGCTGTTTAAAGGCTTTTTAAAGTAATAGATCTTTATTTTACTTTTTAATTTTATTTCTAGATGGCAGATATAATCAAAGAATAAAAATATTTCAGCTGCTCCTTTTCAAGTACTTGATAAAAAAAAAATTTTTTTGATACAGTCATAAAGATAAAAGGTAAGTTTTTCTTATTTCCAAATTTTGTTTTCAAATATATTTTCATATTTTTAATAATAAATATAAATATATATTTTATTTGTATAATTACTTGTATTTTTAAGCATTAAAAACCAAAATGGTAAGACAAATGAGTTTTTTTTTATCTTCACATTGATAAATGTTTTTTAATCAATATAATTTTAATATTTTCAATACTTAATATGGTATTGTTATGTTCTTCTAAAAAATATCTTAATATTGCTATAAACTCTGTTAAAAATAATGTATATATATATATATATTGAAACATATTTTTTCACATATATATTCAAAAGATCCCCCCCCCCAATTAAAAAGACTAGCATGATTTGTTGTTAAAAAAGAAAACAAATACATTTAAACCTGCAATTAAAAAAAAAAATTATAAATCTTTCTTTATTAAGATTCATCAATCCAAAAAAGAAAATCATTATTTTCTATAATTGAGAAGAAAAAAACCCCTTCATTATTGATTTTATAATTTTAATTGATTTTTAATTTTTGAAACAATGTTGTCATACAAAGTGTAATAATCACTTGAGGCAAAGTTATCAAATTGAAAAACATGGCTTAATCCTCATGATTCCTTATCTGTCACATGAAAAGTAGTGCCCAATCCTTAAGAAGAGAAAAGCACTCAGGCTTAAATGAAAGCTGGGTAACAAATCAGATATAGTGGGAGTGCTGCTGAATCAATCCAGAGATCAGGGTATAAATAGTTGAGTTTGAAGTTCAGAAGATTTTTTTTTTCAAAAGATTTTAAAAGCAGTCAAAAAGTAAGAAAAGTGAAAGAGTTAAAAAAAAGTTAGAAAGTTTTATCTAAGTTGCTTAACTGTTTAGTTGATAACTGATTTTAGTTACTTTGGAATATAATATTTACAGCCACATTGCTAATGATGAAAAAAGAAAATATTAATAAGGAAATCATAAAGATGGAAGGCTAATCTAATAGCTTCCTCTTTGTCTACAGCCATGAATCTCCAAGACCCGCCTGAGTGAACATCATGGAAAACAAATAATGCCATTCAACTCAAATAAACTGACCTCTTTTGAAATTCAGTAGTAATGTGAAGTGAAGGAACAAACTGGATAAAATAAGGTAACAATTTCATGAAATATTCAATACTTATATGTGTTTATAAAAAAAAACAAAAAAAAATGTCTTTCTTAAAATAAATTATGAATAATTATAGCTATGTGAAAATATGTTTTATTAGTGATAAATTATAAATACGTAAATGTCTTAAATATCTATAATCAAAAGGCATTTTTAATAACATAAATCATAAATGATTAACTTCTTATATGCAGATACATCTGAATTAAAATAAAAACAAATACTTATAACTATTTATATTGCTGATATACAAATAAGTATACCTGGAAGAATTAGAAATGCTGAGCTATTACATATAACTATAACTGACTAAATTATAAATGAAACTGCTGATCAGACCAAATAACAATATTTATGCTATATATTAGAATAACTAAATAAAAATTATAAATGCTTACATGCATATTGATTGTGTATAAATAAAATAGTGAAACTTATGTGTATAAATGCACATCTATACTTGACTGAATTATAGAAGTTTCACAAATCTGGAATTACTCATCTTACCTATTTACTTAACTAAAAAGGATATACATATATGGAACAAATAGTTAAAAATATTCATGCAGTAATGGTAGACATCTACTTGATAAAAGACCCTTTGAATTCTTCACCCAAGATAAATTAAAATAAGCCTTCACTTGAAATGAAGGATGAACTTTATTATAAGGACTTGCAAATGAATTATTGATAAATAAAGTGCTTCTAAACTTCTTCTCATAATTGAACTGAAAATGAATCTTCACATGAATATGAATGAACTTTATTAGAAGGACTTTCAAATGAATTATTGATAAATAAAGTGCGTCTAAACTTCTCATAATTGAACTGAAAATGAATCTTCACATGAATATGAATGAACTTTATTAAAAGGACTTGCAAATGAATTATTGATAAATAAAGTGCTTCTAAACTTCTTCTCATAATTGAACTGAAAATGAATCTTCACATGGATGTAAATGAACTTTATTGGAAGGACCTGCAGATGAATTGTTGTTAGATAAAATTGTTGTTACTTAAAATTAATTTTAGTTGTTCAGTTCTATTTTTGCATCACTTGTCATTCATTGCACTTGTTCATGAGAATTTCATGCCTCCTGAGCTATGTCTGGCATAACTAGACCTAGGTAAGTCAGATTGTAGTGAGAGGTAAGTCTAGTGGTGCTGTTTGGGACATCAAACATAGAAATTTCTAGGTGTTTCCAGTCTCTATGGTGCTACATCCTCTGATGAGCAGGAAATATTGTTGTAGGAGGGGTGACATCTGTATTGGGGAAAGCCAATTGATAGTTCCTTCCTACAATATGCTCATCAGGTAATTGTTACAACCTAGGTAATAAAGGGATTGTACAGGGGTCAAGTTACAATATATTATAATGATATGCCCATCCTTAAGCCTATATATTACAATAAAAAATACTTATGTTTGTTATCTTTATATGAGGCAACTTATTCATTAATTAATTATCTATATTTTGTTTGTGTATGTGTTAATTAAATGATTTATAATTTTTTTTCACAATGTTCATTTTTCAAAACATTCCAAACTATAAATAATTGTTTGACAAGAAAAACTTATTATAATTTAGACTTTAATTAATGTAGATTAAATGATAATAGCCATGTATGTGAATTCAGATAAGATTATTAAGTAAAAACCTAAATTCTGAAGGCTTATTTTATTTTACAAATATTAAATGATTCATATTTTATTAATCTCCAAAAATTTTAATACCCTAACTTTAAATGTGCAAATGAATATACCAAAATTTATATAAAGGTTTCATTAGATAATCTATTCTAGAATGCCTATAACAATGTTATGTGGAGTTATGAGACAAGAAAGGACAGCAGAAAAGGATAATATAAAATAAAATTTATTTACATGCAATTTAAATTTGCAGCTGATAACATTGGATTTATTTCCTATAGAAATATACAGTTGGTGCTCGAATAACAGAATGTCTTGCTAACAGCCAAGTAGAAAAGGGATCAAATATCTGTGATCCTTCAATTTCTGTTTTATAAATCAGATGTTCATGGTTTTATATGCAGTTAGAAGTTTGGGAATAGATTGTAAAAAAATTCTATTTATCAAACTTTATTTCAAAATTTTGACAGTAAAGTATATTTTATGAATCTCTTTCTTTAAGAAATTATGAAACAAATATATTCCATTATAAAATAAGCCATTTGATCACAACTATATCAGAATTCCTTGAGAGAAGTTGTTTATAATTAGAGAAGTGAAAATAAACTTTCTTGGAAAATTGCATTATCTTACAAGTTATAGAGACAATTGATTTAGTATGAAGAAATTATCTAGAGACAATTCATTCATTAAGCATGTTAAGCTTCACTGATTACAGAATCTAGAATAAAGCACTTTCATACAAGAATTTTTTAAAAAGAAACTTTCACATAAATAATAAAATTTCACTTACATATTTTTGTATTATGCATGCATATTTTTCTCTGTTTTAGAGCTTTCAAAGATAATAAGCTTACTGACCAGGTAAAACAATTTTAATATCATCTTATTTATATATTTATATGCACATACATTACAATGCATGAATGTATGAACAATCAGATAGTCAGCACACATTATATTCTTTATGTTTCAACTGATGAGAACAAATTAAAGAATCTTATCATTGTATATGATTTAAGTACTGGTAAATTATTACATCCTTTCATTTGTTTCACTTACCCAACAATTTGTATTAACTCTATGAAAAGTTTTAATGTAACAACATTTATTTATAAAATTATTTGTAAGAGCTTTATAATTGAATGTTATAAGTTGATCAGAGCCGTTTAAACTATTAATGTCATTTGCTTATCAATATTATTAGGAATGTAAATAAAATTGGATAATTTTTCACTTAATCAGTTCATATTAATTATTTTATTTATTTATTCATATCTCATCAATTCGCAGTCACATTATTATTTTAAGTCCTGAGATCATTTATTATTTTTCATCTTAAATATATTTGAAGTTAATAAAATTACCTCTTGACTTTAAATATATGTTATTGTAGAGTCTTGTTTTCGGTTAATATTTATGAAGAATTTCACAGATCTTATAGTTAGTAATTTCATTCAATAATATTTAAATAGAATATTAAGAGTCTCAACATATTAATCCATATTATTGAAAATTGGTACTGAACCTAAGCAGCATCCCTTTGCCTATATGTACTATTACAATTTTGGCATGGGACATTTTGTGTGGCTCAAATCAGTTGATTTATTGACATGTGACTGACAAGTGAATTATTCACATGACATATAAAATTTTATGTTGTGATAAATAAAATAAAAATTTTAAATATATAATTCCCTCACTAGTATAAAAGAAATAGTTCTATTTTTATTTTACTTTACTTTGAAAGAAATAAAAATAGATAGGATTCTATTGAATATGGATTTTAGTAATTTTACTTATAAGCAGTAAGTGGGAAAAAATATTCATTAAAAAATATTCATTAATAGACAATATTGTGTTTTACTAACAACATAGTGCTATGGATAGAACTAACCTAGACTTATCAGATGGGTGTAAGCTTGGTTTCCAGGAAATTTTGAAAATGTGCAAAGAATTGAAAGATAACTCTAAAGAACTGAAATAGAAGTTAGAAGTTCAATTTTAAAAAATTAAAAATTGTGAAAGGTAAATATATTTGTTAAGAACATTTTGTTGTGTAATATTTATTTGCTTTACTGAAATGTAGAATCATGGCAGGTATTAAGATTGATATGTTGGGTGGTTCCATGAGATGTTCCAGAATATTAAAGCTAAAAACTTTGAAGCACTAGAAACTAAAATAGACACAATTGAAAATTTTTAGAAAATAAGATAGATACTAACATAGAAAATGTAAAAACCATCAAATATAAAATTGATAGTGAGTTTAAGGAATCAAAAATCAAACTCCAATCAGTAATGTCTGAATTAACCACTAACTGGTATCAAAAATTGAAATTAACATTAGGCTAGACAAAATTGAGAAAGGTAATCTAGAATTCCAGAGTAAATTGGAAGTTAGGTTTCACCACTTTCAGCAAGAATTTTTAGAATTTCATGTTAAATCAGAAGCTGAATTTTATAAAAGCTTAGATTAAAACTGAAAATGGTCTAAAGACAATAATACAAACCAGTGATAAATATGTTGATAATTTAGAAGAAAAAGAATAGGTGAACTCAATGCCTGAATTAACAAAGTAAAATATGTTATATATAATAACCATGGGTTGAAATGGGTAACTGATTGGATTCACAGATACATTTCACAGTCCATGGAGGTTGACATAGGTCAAAAGATGCCAGGAACTGAAGCTGTAAGTGCCAAACTAACAGAGCTAACTTGGAAAAGTCAAGGTCTCATCCTAATAACAGAGTAGATAAAATGAGAAGAAATTAAAAGAATCTCACAATGAATTAAAGATTTGGGTAAACAATTCCCAGCATTAGGTGTTGAAAATTCCAGAGAATTGGAAACTAAAACCACAAGAGTTATAAAAATGCTTATGACAATATAAACTGAAGTAAAAAAAAATAAGTTCTCTTCCATAATCATATATGCCAACATATCCTGAAAACAAGGACCATATATCATTATGAATGATAAAAATAAAAATAAGATAGAAAACATGAAAACTGATAAAGCTAAAGGTGGTACTGATTAATATAAACGTCAAATTAGCAGAATTAATGATGTTAAAAATGATGAGCCTTTCAGCAATGGAAATCAAGATAGTTTAAAAATTAAACTCCTTATAGAGAAAGACCATATGGTTAGTCTGGCTAGTAACAAGCCATATTATTCAGAAATAAAAGATCTTAAGGTTAGTCTGATGAATAATAAGTCATCTTATTCAGATAATGCATTTTTTTTAAGTTTACTTCACAAAATACAAATTTTTAAATTTAAAAGATTTTATCCCCCCAAGACACATGGATCTGAAGACAAAGTTTTTATTTTATTTTACAAAATATGGGACTATCAGACTGATGGGAATGTACAGTCATCACAGACTGTTACAGAATCCCTATAGAAAGCTTATAGATAAAATTTACTTTAATTAATTAATCATAGAGAATAAAGATATCTTAAGGTACAACCATAAAAATATACTTGGTTGGAAAATCATAGCATAGAAATCTATCCTGTATTTATATATGGGTAATGATGGTCAAGCTAACACTGTGTTTAGATGACTGTAATATAAATTTCATGTGCAAATCTTATTCTGTAAATATTGTCAGCTTAATTCACAAGTATCCTAATCAGATGAAATTAAAAGGGAAAGTGACTTCAAACCATGAAGTTGAAAGAATAGAACCAATGCTTCATGATAATGATTTTATTTGGTATATAGAATCAACATTTTAAAACAAATTAAAAGATAGTTTTCTCAATTTAGATTTGTTTAATCAGTGTTATTCATGAAATATATTGCAACAGGCACATATGCCGTTACATTTTTTTTTAAAAAATTGAGACATTGAAAAGTTCGCATTTAAAAACTTTTTTTTTTTTAAGACATAAAAATTGAAAATTAATTCTATCTTAAACTCGTATATATATATATATATAAAATCGCACAGATGAAAAAAATTATTGAAATAAAACTTTATTAAAAAGAGAAAAAGTATTTTAAAAGCAAAAACTTAAAAAGATTTAGAGATAAAAATATATCTTTAAGTTTGCAAAATAATTTAATTAATTCTATTATATAAAATGGAAATGATTATTTTAATTAGTAAAAGTAAACTAGCCCTTGGGCATTTCAAAATGCATAAGCAAAGGTCAGATAGAAGGGGTAAAACAATAGGAACAGAATGGCCAATGAAAGAAATCCATCGAGGAATTGGACCTCAGTGAAAAGACCATCACCATTGTCTTGACATAATGTCCTCTGGATCCGAAAGTCCACCATAAAAAGTGAGTAAAAAAGGGAAGATGTGTGATAGCAGTCGTGATATGTGTTAGTGCGGAGTTGAAGGAGAAGGGATTGAAAAGACGCACTCTTCAGTCCCTTCAGTTTTGCTAAAAGGAAAGAGAAATAACATCGTTTTTCCTATATTGAGCACCACAGGACATAGGGGAATTAACGCTGGCTCCAAATGGCAAGCAACTGCAAGAATGTAGAAACTACAGACTTGTTAAAATTGTAAGAACATTATGAAATCTAATGAACATTAATTAATTTGAAAACAATAAGAACTCTAAAATATAAACTTTCCCAGTATTTAAATAATAGCAATAGAATCCTATCTGACCAACGTAAATTAATATTAATAATGTCATTTGATGTATTTTTTAAAATCATTTCCATTTAACTTTTTTTTTTGTTCTTTTAAGTTTTTATCATGATTTTTTTTTTTTTTGTTTGACAACTTTTAATAAAAGTTAAATTTAAGTCGGGCGTGAATGTCTGCAAAGATTTGTAAAATTATATATGTTAGTTTAAGGGAGGGTAATCTTAGGTTATTTGTTTCATAGTCAAATTGGGTCAATGGATTGGATATATTGGTGTAATTAGTAGATGTAGTATGAGATTCGCTACTTGCAGGATCAATTTATATGACGCACCCCCCCCTTTTTGCCTATGGAAGAGATAGTAAGACGGAAAACACAGTTCCTTCCTATGGAGTTTTTTTGTTTATTGTTCTTCTTGCCGATAGATGTAGCATTCCTATTTGGTTGAGAGTCAATGTCATCTATTAACCATGCTGTTCAGATGTACATTCCTGACAGTATGTCATTTTGGTGCTGTCATATTCATGCTACATTGAATACATCAATATATCAGATATATTGGCATTGGTTTTGACTGCGAACTTTTGGCCTAAGGTTAAATCATGGATAAAATATTTTCTTTTCAAATGCGATCTATGTAATCTATTCATACTCGACACTTTAATAAAATATTCAACTCATCTGTGCAAACTTATAAAAGTTAAAATGTAAATTAAATTCTAAGATCAAGTTAAATTATAAAGTAAAAGTAATGCTAAAATAATTCAAAATTTCTATGTGCATTAATAAATGTTTGTGTGTATAATTACTGGCAGTGGCTTATTTTATTCTTTTTTTAATATTGAAATATTCTTAGATAAGAATTTATAAAATATAAATCTTTGCTGTTCCTCTGAGCTAGTGACATTGGGCTAATGTCGGAATAAAATATATATACAATTTTTTTTCTTAACTTACGTATCTGCCTACTATATAAATTTTCTAGGTTCAAATGCCTAAATGGCACCCTTGTAGTGCAGATACAGTAAGATCCACTTATTCAGACCATTATAATATATTATAAATATGTCATAATAATGAAATTCAAAATTATAACATTCCTATTAATGATTCTTGTTAATTTAAGGGCTTGTATTTACATATCTAAAACATTGATTATAAAAAAAGGATCATATAATTCAGTAAGCTCTATATTTAACATTTAGGTTATTAATTCCCATTGTTTTAAGGGCTCATATTTATGTATTTAGGGCCTCCATTAGAAGAGAAGAATCTTATAATTTTATAAATCCCAGGTTGATGGTATTTTATAGGGTAACATCATTTAATCATTTAGTTGTCCAATTAAATTTTTTTACAGTGCATTGTCACAAATGAAGGCCATTTTTTTTAGTTAAGTTATTTAATTCTGAGATATGAATATACTTAGTTTAACTGTAAACATTACAAAAAAATATTACAGTTTAAAGAAATGTATGCTTTATATCCTATTGGTAATGGATCTAATATAATTTATTTGTTTTTACACATTATGTGAACTGAGTTGGATAGATTAGAGTCCTACTTATAGGTATTATTCAAATGAATTAACCATTCCAAACCAATATTAAATTAGGTTAAAAAGTAGGATTAATCTTAATTAATATTAGTATTAATCTTATCATAGCTTAATACAATATAACTTGCATTTATGTAGGATTAACTGATTTATAAAAATATAGTCAATTTTTCAGTTAATAAAATTATATAGAAAGGTACCCAATAATTAAAAGCTTTGTATAGAAAAGAAGGTAATTAGTGAAATGTAAATGAAAACCTAGTTGATAACTTGTAAAATGTATTCAGAAAGTGCAAACTAGTATAAGAAGTTTTACTTGGAATAAAAGAAGAAATATAAACATAAAAAATAAATAGGGATAAGAAACTCATCACAAAGAAAATAAGCTATCCTAAATGCATAGTAAACTTTTTTTTCTATGTGAGGGATATATAACAATATACTTATCCTTAATTTTATATACTAAAATAAATAAAAAATGTTTGTTTGTTATCTGTTTTGCTTTACCTGAGACAATTCATTCTTTAATTAATTATCTATATTTTTTCCTGTACATGTTAATTAAATGATTTTTTTTTTTAATAATTATTTTTCAAAACATTCCAAACAATAAATAAATGTTTGAAAAAGAAAAGCTTATTATAATTTAGACTTTAATCAATAAAGTTGAATGATACTAACTGTGTATGTGAATTTAGTTAAGATTATTAAGTAAAAATCTAAATACTTAACATCACATGATCACTATCTCATACCAGCACATAATTGTTATTAAACAATTCAAAACAAAGCAAAACTCTCCATACAGTAGTGCCATCTTGTGCTAACAAGAGCAATCTATGGATGCCACAATGCTTGTTCATAAAATCCCTATCTAGTGCCTACTCATCCAATAACCCCAGACTAGTTTCTGGCTTGTGGCCTTCATCAGTGAGGAGCCTTGGATCTGAGATCACTGCACCTAGATCTTAGGATCTAATGCAACCCTCCAGCACCCACCTTTTAACTCTATTTAACTACAAAACCATGAGAATGAAATTGAAAACACAATTAATATTTTCAATCCAAGCTCAATAGTTTATATAGTCATATGGGTCTGAACTCAATTCAGCACCCATACATTTTGGTGTCTTTGGCTCTTTAACAACCATAGCCACCACTATCCTATTAGGCAGGATTGGTGTTAAACAACTAAACATCACATGATCACTATCTCAAACTAGCACATAATTGTTATTAAACAATTCAAAACAAAGCAAAACTCTCCATATAGTAGTGCTATCTTGTGCTAACAAGAGCAATCAATGGATGCCAGAAGGTTTGTGCATATAATCCCTATCTAGTGCCTACTCATCCATTGATTGCTCGTGTTAGCACAAGATGGCACTACTATATGGAGAGTTTTGCTTTGTTTTGAATTGTTTAATAACAATTATGTGCTAGTATGAGATAGTGATCATGTGATGTTTAGTGGTGTAACACTAATCTTGCTTAATAGGATAGTGGTGGCTATGGTTGTTAAAGAGCCAAAGACACCAAAATGTATGGGTGCTGAATTGAGTTCAGACCCATATGACTATGTAAGCTATTGAGCTTGGATTGAAAATATTAATTGTGTTTTCAATTTCATTCTCATGGTTTTGTAGTTAAATACAGTTAAAAGGTGGGTGCTGGAGGGTTGCATTAGATCCTAAGATCTAGGTGCAGTGCTCTCAGATCCAAGGCTCCTCACTGATGAAGGCCACAAGCCAGAAGCTACTCTGGGGATATTGGATGAGTAGGAACTAGATAGGGATTTTATGCACAAGCCTTCTGACATCCATTGATTGCTCTTGTTAGCACAAGATGGCACTACTATATGGAGAGTTTTGCTTTGTTTTGAATTGTTTAAAAATCTAAATACTAAAAGAGTATTATATTTATTTTACAAAGATAAAATGATTCATATTTTATTAATCTCCAAAAAATTCTAAAACACTAACATGTGTATGATTATACCAAAATTTATATAAAAGTTTTACTAGATAATCTATTCTAGAATCTCTATAACAATGTTATGTGGAGTTATGAGACAAGAAAGGACAGCAGAAAAGGATAATATAGAATAAAATTTATTTACTTGCAATCTAAATCTTCAGCTGATAACATTGGACATATTTCCTTTAGAAATATACAGTTGGTGTTTGAATAATAGAATGTCTTGTTAACAGCTAAATGAAAAAGGAGCCAAATGCTTTTAATCCTTCCAATTGTTACTTATAAATCTGATGATTGTTGTTTTACATGCAGTCAGAAGTTTGAGTGTAGATTATAAAAGAATTCTATTTATCAACATTATTTCAAAATTTTGATACTGAAGTATATTTTGTGAAACTTTAAGAAATTATGAAGAAAATTTATTCCATTATAAAATTAACCATTTGATCACAACTATACCAGAATTTCTTGAGAGAAATTGTTTATGACTTAGAGGAGCCAAATGAAACTCTCTTGGAAAAGTGCATCATCTTACAAGTTTTGAGACAATTGATTTAGTATGGAGAAATCACTGCCTGGAACCAATTCATTCATTAAACATGTTAAGTTTTACTGATTGTGGGATTAGAATAAAGGACCAAATGACCGTTATACAAGAACTACTAAAAAAAAAAAACGTTTTAAGAAATAATAAAATTTCACTTATATATTTTTGTATTATGAATGCATATTTTTCTTTGTTTTAAAGCTTTCAGAGATAATAGATTTACTTTCCAGGTAAAACAGTTTTAATAATATTATATTATTTATATATTTATGTGCACATATAGTACATTGCATGAATGTATGAATGGTCAAAGAATCAGATAATTTTTTATAATACACTGGCCAATACAAATATTTATGTTTCAAATGTTAGACTTGTTTCTGGATATATTTGACCAGCTGATTCCAAAAAAATGACCCCAGATTTACTCCTTCAGCTCTAGTTTTTGAGATACAGAACATATGCCACATATCACCTGCTTCTGTTAGCTCATAAATAATCTGAATATTTTAATTTAATGTTTAAATTAATATTTTTTGAGCTAGAAAGAAACTGACTAAAAATTAAAAGAAAAACATACTACATGAAATATATTTATTTTATATCAAAACATGAGTTCATGATACAAACTTTGCAATCATTCGGAACTCTCTTTATAATACTTCCACGGGTCAACCACACAAAAGATTCCAATAATAGTTTCCTATCATGTATGCATCCTGTCTTCCTTGGTAACTGGCTTCATTGTTTTTATGTCATAATAAAATCTTTAAAATCCCAAGGTTCTCTTGAAAGCTTTGTCACATTTGCATTGATGCCTAAGATATAAACAATGCAAAATAACACTTATTGAAATAGTTTTTTAAATCCTTGCAAACCATTGGCACTCCAAATTTCAATTCGCTTCTCTTTCTGTTTTTACATTAGTGCAAATGCTCCATACAAGGTTTGCATACAGTATGATAAGTCCATGGCTTATCTTAACCTCCAAGCTTGATACCAAAAAAACTAACGTGCTCTTTTCCCAAATGCAAAAATAGGTTTATTACTTTATTTGAGTGACTCACCACAAATATAGAAAATTACATAAGGATGATTTAAGCAGCTCCGATTTGAGGTAGCCATAACCTCTATGATATTTGATCTGCAAAAATAAAATATGAGTGAGACCATAAACAAACTCCTATATGATCATAACTAATATACACTTAAATTACTTAACTTTTACAATCCATTCTCTTGTTATAATCCTACAGTTGGAAATATGTAAACACTTTTACTATATCTTCAAACTTTTAACAAAAACACAAAACATTTAACTAAACAACAAATTAAAAAAAAAAAAAAACATTAGCATTTAAATCTATGAAACTATTTATAACTGATCAGTTTATTCTCTACATTTTTTTTTTTTTTGCATATAATTTTGAAATAAAACGGAACAAAATAAATTTTGTCATTTGTACTTTACATTCTTATGCCAGATTGCATTATAAGAAAAGAAGTAAATAAACAGTTGTGAAACAAAGATCATTATACACAAAAATATGTGGATAATTTAAATGCACAAATTTTACCATGCAGAAAGGATTTTTAAAGAGTGTACAAAAATTTTATGAATTAATAATATCTCAAAAACTAGAGCTGATGCGATTTTTTTAATCAGCACTCCAAATAATCCCACCAATAAGCCAAGGCACCAAGAAAAAAATGTTATTGGGCTACATAATAAAGTGAAATAGTAAATAAGTTAAAGCGTTAAAAGCCAATGTGACTTTTATTGAAATCGTAATGAAAAGCAAGAGAGGGTTAACAAAAATAATTTGCAGAGACTAAAAAACTAAAGACAAATTAAAAAAAAAAACATAGATGATATATGGGAAAGAAAATATAATTGCGTCAATTATTGGATTAAGAGCAGAGATTACAGAAAACTAATGGAAAAGAACGCCTTAAGGCAGAGAACACTGATATATTCATACATATATTTCTCTACAAATAAAATCACTTTATAAATAAATGTAAATTTTATACAATTATTATTATCCTCAACCCTAGTTATTATTTAAGATTATTGTTATAATGTTGGCAATAAATATTCGAATGACTATTTTGATACAAAAAAAAAATCCTAATAAAAGAGTAAACCGAAGAATATTGGGTTGTTATTTATAATACAGAATTTTTCATTTAATTTTATAAACTTATTCTAAATTCAGAATAATTATGTTCGCTAATAGCTCGCTTGTGTCCCGCAGTTACAAGCAAATAATGCGTTGAGATCTCTTCGCGGTATATACACATCGCTTCTTTCTTTTATGTTTTGTCAAAAACATTGATAGGTCAAACAGTTAGACTCTTTTTACAAAAGAGTCGTTAATTACATGCTTGCTGTCAATAAGTTAGAGGAATTATTGGAATTTCAATATGTAGCAGAAATGTCGGGGACGCTCAGCTCAATCTGTCGTAGGATGCTTCTTGCGAAACAAAGATGTAAAGATGCCTGGCATTCTATTAGGAGTCTCTTTATTAACTTCGTAGGGATGTTTTTATAATAAAAAAGAATACAATTGAAATAGCGGATGTAATTAAAATCAGCCGGGACAATTATTCTTTATACGCTGCAAGTCTCTCTTAATAGTATTAAATTCAAATATCAGCGGAAAAATATCAAAATATTTCAAAAGGTCAGGCGGATTGAAATTGATTTTTTGAAATAGCATTGTTAAAAGTATTTAAGATTTTAATTATAGATTTTATAAAGACACATTCTTCTCGCTTTAAAAAAAAATCTAGTGCAATAATAACAAGTTATATATATATATGACAATTTATACATGTTTTTGTAGCCCAATGCCAATAACTTTCCGGAATCAATAAATTTTGATTTTCAAAAGACTCTTAATATATACATTTCATAAATCAATATATTGTACAGTTTTAAGAATGCAATAGCTTATTACTTTTATTATGAAATTATGTTAAAAGTGTTAAAAAAACAAAAACAGAGTAAACAAAATATCATTTGCAAGCATGGTATTTATGACTTTAAAGACCTATTTATTTATATATATCACAATAAGTAAAAGAAATATAAATAAAATGCAATTTAAAAGTTTTAGTTTAAATTAATATATCACAAATTTTATAACTAAAGACATAGCAGCCCCCAAATACCTTAATCGCAAAAAAAAACATCTTTTCTTTTATGTTTATGTACTGTTTCTATTAACATCATATTGCAAGTTACAACGTATTATTTTGAATTTAAAAATGTCATAATCGTTTTTTAAATACTTTCTGATTCGGTTTATGTAAAATCCAATTCAAGATTTTAATGGAATAAAACAATAATATTATAAATTTTGAAAAATATTGCTTTTATTAGCCGTTTCATGTTGCTATAGAATATATTACATTAGGTCAACATATTGAAATAAAAAGATATAGATTCAATTTTCAATATTTGTATTTTATATAAAATGATGAATGATATAACCCTATCTTATATCCATACATAAATCAATCAATTACGTCTAGAAGTAAGTAATTCAGTGACCCCTTTTGCGTCAGAAGATGGGGGGGGGGGGATAAATTAAAATGAATTACAAAGTTGATATGCATAAGATTGGCATCAATAAGGCTTTGAGTATTCCATCACACGATTTTCAAAGATATGAATCTTTGAAGAGTTGGAAAATAGAGAAGATTGAAATTTGTCCATTAATGTTTGAATATTTTCTCTCTTAATATAAACTGAGCACAGTTTATATATGTGTGTGTGGAAGAAAATGATCTGGACCAATTGATGAGTGCTGGTTCAACACGAAATACATATATTGGAAATCATTTATATTTTCACATGTATGTGGTCATGTGTATCGGTTGTATAAGATGGAGTGGATAGATGTAGGGAAATTGGAATTCTGATTTAAAATCCCTTTTATTTACAAAGTCACCACAAAAGGGTAAATGGTTTGATGAAACTATTTTTTTTTTTGCATATAATAGCATAAAGGAGAGGGGAGGGCACATAAAATTCTGCCCCAGAGCATTCTTTATGGAACTAACTGAAATAGAGACTAAGTTGGAAATGATTCACTGCTAATCTACCTTTGATTTCATCAGCCATGTCGATCTACTGATTGTTGTGTATTGAATTCAAATTATTACATGTTTTACAGATGATGGATTGTGGAATATTTTTAATCAATAATGATTACTGTTAATAAGCAATATATATATATATATATATATATGGGCAGTATATATATATATATATATATATATACTGCCCAGCAAAAATATCTCTTGCTTGCTTTTGTGGACAGAAGGAGATTAGTGTACCAATAGCTAGATATTTTTTCCAATACAAATAGTATTTTCTGTCTGCTCTATAAGCTGAAAATTTTATTCTTCTGTCACCTTATTTTCTATATTTATTTAATATAAAATAACTTCTGCTTTTTTACTTTTACAAAGTTCTTATGAGACAAAACGTCATATATTTTCAATCTACTTTTTGAGATATAATTATTAATATTTTGAAACTTTTCAGCTCTTTGAATCCATTCCTATTAAGATAAATTTTAATCTATAATTTAGAAAGAATAATATTACAGAAGAACACAAGATAACACACAAAAATGACAGCCAAATCTAAAAACTATTAAATGTAAATGAAAACAGAAAAAATGTTTTTTACAAAATGTTCTATAAATCTTTATATATATATATATATATATATATATATATATATATATATAATTAGTTTCCAACCAGTAAACACCTAAACATTCACAGTAAATATAGCAACCAATATTTCTAACTGCTGTCAAGGCATATATTACTAGTGTTTAATATTATTGATATAATGTATGGTGATAGGTGCAAATGTGGAATTAGTAGATTTTTATATTTTCTGTATATTATAAAATTTACTTTCTCTGCAATGATTGGAAAGAAGATTGCTATTTTATTTTAAATATTACCTTAAGATAGATTTACAGCTTTATGTTAAGTTTAGTCTTATTTATACACTAAAGTTTCAAATAGATTCCAATTATAGATAAATATAAAAAATTAATAGTAATTAATTGAGTATTCAGTTTATAGTAATTTTATATTATTTTATTTATTATATACTGTATAAGTTACTTTCAAAGTATTTTTAACAAAATATAACAGAAAAAAAAATTAACTTCAAAATAAAGAATAAATATAAATTAAATATATATAAAGAGAGATATATAAAAAACATTATATATTCCATCTGTTATAAATTATCAATTTTCTTAGTGACACCTCACATCTTGATTCCACAGGGTTCTCCCCTAGCATCGCTATGTTTTATAACTTACATCAACCCATGCTCAAGGACATAGAGAATATCTTGCCAGGCATTTATGTTACCACCATCAAAAAACAAATCAATCACATCTCCTATGTTGACGATGTTACCATTTTTCTTCCCAGCGAAGCTCATCTTCCAACACTCTTCACAATTATTGACAAGCATGTCAAAATATTAAATTTCCAAATTAACAATAGCAAATCTTCCATCTGGAGAATTAAAACAGGAACAACAATTCCATCCAGATTCACAGCCAAGCCACAGCTTTTTTAGGATTCCCCATGGCAAAAACAAAAACTATCATGACTAGAGAAATTCAAAATTCAATCCTTCAAAAAACCAATAAAACAATCAATCTATCCTAGTATTTCACTTTCAATTCCTTAAAATCACACTCCTTAATATGATATTTTTCAAGACTCAATTACTATCTACCAATCACAAGCCTACTAAAGCTTCTAAACAAATAGGCTCATTATGTACTAAGCTATTGTGGAAAAGGAAGGTTGTGGATAATGGCAAAGGCCCAAATGCCTAGAGAACTGAGTCTTTCTACACTTTGCTACATTATACTTGCAAAAATCACTAAATCTGTTACACAAACATTCACTGGAAATGGACTATACAAATTTAATCCAAGAATTTCAACCTACTGATATGCCACCTCCCCATAGTAAAGGATGTTAACTGACATCTGGCACATGTCAATGGTGTATTAACTTAACTCCAAACATCTTCAATGAAAAAAGTCTACTGAGAAACTTATAGGCTAAAGAAAGATTGTCCCTCAGCTCTCCATAATGCTCTTGGATTAAACAACAAATTATTACAAAAAGCCAAACATTTTGAACCCAAATTTATTATTTTCTCTAAATTAAACCTCTCACATTACCCACTAATCAGTTCCTCTAATGAGAAGGGTTTTAACAAAATTAGCTCTCAATGTCAACTCTGTCAGAGGGATGAGGAAACAATCAACACATTTTAGATACACAATTCTTTCTTTCATATGAAAAGGTAAAACGCTATTCTACAGACACATTCTTAATCCACAACAATTAAACTGACAATTTTCTAACATTAGATTACAATTTCCTATCCTTCGCCAGTTTTGTTCTGGGCAATGTGAACACTAGTACCCTTCAAGTATTTAAAACCCTCACCAAGAGTAACATCATCAGAGATAAAATGCTTGCTCTGGATGACTGAATCAACAAACTGGTCACCCATCTAGGACTGATACTGCAAAGATATCATTGATCAAATATGGCTCACTTCATCAACAAACAAAATGTCGCATATATACTACCATACTATCTAAAGACTACCAATTAGTGGGTGACACCACGATACCTCAACAATAAAATAACAAATTTAACAGAACTGAATAACTTATAAAAAAATGGGGACAGATCGGATGCTTGGACTCGGACTGACGGATGGGAGGAATCAATGACCTTGTCAGTGTTCTCTCACCACTTAGCCTCTGCTTTGCATCTTGACTTAAACTATACCATATAAATTGCATTTCAATGAAGAGGAATAACTAAGTATGGATAGAATCGGCGTGACAAATTATGTAATACCACTTCTCATTTGTATGGACATTGCTTGTATAGTAATCATCATGTATTAAAGTATACACATTTAAATAAATCTTATTTATTTATTTTTTTTAAATATTCTAAAACACTATAGAAATTTCAAATTTAATTAATACACATAATTCTAATACTAACTCTTTTTTTTAAACTATAATAAGAATTTTAGAAATAAAAATACAAACTTTTAACAAAAAAACACACTATCACAATTTTAAATATAGAAATATCAGTTGAAGTAAGCTCAAGACATACTAGGATTTAAATTTTAAGTAGCAAAAATAAAGACACTAGCCAAAAAATATATTTTAAATAGATAAAAATTAAAAAAACAAAAAAATAATTAATTGTAAAGATATATATTTTCAAAAGGGCCGTAAAATACCAATACAACCCTTATTTAAATAAAAGAATAAGGAGAAAAGTACACGGTTTGGATATAAAAAGCCCTTAAAAGGAGGAAACAACCTACTGCAGAATATGGTAAGACTTCACATAACAGAAATAAGAGTAAAACCTAACAATAAGAAGAGTTACAAAATCACTGGGGCAATATCTTTCTATACTTTCTATTGATACAGGGAAGAGAAGATAATATGAGAAACAAAAAAAGTAAAACAATAAAATAACCTATAAATTTCTAATAAAAGCCCTACATATTGAACATTTTATATAATTCTTTATTTTCAAGAAACTATATTTTCATCATATTTTAGCAATTTTAATTTTGGGAGAAATCAAAAATTTATACTTTTTGATATTTTTTTAAAATTATTAGAACAAATTCATCCTATTTCGTTTTTGTTGGTTTATTTTAAATTTTATTTTTTCTTTTGTTGCTTCCTGAGTATGTTTTTTTTTTATCTTTCTTTTTCAATTTTTTTTTTTTTTTATATTTTTTCTTTTTTTTTTTGTCTGTCCAACTTTATTACTTTCAAACCTATAAATCTATTGATATTTCTATTTGAATTATATTTCTCCTATATTTATAAAGACAAATAAAACATTTAAATTTAACAAATTAATTTAAAGAACCCCGAAATTAAATATAAAAGGGAAGGTCAAAGAAAAGGATTTTATAATTTCCAAACAATATTCAATAAGCACTCATAATATTTTTAATGGTTATAATAAAAACAAAGCAAGATATTGCTAGTAAAAAGAAGAAAAAAGACAAAACAACAACAATATTTCCTTGTCTATCTTACAAAAAGACTATTAAAAAAGAAAAGAAAATAATACATAAGGAATTAGTATACAAAAACTTTTAAAAAAACACATACTACCCTTTTTTTTTTTTAGACTTATAAATAAAATATTTTGATTTTAGTAACTCTTTATTTTTCTCTAAGATTTTTTCGATTTATTTAATTTTCTTCGAAAAAAAACAACAACAAACAAACAAAAAAAACACAAAAACACATTTAAATTGCAAACACTAAAATCCTATATATTTGAGTGCCGTCCAACAAACCCCAACATAAATTTATTCGAATTCACTATAAAAAAGATTAATCATCATTTTAATATAATTTTATTTCTTTATCTATTATTTTTACTCCTTTTTAATTAATTCACTTTTTAAAAAAAAACAACAAAAATATCCAAAAACAAAAAGGATTTAACAACAACAACACCCAAAAAAAAACAAAAAACTACTAAAACACGGATAAAAAAGATAAAAAATATTTATAACGAAGTTTTATTTACTAGGGACAAAACAAGAAAAAGTTTCAACACAGTTGGGGTTTATACTAACAAAAAAGAGAAGGAAGGAAGCTAATTTAATTTCAATTATTTTCTAATTTTTGTTTCCAAAAAAAAACATAAAAATTTTTATATCACTATTTTTAATTTTGTGTTTACATTTTCCAAAGCATCCCCCCCACCTTCAAAACCCCTTGTTTTCACACCCACCCCTTTAAAAAAAACCCCTTCGTCCCATATCAAACCCCCTAATGATTCACTTCATTGTTTTTTTAAGTGCAATACATTTTTACTGTTTAACTTCCTCTTACAAAAAGAATTCCACACATCCACAAACATAACATTATTTCAGTTAATATTTACTAAGGCTGTAACCTCAAGAATATACGTCTGAAAAAGGCGAAGGTAGGACCTCTACAGGTCATAACCACAAGCTTACTCTATGGAAGATGTATATTCTTGAGGTTACAGCCTTAGTAAATATTACTTAACATAATAATGTGTATTTAAAATAAATTTATAATTATTTCAGTTGCATATTTTTTCAATCTCTCATTTATAGTACATGCCTTTTCTAATATATACTTATTGTCAAATCTTGGTAGTAATATAACTGCTCCTATTTTTTTATATTTATTCAAATTACTATTCAATTCCTTGTACCCACCCATTACTCTCTCCAATGGCTCTGACAAATTATTTGTCCTTACTATAACATAATCATCTCTACTCACGTTTTTTTTTACCTTATCTGTAATATGCCTAATTATAGTTTCAAGCAAACATATTCTCAGATATTTATTTCTATTTTCCCTTGCAATTATATGTCCAAATTCTCTAATTAGCAGTATCAAATTCTTCATACAATAATGTCATCCAGTGCAAGACTCAATAATCAATGGATGCAAGAATGTTTGTGCATAAAATTCCTGTTTAGTACTTACTCATCCAATACCCCCAGGCTAATTTCTAGCTTGTAGACTTTATGAGTGATTCTATAGCATTGCATTAGAGTCTAAGATCTAGCAGTGGTCACAGATTTAAGACTTCTCACTGATGAAGGCTACAAGTTAAAAACTAATCTGGGAATATTGGCTGAATGAGTATTAGATAGAGATTTTATGGACAAACCTTCTTGCATCCATTAATTAGTAAGGCTTGCACTGGTAAGCACTACTATATGTTATATTTTGGTAAAGATAAGTTAGGATTTAATTTAAAAGTTTAAATTATAGATAGCATTTCAAAAGTGATATCTATCTATCTATCTATCTATCTATCTATCTATCTATCTATCTATCTATCTATCTATCTATCTATCTATCTGTCTATCTATCTATCTGTCTGTTTGTCTATCTATCTATCTATCTATCTATCTATCTATCTATCTATCTATCTATCTATCTATCTATCTATCTATCTATCTATCTATCTATCTATTTATCTATCTATCTATCTATCTATCTATCTATCTATCTATCTATCTATCTATCTATCTATCTATCTATCTATCTACCTATCTATCTATCTATGTATCTATCTATCTATCTATCCATCTATCTATCTATGTAATAAAGAAAAAAAGGGCTTATTAATAAGTATTGTATAATTTTTTTTTCCTTTCTTTTTTAATACCCACATTTCTTCTCTTTTACTATCACTGTGTGCAAACCATTCAATAGTAGCTGAAGATTTTTAAGGCAAGAATTGGAAGTAATTTCTGGAGACTTTAATTTTTTTTTTACATAATTTTATTATTTGATGTTTCTATTAGTAATCCCAATAGGTATTACTTCTTAACAGATTCATCACAATTTCCAATGATTGGGACCATACTAATGTATTTCAAAAAATGAGATATTTCAGACAACATATGTATGCTTTGTAAGCAAATTGTTCTACTACTTTAATCTTCTGGTAAAAAATTTCAAATTATGGCAGAAATTATCAGGGAAATATAAAGCTCTATTTTTCAAAGGCTAAATGTTAAACTCAATATTCTCAATATGGTCACTTAGTCATATTTTATTTGTCAAGTAGAAATGATTATAAAAGTATTTTTTTATATTTTTGACCACATAAAGGTTATTTTCATTTATCAATGTATAATACATTTATTGCTTTTAATTATGAAATGTTTTCAGAAGAATTTGGAATTATGTTGGGTAGGGAAAATGCATTACATTTTGTTAGTGTTAAAAATCAATTGTTCTTTTTTTACATATATTCCTGATTTTATAACTTTGTCATTCTTTTTGTTAAATTAAAAAATAACTTCAGTAATAAAATTCTTAAAAAATCATTGTATTTGTTTAAAAATATCATTCAACTTGAATTCCATATATATATAATAACAATAAAACTAATAAATGTAATGGTGATTAAATATTATATATAGTGTTTCAATCTGCAGAAGTTTTTTTGGTTAATTCCTTAACCCTCTTCAATTGCTGTTAAATTCAAAAAATAAAATGGAAGCAAACATCATCAACTCAAATCCCATGAATCCCAAATTTTAGCATTACAAGCTTGTCTACTAATTATATTCATTTTATTTTTATTTATTAAAATTGCTTTCTTAATTTTTATTATTATTATGGTTTAACACTTTCAATATCAAACTTAAATTTATATTTAGTCCTTTCATGATCCAAAAAAACTGAAGCAGTCATTAAATCATTATTATTTTTACTTTTGCACCTTGATTCACCAATATATAATAACATATGTCCACAAAAAAATTGTTACACAACATTACTTTTCTGCTTGATAGGTATGACATTTTTAGAATTATTCACTAATTCATTAACATTACTTGTCACACAAAATGAAACATTAAACACATTCTTATATATTGTTATTACAATAGATTATTAATTAATGGACATTTTATTTTGTATATATATATATATTAATAATTTTTAGTAGTTGTTATTATTGAAATATTAAAAAAAATTACCTTTTCTAAATGCAATTTCTTGATCTAATATAGAGATTAAAGCAACATAGTATATATTCATGTTTTAAGGAAAGAAAGCACACAGCTTTCACATATTTCTTATTAATAATATACTGTTCCACCAATCAGTTAGTTATTATTTAATGAATAATTTTTAACTGATGTTATTGTAGAAATATTTTAATACGTGGAAATATCTATTATATTTTCAGAGTAGAAAAATCATTATCACATGTTAACAGATTGTAATCAATGAACATAATAAACTGTAAGCACTTTTTGCATCCAAAAGGATTTCTCTTCTAAGTGCAATCTCTTGATCTTATATGGAATCTAAAGCACCATTATTATATTTACAGTTTAAAGATAAAAAGCTCACAAACTTTCACATCATCTTTATTAATGATAGACTGTTCCATCAATCAATAATTTTTAAAAGATGTTATTATTAAAATATTTAAATATATAGAGAAATGTGTTATATTTTCATACTAGTAAAATAACTGTCAAATGTTAATAGATAGTAATCAATTTACTGTGTTGTTTTAGGCCCTATATAGGACCAAGAAATAACAGTTAAAGAAGGTTAAGTGATTAACTGAATATACTTATGTAAAATATAATACTTTTTATAATATATTGTTGCCCTTATATTTATTATTATATTTTATGAAATACATTTATATATTAACTTTTTCCAAATTGATCTTGCTTTAGCTAAGAAACTTGGCCATATAAGAATTAAAATATTTTTTCAAGTTTTTTTTAGAATATTGACCAAGTCATATGATCTGCATAACCAAGAGAAATGTCACATAAAGGAAGAAAAACAAACTTAATTGCAGATTTCTAAATGATTATTTAATTAGAAATTTTTCAGAAGCAAAATAAATAACTTTATTATGAGTGTATCACAATTTTAAAGCATTTACAATAATTTTAATTCAAAAATAAACACTAACATTATGTTAAGAACAGCTTGTTTATTCCTTTTAACATAGAATGCTTAATTCATTTAACTTAATAATCTTAGCATGCTTTCAACTAGCTTATAGTCATAATCACATCAGCAATACTTAAATCAAGTTATTTTTAAGTATTAAATGTTTCTGATATGATTATGACTAGAAGCTAGTTGAAAGCATGCTAAGCATACTATGTTAAATGAATTAGCAAGCTTTTTTTAGTACGCATAATGATAATGTTTATTTTTCAATTACAATTTCTATAAGGAAAGATATATTCTTTTTAAAAAATGTCTTTTTCTTATTTTTTATTTATAATTTAGTTGATTACTTTTATTTTAATGTTTTATTAACTTTAACATAAAACATAAATATAGTAGGAACAAATTAAACTTTTGAACTACATCCTATTTTTCTAATATAGTTATACTTTTTTATTTTTTATTAGCCTTCTCTCATTTTAACTCAACATTATCACATTTAACACCCAGTACAGAAGCACATATCTTTTCTCATTATGCATGCATTTGGTAACAATCTTTATTCTTCAGATGAACTAAAAATATCAAACACCTGAATCTGTGTCCATCATAACAATTTGCTATCTTTTATCACATTGCATACACACACACACACACACACACACACATATATATATATATATATGGTAAGATTTATAAAAAATTAAAATTGATTGAAATTTCTATCTGTCCAGAATTCAATTATATATATATCAATTAAATAAATCATTACATATTTAATAATTATGAAAGTATAAAAGTTTTTAACTTTCCCATTTTGAAATAAAGTATACGAATTCTGATAGTATAATTAAGATTTAAGACCTACATTGTGATAAAATAATGGAATTTGGGAACAGCTAATGAAGAGATTTTTTTTGCAATTGTTCATGTGACTTTTTATGTATATTAGTTTACTATTTACAATGTTACCATTATATAATTACTTATAACTGTAATTAAATAATCTAATAAAGAATGATTAAAGGCTGTCATTTATAGCAGCTAATATATAAATTACAAAACTGGTTAAATAAAGTAATTACATTACTATGATAAAGTAAACTCTATTTTTGACATGTTAAATACAGCAATAACAAAATTGTAAGAAACTGTCTTAAATGTATTGAAATAAAATCTTTTTCCAGATTAAATAGTAGAATAATGAATATACATATTACTAAAATTATTTTCCCAATTTTTATATGAGTATTCAGAGGTTATTATGTTATACATTTAATATAATTGTAATATTGTTTCTAAAATCAATATTTCATCTTAAGGAAGTCAAGAAGACTTCAAAACATTCATGATGAGTGAACTCTGCTTTTAAATAATTATATTAATTATGAAACACTAAATTAATTTTATTACTCCATCAAAAAGAGAATGGCACAATTTTTATTAATCAAGCAAACAACAAATCAATCAATGTTTGTCTTTGTTAACCAAATTAGAATAAATTTTTAAAATACTATATTATGGCATTTTTGAATATGGCTAATGAAGTATATATTAATTGACAGAAATTTTTATTCAAATTATCACCAATATGCTAATTCAAAAACAGTTTAATAAGGCTTAAAAAATTTATAATTTGTTTTTACATTGAATAGATATAAAATTAAGGCAACATGCAAAGGTGGTATATGTAAAGTTAAAGATGATCAGGTATGAGCCTATTTATAAGTGCAGCAGTATTTACTTTTAGGATCACATATATAGATAATAAAATAATAGACACATATCAGAATTAAACTTCAACATTATTTACAATGATATGAAGAAGTCATCCTTTTTTGCATTTCTCAACATGTCATTATAAAAATTTTAAATAAATTAAATGCCAAAAGAAAATGATCTGGACAGGGAACATACAATTAAAAACAAGCTGAAGTTACAATATTTACAATACCCAATAAACAATTCATATATTGATTATAAAGTGATAAGTTTAAGGATATATTAGCCATAAGTCTTTAATCTCAGATAAACATGAAATGGCAAGGTTGATCTTATATTTACCTTGAAATGGAAATCTTCACCAATATAATAAGTATGAAGACATATATCAAAAATTTTATGAATTAAATGTACATTATAAAAAATCATGTGACACAATATGATAATACAAATGAAAAGTATATAAATTGAGAATCTGTATCTTTTATATCTTCACAAATAACTCTATTTAAAAATATGGCAATATGATTTTGAAATAAGTTATAAAAAATTTTTCTTTAATAGAATTTCAAACAGCATAAAAATATGCTGCAGAAGAAGCTAGATTATTCAAATGCGTTTTATTCAAATAGCTGTATAGAAATTAACTTTATATTTGAATATATGATGAAATTAAAGCAAATCTGTGCTCTAAAATACAATATATGATAAAATTAAAGCAAATCTGTACTCTAAAATACATAACATATGCACATATAACAGAACCAAAATAAATTCTGTCATAATTATATATTTGTATATTATAAAATGGAGACAATATATATATTTTTAACTTGAGAGTTGCTATTAATTGTAAGAAATAAGTGAATTGAAAAAATAAAAAGGCTTGTTCATTACAAATTTAGAACATGTATTGGCCGAGTATTCTAATAATATGAAAAAAAAAAAATCAATTTAAATATTATTTATGTTAATTTTGTTCACAGTGTTGTATGTACTAATCTATGTCATAAATATATTTTCGAATTTAAATTATACTAGATATGGAATAAATTGTGCTAATTTATAAAATTAAAGTTATAAAGTTGAAATCTTCATCTGGGTGTTCTAAATTCCTAATGATTTATTTACTATATTAAGTCATATATAAAGCGGATTAATATTGTAACAAAAAAAAAAAAAAGAAATCAAAAAGACAATATAATCTCATACATATATATATATATTGTGTAATATTAAACAAATTGCAACAAAAAAAAATATTATTTTAAAAACACGATATATTTTTGAAAATTTTGTTATAAAGGAAAGAATTATAAAAATAGACTTATCTTTAAAAATAAAACAAAGTAGTAACATTTTAAACAGATTTGTATTATTTGTAGATAAATAATAATGTCTTTAAGAAAGAGCTTTTGTGCTTGTTTGAAGACTTATAGTTCTTTAAGGAGCTATTCTCTGTTCTTAATTTCTGAGGGAAGAATAGATTTAAAGGCTTTTGAAATGTAAGCTTAAAAGAAAGTTGCAAAATTCAATTGAATAAATGAGATTAAAATGTGTTAGGGATTAAAAAAACACAACAAAGTACTTTAGATATTTTCTTAGATGTATAAGAAATATATGATATATTAAAAAAACAGTAGAAATTGAAATAAAAATATTTTTAAAAAAGGATATCCTTCAAAAGAAAGATAGTTACTAGTAGTTAAAGAAAAAAATTAAAGATACATTTTAAAAACATATACATAAGCATAGAGACTCCGATATAAAGTCGGCAATGACTTACAGACGTGCCCTGAAAATTTTTGTCTTTGTTTTGATTTTATTATGAATTTAATTGAAAGAGATTTATTTTTGATATGTGTCCAAAATATACAAAATAATACTTCGCCATCTGGGTATACAACAAATTCACCAACATAAAGAAGCTAGATTTTAAGTAAAGATGAAGTAATAATTGTGCCTCTGAGTTCAAAATCTTTCATGTAAATATTGCTAATCAAGGACGACAGTGGAAAATCCACAGCTATCCCTGGACTTTGTTAGAAGACTTCTATGTCATATTAAAAGTAAGTTGTTATTATACAGAATGTTAAAAGTTTTATTATATTATTAATAAGAAGACTTGTTTTGGCTTATAAATGAGGACAATATATTACAACCAATAACAACTCTTTTTGTTGATAATATACTAAATCTTAACACTTTCCATAACAACAACATATTTTCAATACAACACAAGATTGTTTAAACAAAATCAATGGATAGCTATGAATTTACCACTGTCACCTCTATTTAGTAACATTGCATAGAATTACTTGAAATCTTAATTCCAATTTCTATTCTCTTTTCATCTAAAATTTGGCTTTACTACATTTGTTATATAGCCATATGATAAGCAAAGTATTCAAAAAAAATTAGTTGTACATTTTGGAAATTAGCAGAGAATTAAAGTCAGGCTTCAAAAAATCTCTAAAAACCTATAAGTAATTTCAAGAATTGAATATGATTACAATGTTTACTAACAGTATATAAATTTGTTTTACTAGCTATGTCTAAAATTGTGGAAATGATTATTGGTATACATTTATTGGTCTAACTGTTCATAAACTATCCATACTATACATTTCATCACAAGAAGCATATTCAATAAAATTCAAATCAGTAGGATAAAAATGTTCTAAAAAACAACAGTACTTCCTTGTTTTGGAGATCACATTAGTTCAAGCACAAAAATGACAAATTAAACTGTGGTCCAGACACATTCACTTCTTAAGCATTATTTGATTTATAAAAAAATTTGAAGCATTATCAAACTGATAAATCCTTTTTTTTAATTTAATAGATTTAGTGTTTTTTTTTTTTAAACTCCGCTAATGATATCTGATGACTTTTCTATGATTATATTGTTTTCTGTATTATTTTTTTGTGTCTTGAAAAAGATTCCATTTAAATAGTGTAACACTACCAAACTCAAACAAAGGGCCTGGGCATCATACATGGACTTTTATCCCAAATCATGGTAGCCAAATGTACCACAATGACTTTAATCACACACTGACATTTAGTGACATATATATATATATATATATATATATATATATATATATATATATATATATATATATATATATATATATATATATATGATATTATGAGCAGGTCATCTTAGATCATGACTGTAGCTGACTTATTGGCACAACTATGATGATCATACTGAGGGACATTATATTGCTGATATTGTTTACTTGACACAATAATATTTTCTGCTCATTATATGGATATAATCTCACACTAAGTATACTAGAACATTTATTAGTTCTGGTGTGACATATTATTAAAGACCAGAATGGGTTCACTGCTTTGAAGAGATCACATAAGCTCTGGATCATAGCCCTTGGAATTTTTAAAACTCAATGGAAATTTTGCAATATTTAATTAATTTGGTAAAATGCGCAAATGAAAAGTGAACAAAAGCAGAACATTTATAACAATAATGGTTTATTCTGGAAGCAGTGTACAAGTGATATTTATACCCTCTCAAACTACTAGTATTACTACAATCATATTAAAATAATAAAATATATAATGCATACATATCTAATTATAAAGTAACTACCTATGCAATATATAGGCATAAATTAGTATAGTAAATAATTCACAATTCAGAAAAAGAAAACAAAAATATTTATAGGCATTTATAATAATAGTGAAAACTAAGTAGGTTATTTTACTTCAGTTCTTGTATTTAATCTTTTGGTATTTGAATCTGGTCCTTTGCTAAAACAAAAGATATGTAGTTATTCATATAAAACAGTTAACATTTTGTTCATTTATAATATTCCTTGCAATGATTCTTAATGAAGTATTGACATATATTTCTTTTTAAAACACAGTTTAAAAATGAATTACTCTTTCAATATTTATTCCTATGCTGATTATATTTGCTCAAATTTATCCACACAGTTTTTCTCTTCTTTTTTTAAAAAAATGTAAATTCTGCAAAGTTTAATAAACTGGACATGACATTTCCAATGATCAGTCTGTATAACGTCTCTTTCTATCATTTTATTTTTTCTAAGTAAGACATCTTTAACAATTTACATATGATAGAGCTATAATAAGAATAATTAAACTTTTTTTCCACACTAGATTATTCAGCTAGACAATTTACTTCTTCTTCCATGGATGCGTATACAGTTGGACAAACCTAAAGCCGTTGATTTAATATTTTTGTATGTTTGTTCAAAACCTTTAAATTGTGCATATTTTTATTTTTCAATTTCTAGTTTCTATATGTAAGTACATGTTCATATTCTTTGCAAACTGTAGACTCGACTGTGTGGGTTTGACTGCATTGATTGTAATAACTGGGCTTGGTAGCCTTTTTATATGTTACAAACTTAATTACTTTCATTCAATATTTTTAATGTGTTTATCAATAAGTAGTTGATTAAAAAAATCTCCTTTACAAGTCTTATCAAAGTCTGTTTTTTTGGTAAACACATAGAAAAATGAATTATGATGATTATCGCAATTGAAAATAGAGAAAGAGAAAATAAAAAAGAATATTTTATTTTTTTAGTGCTATAAACTTATTCACATTGAAATATTGCTTTTTTAAATTGTGAAAGTTACTTAAAATTTCTATTGCAGATAATTTTTAATGAAACTTTTCTCTTTTGCCCTCTCTTTTTTCCAAAACAAATTTTTATAATCACTTAATAAAACCCTTTTTTTTTGTTTTAGTATAGAAATATTTGTTTGAGAGAAAATGTAAATAAATACCTTCACACAGCATTGAAATAAATGCTTTATGAAGTGAGCTTTTAGAATTAAATCACTATTAATTAACATTACATCTTTAACTCTTTTTTTAACTGACTGAGGGTTTCAATAATTAACATGTTGCTAATTATTAGCTTTTATATTTAATATTCGCCTTTAATATATGGTATAGCTACACATAGCTTCATTATCTCCATCTAATATAAAAAAATAATTTGAGTTAAACTTTTTGACATTGGTTTAATTCAACCAATTTTCCTGTATGATTAAAATAAATTTAATATTAGTCATGTTCAACTGTGTACTAATATTTCCATAGACTTACAAGACAGGATACAATTTATTAAGTCATTTTGGACTATTTAGTTAAAAGTACTTATATGATTTTGCAGAAATAAATTTTATTTCTTGATATGAGGAGATTATTGGAATACTACATGCATGTTGTTTCCAATACTATGATGGACAGAAAACCTGATCACAGAACACAAGTATGCAATACAGCATGAGGACCAGAAAAGATACATCAATTTAGCAACAAACACAACTTACTAATGAGAAGGCACATTAAAGAAAAAGCCAAGGAAATGTTTGGCAAAGTAAAAAACCTTGCTCATGTATTTTTATGAATCTTATAGACTCCAGAAACACAACACTGTTCTGTGTCTGGTAAACAATACAGTACTTTACTAACAGAAAGCCCTGCTTCTCTGAGGGGTTTATTTAGTTGCAGTGTTAAGAAAACTTCTTGAAGCATCATGAACACACTGAATTTCTACATCTATGAGAAAATCATTTATCCACTATTAACCTTAAAAGCAATGCTATCATAAGTTACAAAATTTATCCCGTTTTCGCAAAATATTATTTTCTCTTCACATTTTTTTGCTTTATCATTTTGCTTTTTTTTTGGGTCAGAATCATAACTGCATTCTGCTTTTGGAGATTAAGGATCATGATTAGATATATTATAATAACTTTCTTTGATAAATTGTGATCTGCTTCCAGTTCATTTAATTATCCATGTTGTAGTAGAAATATTGTGGATACAAGTTGATCCTTGTTTTCACTTTTTTAATGGTGACACTTTTTTGTTTCTGTTCTGGTACTATGGTAGCGATTTGACCTTGTGATTTTCATATTAAATGACATATATATGTGGACCATTGACCCCTCTGTATGCTGTTTTAGTTGGAGGTTTAAATCCACCTTTTTTTCAGCATATGCAGGTTTTCTGCTGTCAAGCACATTCAAAAATTTCACCACCTGCTCAGTTGTATAGCTATCTGTGCTAATCAGCATTTTTTCAATATGTCTCGAGAAACTGTGCCTTAAGAGCATTCTCAATTTCACTATTTCTAAAAAGAAGTGTAAGGCTCACCAAAAAAGATACTTTTCTTCAGATATTTTGTGTTTAATCCCATTGTGGTAATTCTAACTCTGGTAACACTCTATGAGTGCTTGTTTAAACTCAACAAGATTATTAGGATGGATAGCCAATGAGGTCCACCATGTTTGGGATGCACATTGGAGACAACTGCAAACTATTGCTAGTATTGCCTCTTCAGTCATAGCATTAATGCTGAAATATTCTTTTAGACTGTTAATAAATTCAATGACTACCTCACAGACATTATCAAAAAAACTCTAATTTTAAAAAATTGGTTACAATTCCAGATATGTGATTCATTAATTGAGCATTCAGGTTTTCCTCTTCTATATTCTTTTTTTCAGGTTCTTCCCTTTTAAGGTTGTGATGACAACTTTTTATTTAGTTTTACAATCTTGTCTGTCATCATCCTTCAAATTTTTTTACTCTTTTTATTATGCTACTATCATCTTTGATTTGTAGTGACTTAATTTGACTAAGCAGGTCCTTTATTTACTTTTGTACAGATTCCAGGCTTCTTTGAATTTGATTACTTACTAACTTTATTGCTTCTTGTACCTGGTTTATTTTAACATCTTTTTTCTCTTTGTTTTGTCTAATCTCATTTATAATATCCTCTCTAATTTGTTTGATTCAGTCTGTATTTAATTAGTAAATACTTTACTGTTTTCAGACATTTCATCTTTTATTTTCTGTAACAGCATTTCTTTTCTTCTTTATAATTCGTCTACAGAGACTTTGGATTTCAATCAATCAAAATATCAATCTGGATTTAAAAGTGGTTGTAGTACAGTGGATCATATCCAAGTATTGAGATAAGTTATAGAACCAGACCAATGAGTATAAGTTGTCATTATGCCTTAGATTTTTAGATTATGAAAAGGAATTTAATTTTATAAGCATATCTTCAGTGATTAAACATTGGATCATCAATGTATATACCCATGATATTGTCATATACTGAAGAATATTTATAAAAGTGCAACAGTAACAATTACATTATGTAGTGATACTAGAAAGGTTAACATTGAGAAGGGTGTAAGACAGGGTGACTACATATCTTCAAATTTTTTTACAGCACTGCTGCAAAAAGTATTTTGTGGTTTAAAATGGAAAGCTAAAGGATTAAAAATAAATGGGGATTATTTAAGTCATTTAGATTTTGCAGATGATATAGTTGTTTATAGTAAATAATGTTTCAGAGCTTCAGAAAATATTGCAAGAGTTATCAGATGAAAGTAAAAAAGTAGGACTAAAGGTAAACATTAAATAGATTAAAATAATATCCAATGAATTTTCTGAAAAGATGAAAATAAAGATTGATAATGATGAGTTGGAAGAAGTTAACATCTACAAATTTCTTAATCATATTATTACTACAGATGGAAACATAATGGATGAAATTAATCATAGAATTAATCTTGGTTGGATTGCTTTTGGTAGAAATAACTTAATAGTAAAATGAAATATGCCTATGTATTTGAAATACAAGTTCTTACTTCTGGATATGATACTTGGGTATTTATTAGAAGAGCAATACAGAGACTTTTACTCAAAGAAGTGTGCCAGATGGATGCACATTAGGAGTAAAGAGAAGAGATCAAAATGCAATATATGTCTAAGAGAACAAATAAGTGTTACTGACATCATTGAAAGCATTAAAACACTGAAATGGAGTTGGATTGGACATATTCCTAGAAGACATGATAATAGATGGGCAATTGAGATGTTAAACTGGATTCCAAGAGATTGTAAAGGATTCACAAAGAGACCACATGTGAGATGGATGGATAAAATAAAAAAGTGTGCATGATTGATGTAAGAAAAGAGAGGTTAAAAATCAGAGTAGATTAAACTTGGAGAGACCTTCTTCATCTGCAGTGGATGATGACTAAAATAACTAATTAAGTATAAATTGATTTGTAATTAAACTAAGTCTAACAATTTTAAAAGTAATGTTGACTAATGATTTATCTCAGTGTTCCGAATCAATTACAATCATTTTCACAAAATAAGAAAAATAAATGTATGGATGTAAAGTTTATTCATTTATCAGATTTTCAATTGGATGGACGGTTGAAGAGTTGGAGTGTGGAGTAGATTGAAGCCTGTCCATTATAGTATGAGGATTGGCTATATTAATATATATCTGAGCACTTATAGCATATATATATATATATATATATGTAGAGATGGTAATCTGGACCAACTGATGATTGCTGGTTTAGCATGAAATACATATATTGGTGATTATTTATCTTTTTGACATATATGTGTTCAAGTGTATCAGTATTATGGATAGAGTGGAGAGTGGTGGGTCGTGTGAAAGTCTGTGCTCATATACCCTATATATTATCTTAGGATAGAAAAATGTACGCCAAAATTTTATGTACATCATCCTACCTTATACCTTTATGTTTCATATAGAAACAATAACAATAATGACATATTTAATCCAAATAAATTTATATATAATTTAACATCTTAAATATGACCTTTATTTCATAAAGATGTATTGACATGTTTCTTTAATAATGACAAAAGAGAAGTATTAAAATTAACAATTGCTTTATTATACAATATAAAATTAATTAGAAAACGAATATAATAACAAATGCAATTAATTATAAAAAAATTTAAAATACCTAATAAATATTAATATTTGTTCTCTAAGTCTAATCTAAGCTTCGGATATGAAAGTGTTTAATCATACAGTGTTGCAAAGACCCTAACATTCAATTGGAGTAGTTGCATATTATTTAAAGGCAAATATTCAATTTAAATACTGGAAAACGATGATGATGATGATAATAATAATAATAATAATAATAATAATAATAATAATAATGATTTTATGATGTCCTAATAATAATAATGATTTTATGATGTCCTTACTTATTTGATTCAATAACTAATCAATTATTAATCAACCTCACTTAACTATCACAGAAGTTTTTCACTCTTTTTTAAAAAAACAAGTGAATGTATTTGCTTAGCACTTTTAAATGATATTTAAATAACATGTCTTATTTATTACACCTGAAAATCATTTACTGGTTTTATTTGAATGCTTTATTTTACCTGATAGATTCATTTAAAAACAATGTAACTTGGACATCACTGTAAATTGCTTAGTTTTTGTACTACGTTTACGGTTCTGATGTCATTTTTTAGAAGAAAAAAAGTTCTGTAAGATGCTGTCCTCTTTTGAATCATTTTACAAGTAAAAAATCAATAAAAATGACCATATATGTCAAACAAAACCAAAGCACCACCTTTTCTTGAATCTTATTGGCTGTTTAAATTTTGACAACAAAGAAAATGGCTGCCAAAAAGTAAAGAGTTACGATCATTTTTTGTTTTGTTTCGAAAATGATAAACGAATGTTTAGATCATTTTAACAGTATTTTTTTGATGAATTATAAACAATTTTGATAAAACAGTGCTAAAAATAAAATTATTTCAGAAAAATAGTTAAGATTTTAGCAGGAATTATTTATTTATTGCAAAGTGGGAAGTAGAAATCATAATGTGGAATTGGTGATTGATATTTCTTTTCATTTCAGCCATAATTGAATATTTTTTAAATTATAAATCAAAATTTATTTTTGAACAAACTTTCGTTCACTTTCATAATCTGACAAATTATTAATATACTTTTTACAAATGAAACTAAAGTGAAAATATTAATAAAAGGTGAATATATTTTGACAATTGACTTTGTTAATTGACACTTCAGTTTGTGAATTGGCCAATTAAAAGCTTTGATTTTTACCTCATGCA
>JAQFVV010007072.1:0-178194 GCA_028023455.1 Epiperipatus broadwayi | reverse complement strand
TTCTTATATCGACAGTTATTCGCTATCCACATAAGGGGGCGCCAGATACGATTATTTAAGTGGATTTTAATTACTCGCATCACCTTACATCATGTCAAAACGATTTCGAAGTCTAATCCCACCCACTAGCTCAAAAACTCCCAGCATGGACCAATAAGGTTTCTCAAGGTCGTTACATGATTGTTTCGAGGACGACTCCTCCCGGAAAAGACGCATTGTCCGCTAATGAAAAATCAGCATGGTTTTCTAATTAGTCAACTACAGCATAAGATTTATTTATTGGTTGTCACTGACCAATGAGGTGGTTCGTTTACGCCCCGAACAATAGGCTTACAAGTTCATCCCCCCGATACATCGTATATAACATAATTATTTGACGTTTACTTCGATTGATTATAGACCCGCCCGCTCTTAAATCTATCTTAACTAAGGTTAAATAAGAAACATCGTGACTTACGGCACGATGTTGACATAATTAATAAAGTAAATAAATTGAAAAGAAATTTAAATTTAACTAAATCTACTTCAAAGATAAGTCATTAAAGAATAAATAAACTACGGTTTTGAGTGTGTGTGAAAAGATTTGAGAAATGCTCGACTTGATTAGATATTGAACAAATTTATTAAATATGAAAAGAAAACATTATTAATTGATTTATTACACACGCGCACATACATTCACGCTCACAGAGAATCATAATTAATCATAACATAATGTGAATAACGAGATAAAGTTCCTTTCTATTTGAGAAAATATATTATCTTTCCTGAGCTTCACTTAGGTTCAAAGTTCATGTTTACAAAGTTCTATATCAAAGATAAATTATCATGATGAGGAAAGTTTCAAGATTTGTTTGTGCAAATTTATGTTGGTTAATTACGAGATTGCCTTACGAGTTTATAAATTGAGTGAGTGAACATAATATAAAACATATTTACCTAGGATTTGTCTTGGTTACAACGAACATCGATTGGTCTGGACGAGTTTGGGTATTTCACGGAACATTTCTATTATTAGGAGCATTAACTTCACACGACGATGTTATCGAAATTTCATAGCTTCGGAGATATTTCAGTAGCGGAGCGCCGATCAATCGCTGAAGGGTTTATTAGCCCCTCATGACAATCGACGCTCTTGGTATTAATTTCATAATGATCATCTTAAATACTGAGGAATAAATCAAGCTAATTCAGAACAACTCTATTGTTAAAATAAAAGCATAAGCATCGGAATAAAATGAGCAGGTGATAACTCGGAATACAGAGAGTCGGAAAATAAAAATAACAACAGCAATGATAACGTATCAATCGAAATGAATCGAATCGAACCATTGAATAGGTTTTGACTGGTATTTATAAGGGTTGGTCCATATCTTGGGATCCAATCTACCCCCAGAGTTCCCTACTCCTGGAGTTGTCGTTCAGGTCCGCGTTTGAGGTACCTGTTCACTCACTCTTTGTGCTAAAGGCAATATTTATTTTGAGACAATCTCATTTTGCAATCTCACTCAACCAACCTTATTCCTTCACACCTCGAATGCATGCGTGTGTGCGTGTGTTTTACCAGAACAATACAAGCTATATTAAATTTAGAAGTCGAGCATTTTATCTTTTCCTCAAATCTTTTCTATAAGTTTTATTCTAGTTAAAACTATATTTCTAAAATAAACATTTTTAAATATCCCGTGGTGTTTTTGATTGACAATTATATTTTACTATTTAGGAGAGCGTATTATATTTTATTATTTAGGAGAGCAAATTATATTTATTATTATTTTTTATTATCTAAAAGCTTTAATCATTTAATTAGACGTTTACCGTCTGTATTTTATCAATGTGTTTTATAAATGTATTTATGAGAGAAAAAAAACTATTACAAGTTACGAAAATAAAATTACGAGTGTTTTAGGTTGCTTGCTGGTGTGTGTGTGTTTATCGATTTGTCCCGTTCTGATCTATGCTTCCTAGATTTAATACTGATGTAACGCTGTCTCGTTACATATCTCCCCGCCCGGTGTAGAGTAAAATCCGATGCTGCGGGTTTTAGCTCGGTGAAGGAGCGAAATTATTCGGCCCTCTTCAGTGCTCTTGCATTGAACGTTCCCTTTCCGTGGGTCAACGCAAAGGCGTTGTTTCCATATGCCCTGACGATCTCGTATGGGCCCTCATATATGTCGAGGAATTTTTTGTAGATGTTTTGTCCGGGTCGACTGACCGGGTTGGCCTTTACCATCACTCTGTCGCCCACTTTGAACGTATTCCGGGTTGGCTTCTTGGTCTGCGTTCGCCTTTCTCCCATGTGCTCCAATCTTCGTAGCGCTATCTGATTGTCTTGTTTCCTATCGATTTTTCCGGTTCGGATTGTGGGCCTGTCATCGTATGGATAAGGTATCGGTTGCCCATAATGGAGTCGGCTTGGTTCAAATCCAGTTGATTCATTCTTTGAGGAGTTGATCATTTCCGTGATCCGGGGAACCTCCCGGACCCATTTCCGATGATCTCCCGCAGTGTACACACGGAATAACCGTCCCAATTCCCGCATTACTCGCTCGCACGGGTTGCTCTGTGGGTTCCGGATCGACGTCATGTGGTGTTTGATCCCTGTTCGATTTATCCACTGCCTCCAAGTTTTTGACACAAATGGTGTGCCGTGATCCGATAGGATGTACTTAGGCTTCCCGATGATTGGGAACTGTTTTGTCTCCAACAATTTGATGGTCTGGTGTGCGTTAGCCCGGGCCATGGGGTACGCGGCGACCATTTTGGAACACAAGTCGTATGCGACCAATATATATCTCTTCCCCCCGGCCATCGGTAACGGCCCGTAATAATCGATCGCCACGGTGTGGTTTGGTTCCCGGATGATAATTGGTATCTGGGGTCCTTCATTTGACCGATTTAGCGGTTTGGTCCTCGCACAGACATCGCACCCCCGCAATCTTGTGGCGATGTCCCGGTGCATTCCAGGCCAGTAAAACCAATTGCTAAGGTATCCCTCAGTCTTGTTTGCTCCATAATGGCCGCGTTCCCGATGTGTCTCGTCAATCATCCGACCTCGCATTTCTTTCGGGATTACAATCCGGGTTTGTTTCCCATTCCCTGTTTTCCTTTGGAGTAATCCCCCCAGGGTAATGCATCGGTCCCGATATTTCCATAGCGGACCCCCTTCGGTCCCTTCTTCCCTCTGGTAAGAGCCCGCCTTCGGCTTCCCTCTACGTAAATAACCTATTATTCGTTGGCAGTCCTCGTCCTCTTCCTGGCTCCTTCGAATGTCGCCTGCTTTAAGCCCTCCCTTCTTGTCTTGTCGGGTCGTTGCGGCTATGTATGCGAACTCGCCTGCCTCCGCATTTGTCTGAGTTCCTACAGGGTAACGGCTCAGCGTGTCCGCGATCACGTTATCTCTTCCTTTGCAATATTCTACTTCATATTGAAACTCCTGCAGGGCTAGACTCCACCGCACCAATCTGTTGTTTGTCAGGAAGCTTTTGTTTAGGAATTCCAGACTCCGGTGGTCAGTAACTACCCTTACTTTGGACCCGACCAGGTACTGGCGGAATTTTTTGAACGCCCACACTATGGCGAGGGCTTCTCGCTCGGTGACCGTGTACCTTCTTTCCGGGTCTTTAAGTAGCCGACTAATGAACGCTAACACTCTCTGTTCTCCCTCCGGCCCCTTCTGGTACAATGTGGCCCCCAGCCCGATGTCACTGCTGTCCGTCTGTACCCAAAACATCTGGTCGAAGTCCGGGTATGTCAATATGGTTTGTTTCAGGAACCCTTCCTTTACTCTCCGGAAACTCAGTTCCCGCTTCTCATCCCACACCCATGCTTGCTCCTTTCTTAGTAGTTGTAACAAGGGCTCCATATCGTGGGAGAAGTTCTCGTAGAACTTGTTATAAAAGGTACACATTCCGAGGAATGCCTTAATGTCCTTCTTCTTCTTCGGGGTGGGAAATTCTTGGATCGCCTGGATCTTTTCGGGGTTAGGCCGCACTCCATCTGGGCTCACTATGTGTCCCAAGAACTTGACCTCCTGTGTCGCAAAATGGCTCTTCTTGATATTGATTTTGATCCCCTTCTGCTCGCATTCTTGGAGTAGCCTTTCTAAGTGCCGGCAATGCTCCTCGATATCATTGGACGCTATGATGATGTCGTCCACGTACATCGTCGCAAATCCTTTTACCTCGTCAGATAGGGTTTGGTCCAGGCATTGTACCAAGCCTGCCCCACTGTTCTTTAACCCGAAGGGCACCCGGTTGAACTGGTACGCCCTTCCGTTATATTTGAATGCGGTGTACTTTCGGTCGTCGGGGTGGAGGCTCATTTGCCAGTAACTATTTGTTAAATCCATCGTGGAAAAAATCCGCTTGTTCCGGAACCTGGTCATTAGTTCGTTCATGACAGGTGGGGCGTTTGTGTCCGGAATCGTTACCTTGTTTAGTTGCCTAGCGTCGAGGCACAATCGTATTGACCCGTCCCCTTTTTTCACGGCTAGGATGGGATTATTGTATGGCGAGGTGCATTTTGAAACGACTCCCCACTCCGTCATCTGCTTTAACTGGGTTTCAATTTCTTTACGGTATTGGAACGGGATCGGGTATGCCCTTGTCTGATATGGGTGGTCGGTGCTCAATCGGATCCGGTGTTCGTACCCCTTAATTACTCCCGGTTTGTCCGAGAAGACACTTTCGTGCGCCCCCAATATCTCTTGAATTCTTTCTTTCTTCCCTTTGTCTGGTCCAGTTATTTCCTCGATTCTTTTTTCGATTTCCCCTTTTACCGCGATGCACTGCAGCTTCCTTTGTCCTTCTGGTTCTTCGTCCACTTTGCTTTTGAAAGGCACCGTGACTGTGTTGATCCTTGCTAGTTCGGTCCCATAATCGATGTTACATTTAGCCATTTTCATGAAGTCTGATCCTAATACTAAGTCATGGATTAAGCCCTCCAGTATTAGTACGACCTGGGTAAATTCCTGTCCTGCAATGCTGATATTCGCCCACACTTGTTTGGTTTGTATTCTCGCCTTTTTTCCATTGGCCAGTACAATTTGGGTCCCTTTTAGCGGTAGGATTTTCATCTCTGTTGGCCCTTGGGCGATCTTGTTGAAAACTTCCTGTGCCATTACGGATACTTGGCTCCCCGTATCCAGCAAAGCCCTTGCCTTGATCCCCTGGATTGACACGTCGATTATTGGGCATTCCTGTTTTCTCCGAGGTCCTTCCCCCCCCATCTTGTGTTATATTGGCTATTCTGATCCCATCGTCCTCCTCTTGGTTAAAATAATCGTCGTTTTCGATTGCCTGTAGTTTCTTCAGCACCCCTGTTATTTCGGTTTCTCTTTCAATGATTTGTTTGATCTCCCTGGGTAGGTTGCGTCCCGCTATCTTAATTTGCTGCTCCTCTGGTATTTGGTATTTGTCTATTTTTTTTAATCTTGCCACCTGTCTCTGGACGAAGGTACTGTATTTTTCCTCTTCTTCCTTCTTGTTTTGTTCGATTTCCCATCTTTCCCTTTCCTGCTGGGCTAATCCCCAATATCTTTTCATGATGGCCCTTTGATATTCCTCGAATGTCTCTGGTTTGTTTTTCATTGCCTCCCACCATTCCACAACTTCCCCTTGGATGTGGCTACATGCGATCGCTATTTTGGATTCTTCGCTGAACTGCCCGCATGAAAATAACCTCTTCAAACTTTCTACATGTCGACACGGGTTCTCATCTCCCTTTCCTTTGAAATGCTCGATTTTTATCCATTTTCCCTCCATTCTGTTTATTGTCTCGTTGATCTTGATTTATTTGGCCTATTATAACTTTTGTCACTACTGTTTACGGGAATGTGGTTCTTTTTTCTTTTGATTTTATTCGTTTTATGGTGACAGCGACCGATCGGCGTCCGCTCCCTTATCTCCTGCTATGTTTTATTTATTTTGTTTATTTTGCTCCGGTTCCCGATGTTTTGTTTACATATTTGCGATGTTAAGAATCGCCGCGATTTTGTTCCGTTTGTTTATTTTTTTTTTTTTCAAGCTTTTGTTTACATAAACATTTCCGCGTCTTCTCCCAGGTTCGGCCGCTTTTGCTAGTATCTAGATTTGCTTTATCTTTATGTTTAGAAGCGTCATTTATACTAGCCTCACGTTGGAAGCGCCAATGTAACCGGGCACCTATCTATACAACCGAGATTACGGGCTTCGAAATAAACATGACATAGCGTAAGGCTTTATTTGTTTTCTTATATCGACAGTTATTCGCTATCCACATAAGGGGGCGCCAGATACGATTATTTAAGTGGATTTTAATTACTCGCATCACCTTACATCATGTCAAAACGATTTCGAAGTCTAATCCCACCCACTAGCTCAAAAACTCCCAGCATGGACCAATAAGGTTTCTCAAGGTCGTTACATGATTGTTTCGAGGACGACTCCTCCCGGAAAAGACGCATTGTCCGCTAATGAAAAATCAGCATGGTTTTCTAATTAGTCAACTACAGCATAAGATTTATTTATTGGTTGTCACTGACCAATGAGGTGGTTCGTTTACGCCCCGAACAATAGGCTTACAAGTTCATCCCCCCGATACATCGTATATAACATAATTATTTGACGTTTACTTCGATTGATTATAGACCCGCCCGCTCTTAAATCTATCTTAACTAAGGTTAAATAAGAAACATCGTGACTTACGGCACGATGTTGACATAATTAATAAAGTAAATAAATTGAAAAGAAATTTAAATTTAACTAAATCTACTTCAAAGATAAGTCATTAAAGAATAAATAAACTACGGTTTTGAGTGTGTGTGAAAAGATTTGAGAAATGCTCGACTTGATTAGATATTGAACAAATTTATTAAATATGAAAAGAAAACATTATTAATTGATTTATTACACACGCGCACATACATTCACGCTCACAGAGAATCATAATTAATCATAACATAATGTGAATAACGAGATAAAGTTCCTTTCTATTTGAGAAAATATATTATCTTTCCTGAGCTTCACTTAGGTTCAAAGTTCATGTTTACAAAGTTCTATATCAAAGATAAATTATCATGATGAGGAAAGTTTCAAGATTTGTTTGTGCAAATTTATGTTGGTTAATTACGAGATTGCCTTACGAGTTTATAAATTGAGTGAGTGAACATAATATAAAACATATTTACCTAGGATTTGTCTTGGTTACAACGAACATCGATTGGTCTGGACGAGTTTGGGTATTTCACGGAACATTTCTATTATTAGGAGCATTAACTTCACACGACGATGTTATCGAAATTTCATAGCTTCGGAGATATTTCAGTAGCGGAGCGCCGATCAATCGCTGAAGGGTTTATTAGCCCCTCATGACAATCGACGCTCTTGGTATTAATTTCATAATGATCATCTTAAATACTGAGGAATAAATCAAGCTAATTCAGAACAACTCTATTGTTAAAATAAAAGCATAAGCATCGGAATAAAATGAGCAGGTGATAACTCGGAATACAGAGAGTCGGAAAATAAAAACAACAACAGCAATGATAACGTATCAATCGAAATGAATCGAATCGAACCATTGAATAGGTTTTGACTGGTATTTATAAGGGTTGGTCCATATCTTGGGATCCAATCTACCCCCAGAGTTCCCTACTCCTGGAGTTGTCGTTCAGGTCCGCGTTTGAGGTACCTGTTCACTCACTCTTTGTGCTAAAGGCAATATTTATTTTGAGACAATCTCATTTTGCAATCTCACTCAACCAACCTTATTCCTTCACACCTCGAATGCATGCGTGTGTGCGTGTGTTTTACCAGAACAATACAAGCTATATTAAATTTAGAAGTCGAGCATTTTATCTTTTCCTCAAATCTTTTCTATAAGTTTTATTCTAGTTAAAACTATATTTCTAAAATAAACATTTTTAAATATCCCGTGGTGTTTTTGATTGACAATTATATTTTACTATTTAGGAGAGCGTATTATATTTTATTATTTAGGAGAGCAAATTATATTTATTATTATTTTTTATTATCTAAAAGCTTTAATCATTTAATTAGACGTTTACCGTCTGTATTTTATCAATGTGTTTTATAAATGTATTTATGAGAGAAAAAAAAACTATTACAAGTTACGAAAATAAAATTACGAGTGTTTTAGGTTGCTTGCTGGTGTGTGTGTGTTTATCGATTTGTCCCGTTCTGATCTATGCTTCCTAGATTTAATACTGATGTAACGCTGTCTCGTTACACTAGCATATGTATGCTCATTTGTGTATATTTTTGGAAATAGTATTTTAGACTCTCTATTTTAATCAATTCCTATTTAATATTTTGATTCTTATTTTTTCTCACTAGTAACAAAGTTCTGGATCCTTTATTAGCCATAAAAAGTGGGTTCATTTTATGAGCTATGCCATCATATTTTCACTTTGTTTTACTTATTTGAAGATAGATTTTGTTTATAGTATATAGTATGTTTAGTAAAATATGTACCTGACATTTTAATGGTTTTTATCAAGGTCTTGAGAAATTCTACCTTACCTCTACAGCATTCTTGATTGGCTTATATGTGAGTAATTCATTGTATATGTGTAAACTTTATATTTTAGCTTTTCTAATAAAGAGGACAAAATATAATAAATAATTAATATAAATTTTTAAAAGGTTATTTAGGCATAAATAGACAGTATACATGTGTATTATCATTCCTTAATTGCTGGATTAGTACGGTTTTATTATTATTATTATGAGTATGTTAAAAATTCATAGTTATATGAAGGTTATTACCATTGAATAAATGAACAGATAAGTGAGAATTTATTGATAATTAAAGAATGGAAAGTTTATTTTAATCTGCTGGATTACTTTATTTAATCCAATTAATTTTTTTATAAAACATGATGTAAATAAGCATTCCAGTACTTAAGATTTGCCCATATATAAGCATTTGAGTTGGAAAGAATAAGTGATTTATTTTATTCTTTCTTAAATACTATATCTCATGTTGGGAGTGAAAGTATTCATTTATTATTAACACTCGTAAAAAGCGCATGCACAATAGCTTGAAAGGCTGATCTTTCATGTATTACAATTTATAAAGCAGAGCGCTATAAAAATAAATGCTTATTTACATATGTTTAAGTTTTACTTGAGAGTGACATTTAGTAAATTCTAGATAATTTTGTTGACGTCATTCATTCAGACATTATAATCAGTAATTTAAAGTGAGTGGTCTATCCTCATGCTTTCACTTCCAGTACTTAAGATTTGCCCATATATAAGCATTTGGGTTGGAAAGAATAAGTGATTCATTTTATTCTTTTTTAAATACTATATCTAGTGTTGGGAGTGAAAGTATTCATTTATTATTAACACTTGTAAAAAGTGCATGCACAATAGCTTGAAAAGGATGATCTTTAATGTATAAAACATGATGTAAAACTTTTAATCCTTCTGTTATAATTTTGAGAAAGTAATGTTGTGAAAACTTTTCACTCTGTAAACTCAAAATGTAGTATTTATAATTTTGTACTTGTTTTTCAATAGAATAAATATTTGTTTTTGTTATTTAAGATATTTCCCATCTTTGTTTTCTACTTAACAACCAGAGATCATTCCATATATTGACTAGAAGTATAAATGCTTATAAAATATTATAAATTATTTCAAATGTTATTTGCCAAAAATATACACAAACATTGAAGCTAATAAAAGAAACTTTATTGAATTATTTAAATATTAAGATTATATTTCAGAAAGATGTATTTTGCTCAATAACGAATTATAATTTGATTAATTACTACTATAACCAATTTGACTTTCTTACTTAAAATCACTTTACATATTTATTTTAAATCATTTTCACATTTGAAGATCCTAATTATTATTCTATGATAAAATTTAATTTACAAGAGCCTAGTTCATATTTTTCAACGGTTTAAGTAGATTTATTCTATAATATTTAGAATGGCTATTAACCCCTTACCCATTCTTAATATAAGTGTAATCCTAGATTGTTCATTATCTTACTCTAAAACCAACAGATCATTTTTATGTTATTTAAGTAAGCAATAGTATTGTTACCATAATACATTAGCTTAGGGGAAATATATGTATTATTTATTTTTCAGGATTTCATTCAATATTGAATAAATATGAAATGTCAAAAAGAATTTATTTTATGATTAAATATGTTCATATTACCCTGAGATATTCTGATTTTTTTTCATGAACCATATTATTTGAATTTATGTTAATAATGATGAAATTGCATTCAAAAGATGAATCTTAAAGTTTTCAAAGAACATCTTAAATTTTATGAGAATTAAATAATGTGTTTATCTTATCAAAGCAATGAGATGCTTAGACGATACAAAAAGATGGATAAAAATGGTAGTTGTACTAGATGTCTTGTAATATAACCTCAATGGCATATGTTCACAATATTAAAAGTCTTTTATGTGTGCTACAGTGAGTTGAGATTTCTCCTCCACTTGAGTTATTAATATCATTTATTTTGTTAGCTCATTTTTTCTTGGTTACAATTTGGGTTTGCCCAATGCTGGTTTCAGTCAGTTGAAGGGACTGATCATCATTCTTCATGGCTACAATTTGACCAACTGGTTGTGGCTATCTTCTTTATATATATATATATGTCCAAAAGATGGCGCTATACCAAAACCGCCGAACAAGTGTAAGATTTGTTTTACATAAACGAAAAAAGAGTCAGAAATTAACTACCTCTTTCATTTGCTCACTCCCAGATCAGCTGATTTCAAGCTGGTTTGCTATCCTCAGTGGGAGATAGAGTATAGAAACTAGATCTAAAACACTGACTCTCAAGTGTTTATGCAAAACGTTTCTATCAGATTGCAAGCGTGAATTTTTCAGACCGGAAAAGTCTTCAAAACAAATCTTACACTTGTTCGGCGGTTTTGGTATAGCGCCATCTTTTGGACATAAATAACAAGTGATAGCAGGTTACGTGATTAACTTGTATTTGTTTTTTCATAAATGTACCCTTAGAGTTTTCTTGCAATGATATATATTGCAGAGACTTTGATTATATGGTGATTCTGAACTGAGATCAGACCCATATAAATATCTAGCTTGCTAGGCTGGATTTGAAGACTTTTCTGGTCTGAAAAATTCACGCTTGCAATCTGATAGAAACGTTTTGCATAAACACTTGAGAGTCAGTGTTTTAGATCTAGTTTCTATACTCTATCTCCCACTGAGGATAGCAAACCAGCTTGAAATCAGCTGATCTGGGAGTGAGCAAATGAAAGAGGTAGTTAATTTCTGACTCTTTTTTCGTTTATGTAAAACAAATCTTACACTTGTTCGGCGGTTTTGGTATAGCGCCATCTTTTGGACATAAATAACAAGTGATAGCAGGTTACGTGATTAACTTGTATTTGTTTTTTCATAAATGTACCCTTAGAGTTTTCTTGCAATGATATATATTGCAGAGACTTTGATTATATGGTGATTCTGAACTGAGATCAGACCCATATAAATATCTAGCTTGCTAGGCTGGATTTGAAGACTTTTCCGGTCTGAAAAATTCACGCTTGCAATCTGATAGAAACGTTTTGCATAAACACTTGAGAGTCAGTGTTTTAGATCTAGTTTCTATACTCTATCTCCCACTGAGGATAGCAAACCAGCTTGAAATCAGCTGATCTGGGAGTGAGCAAATGAAAGAGGTAGTTAATTTCTGACTCTTTTTTCGTTTATGTAAAACAAATCTTACACTTGTTCGGCGGTTTTGGTATAGCGCCATCTTTTGGACATAAATAACAAGTGATAGCAGGTTACGTGATTAACTTGTATTTGTTTTTTCATATATATATATATTGCTAACTGAAATAAATACTACTTTGAAAATATAATTGCTTGATAAACACTCAATATATTCTAGTCATCATATTTTGATTTACTCTAACTTATCTTACAATAGCCTCCTGAATTATAGTGTTTTGTCTACAAAATGTAAAATACTACACACACATTATTAGTTTGTATCAATCAAATTATTAATATATTGCACATAATTTAAAATAACATTAAATAAATATATTGCATCTCAAACTCATATTATTAAATTTTGTCAATTTTTTTATTCAAATACTCTATCTATGATAATAATTGTAAGTTTTCATATATTGTATTACTCATACCAACATGCTGTTTACGTTAAAGCAGTATGAAAATTATTTACACAAAAAGGTAAAAATCAACCATGAACATACTGCCTAGAAAATTATAACTTCTTTAGCAGTATTATAGACCACATCACATTAAAATTGTAATTCCTATTATACAAATTAATTGATAATCTTATCTGCCTAACTTAACCTAACCTGTGACGTTTTACTTCCAGTTAATAATAGCTTGATCCCATTTGACTGTTTATTATTAATATGATATAAATATGACCAAAACTGATTACAATAAATTTTCTTGTGACTCCAAAAAAATAGTTTCATCTAGTCAAGATCTGAATCCCAGACCATGGCCATGTTAAGCTTATATGCTAACCAGTATGCCATAACACTCTTATGCACATTATTTCAACTCACAAATATTTCATGTTTAAAAAAAATGTTTGTATAATTTGTCATATAATATCTTGATTATATTATTATTTCTGAATATAATCACAGTGAAAGTAAACTGTTACGTTTATCTATCATTGTATATGTATTATACTATATTTTAGAGTAATAAACGACCTTATCAATTCATATAAATGCATCTTCCTAAATATTTTATGCATGGTTTGATTTCATGTTACACACAAAACTTACATAAAATTTATTTTGAAATTTATTTATGGATGTAATTTGAAACTGGTCAATTGATTGAGAAAAATGTTAGATGTTATCTAGTAAAGAAGCAGATTGAAAATAAAATGTAAATATAATTGAGATAGACAAATAATACAAAATAAGTTTAAGATTTTGTAAAAAAAATACCGATTATCCTTTTGTGTGTGTGGGTTTTAGGATATTTAAATTAAACATTTATTTTAAAAAAAAAGAGGAGAAAATCCCAATAGTTTTTGTGACCCTCAATACAATAAGTAGCTTACATATTGCTAGACTCTTGGATTTGAAATTTTAATATACACATATAATTTCGAGCAACTAGAAGTAATATTTTTCAGCAACTGATACGAAGGTTTATTAATTAAGTATTGATAACAAAAAGCATGACTGTCATCAAATTCACGATCTAATAATTTGAAATCAGATGCAATGTTATTATTGAAAATAAATATTTAAAAAATCCGTGATATTTCCGTTTTTGCATGATAATTGTATTATTTTTATAATCATATCAATCATGATTTTATTTACTGTATTACTTAATTTTGATTATTTTATGTATTTAAAGAAAGTGTAACTTCAAAGGATAAGAGCTGACTGATTTGGCTAAAATGATTAAATCCACTGATATTTAACTTTCATGTAAAATTTCATAAATTATTTTAATTTATATTTTGAAAGATAGTAATCATATAGCAACAACAAGTCAATGTATTTAATACATAAACTTTGCATTGGTTACTACTGTGTAATTAATTTACCTATATATCCTAATTAGTAATTCTCAATGGTTTCTTTTATATATCAACTTCTAAATATTGTTATGTTCCTCGTTGGCCTTTGGGCCAAGATAGTCATTAATCAATGGAATTTCTAAATCTTATATATAGCTTTGACTTCTTTTATATCCCTAGCAAATTATGCATATGACACTGACTTAAGGCCTTAGTGTAACCTTTGATTTTGTTTTTATTGATTTATTTATTTTTCTTTCATACTTGCATTAATTTGTCAATCATAATTTTTTTATGTAGCTCTTGATACTATGTTATTGATCTAATACAACTTTTGATTCCTCTATATACATGGTTTACATACCATATTTATATGTATTCATTGAAACTTTGTTATTGACCTAATTTTATGCTATTATTGATTTTTCTTGTATCTACTCTGGAGTGTAAATAAAGTTTTAATTTTGAAAGTAAATATACCATCTAAGTAATTACACTGCATTGTCTGGCTATTTGGTTAGCATAAATAAAAATGGAGAAATGTAAAAAATATATATTTTTCAAAGTTGATCTATTATAATTTTTTTAAATAAATTATTTAATATATCACAAAATTAAAGATAAACTAGGTCAAATAATTTAATGGCATAAATACATAATTGCTAAAAGTGATTATCTAACAAAACTTTCTAATGTTCTAAACAACTGTTAATAAAATTCTGACCAAATCTTAGCTAGTATAGAGATTATTGATTTTGTATTGACATATAAGTAGCTAATCTGTGAAGTTTTGCTATTGTTTCAATTACACACACACACTTCCATATATATATATGTCATATTATTATTACTATTTGCGGGATATTCCGTGTAGTGAAAAAGCTAAATGCTGACGTTTCAGTACAATATCAAGTACCTTCCTCAGAGCGTCCTTTTTCTCAAATCATAAGAATGCATGTGAGATTTAAAATCGTTTTTATCGTTTTCTTTCTCATCATATTTAAATTCTATTGGTTGAGAAGTTTTAAAATTTATTTTCTCTTCCAATAGTTTCTTCCAAATGTTGTTAATCTTCTTTAACTCACATCTTTCATTTATGCTCTTGGGCCTTTTAAAAATCTCTATAGCTTCTCTTAGCAATCTCTGGTCATATTGTTCAATTTTTGCTAAAATATTTGTTTTTTCAAAATTGATATCATGATTTGTTAATTTAATATGAGAATAAATAGCTGATGAATTGGATTTTTCTCTCACTGCCAGAATGTGTTCTTCCTTTCTAATATTTATTCTACGATTAGTCTGTCCTATATATGTATGTGGACAGACCCTACATGGAATTTCATACACACCATGACACTCCAAAGCAATTTTATCTTTAGGAAGAGGAAATATTTCACTATTTTTTTTATAAGTAGTGTAAATTGTGTGAATATTATTATTCTTTAAAATGTTACCAATTCTATCAGTTACTACTTTAATATATGGCAAAATTGTCTTAATTTTAATGTATCAAAATCTTTTTTCTTTTGATATGTATAAGCCCTATTAATAATTTGTAATTAAAACCATTATGAAGAACCATTTTATTAGTATCAAAAAGGTCCCGGTGAAAATGGCTATCATCAGAAAGTCTCTTTGTTCTTTCCAATAATGTCTTTGCCACTGAAAATAGTTGTGCAGGATGGTGATGAGAGGAAAAATGCAGATATCTCACAGTGTGTGTTGGTTTTTTATATATACCATGGGATAAAGAACCATCTTTCTTTCTTTCAATCAGGTATCATCAACATACCTCAGCCATATAGATGGTTTTTTAACTGCTAAAGTCAAAATTTTATTTTCCAAATCCTCCATATATATATATATATATATATATATATATATATATATATATATATATATATATATATATATATAACCAACTAATCAAATTTTAAAATTTTAGTGAATTCCTCAATTTAAAATCTCTTATGTTTATACTACTTCCAAATTATTACAATTTCAAACATGCTATAATCTATTTCAAGTACAACTTTACGTTTTAAAATCAAACGGAATACAATCATGATGAAAATAAAGTTGATTAGCATTTTTGGGTAGAAATTAAAGGATTACAAGTATCTAGTCATTTACTTGGAGTACATGTATAATGAATGTGGCATAAATTCTTTCCACTGGAAACAGTTTTCATAGATTATTGTTGAGAAGTATGCTGGAAAAATTGAAATCTGATTGGTCACTTATATTTCTTTACTTTAGTAGTCTTTTTTTTTATTACATATATATTATTAAGTACACTTTTGTCAAAACATTAATATAATCCAGCATTTAATATATAAATTTAAATAAATAAAAAAAAATATTTATATGTTTAGTATAACAAATTTATTACAAGTAAATATGTTATTTTATATTGTATGAATTTTATAATTATCAGCATACATGTTTCCAATGTCTGAAATTTTAAATATAAAAATGAAAGAGTAATTATATATGTGTATAAATTATGCTCGAGTTAATTATTCTGTTTTATTTCTACTTGTAAATCAATAGTGACTAACAAAACCAAGGGTTTTTTAATGTCTTTGCTTATTTAATTACCAACAAAATTTGTATAAGGCGCCAAACGCATATTATTAATAATACTTAGCATTTAAGAAATAATAGTAAATAATTATTAAATATTTTTAAATCATATTTTTAAAAATGACACTTTAAATATATATTAAGAGTTCCAATACTTACTGACTAATCCGCTAAATTCAGATGATGCAGTTTGGGTAAATTTTTCATTTAATAACGTCTTAAAATAAACATGCAAAAATGCATAATTGGTTCTATAATAAAAAAATTAAAAAAACATAATAAATATTAATCAATATCTGGTAACCTTTTTATTTTATTTTTTTCTATAATGCAATAATAGGAATGTTACTAACCATAATTTTTAAAAACAGTTGAATCTTACACAACAAACTTAAATAATAACAAGAAACATTTTGTTCAACGGTCTTCTATTAAACAATATCTGAAATGCACGTATTGTGAGATAATCTATTTCAAATGCATAGCCTAAAACAATGTTGCCATCAACCCAATCAGCGAAACAAAATCATATATATATATATATAATTATTTCATTATATGCTGCATTGTATTGTAAATTTGAACTAAAATCAAATTTTGTAAAATATGAAAAAAAAAAAAATAATACTGAAGCAATCACTTGCCAATTGCTGTTTATTAACCTATGTTAATCAGAATTTCCAACTTTATGATATTACAATGTAAATAACTAAATCTGAAATATACCTACGCTCCTATGGTATTTTTTAAATTCCATCCATATTTTTTTGAAAAAAGCATAATTTACCACTTTCTTTTTTAAAAAATAATAATTTCTTAATGTTTTATGTTAATTTTTAAATTTTATTTTACTGATTCATGGCTAAAATTATGACATTCTAATACATAAAATAATAAAAAGTAAACATAACTTTTTAACATAAAATACATTTCTAACTAAACATTTTTACAAAAATCTAAAAAGAGATAAACAAACAAGTAAATGAAAGCATTTTAATATAGCATATAGATACATCAGTTACTATCATTTAGTTTGAAGACATTAATTCTATCATTCATAATATTTATTTACTCATTTAATTATTAGAATTATAATAAAAATTATTTATTTTATAACAGTAAAGCATAAAAGATAAATTTTCATTGTTTCTAAATATGTTAAAAAAGTAATTTTATTTGATTACAAACTTTATTTACAATGAAGGTTATTTACATGAAAAAGTAACTTCAGTGTGAGTCGCAATTTAATTAATTTGAGTGTTTAATGATATTAATTTAAAACACATTTGTTTAAAGAGAATTCATAAAAAAACAATGCATTAAGTTCATTACTTTCTAATATTGTACTTTATTTTTATTTTAAGTATTAACCTTTATTAAAAGACATTACATATACATATTTGCAAGGTTTTGTTGTTTTCTAATCTTTTTTTTTTTGTTTTTGGTTATTTACAATTTTTTATACATTACTTTATGAAGTTTATAAATATAGGAAATTTGAACACAGACTTTCAATCAGCCTTCAACTATCAACAGTATCTCATACCACTAATACACATGACCACACACATGTAAAAATATATATATATAATCAGTGATATATGTATTTTCATGCTGAACCAGCAGTCATCAGTTGGTTGAGATCATCATCTTCCACACACATATATAATCAGTACACAGTTTATATTAAGATAGAAAATATTCATACTTTAATGGACAGGCTTCAATCTACTCCAAATCTTCAGCCATCCATACCATTAAAAATCTGATGATAGTATTGATGGCTGAAGAGTTGGAGGATGGAGTAGATTGAAGCCTGTCCATTAAGGGATGAAGATTTGCTATCTTAATATAAAGAGTCCTGATTATATATATATATATATATATATTGTAACGAGACAGCGTTACATCAATATTAAATCTAGGATACATCGATAAACACACACACACCAGCAAGCAACATAAAACACTAGTAACTTTATTTTCGTAATTAGTAATAGTTTTCTTTCTCTCATAAATACATTTATAAAACACATTGATAAAATGCAGACGGTAAAACTTCTAATTAAATGATTAAAGCCTTTAGATAATAAAAATAATAACAAAAAATAATTTGCTTTCCTAAATAATAAAATATAATATGCACTCCTAAAATAATAAAAATAATTATCAATCAAAATTACCACGGGGAATTAAAAAAATGTTTATTTTAGAAATATTATTTTAACTAGAATAAAACGTATAGAAAAGATTTGAGGAAAAGATAAATGCTCGACTTCTAAATGTAAAATAACTTGTATTGTTCTAGTAAAACACACGCACACACGCATGCCTTCGAGGTGTGAAGGAATAAGGTTGGCTGAGTGAGATTGCAAAATGAGATTGTCCCAAAATAAATATTGCCTTTAGCACAAAGAGTGAGTGAGCAGGTACCTCAAACGCGGACCTGAATGACAACTCCAAGAACAGGGAACTATGGGGGTAGATTGGATCCCAAGATATGGATCAACCTTTATAAATACTAGTCAAAACCTATTCAATGGTTAATTTTGGAAAGAATTTGGTTAAATTGGTTGGATTCAGTTCGATTCGATTCATTTCGATTGATACATTCTCAGTATTGTTTTTTTTATTTTCCAATTCTCAGTACGCTGAATTACCACCTGCTCGTTTATTCCGATACTTATGCTTTTATTTAAAATTAGAATTGTTCTGAATTAGCTTGGTTATTCCTCAATATTTAAAATGATCATCATGAAATTAATACCAAGAGTGTCGACTGTCATGAGGGGCTAATAAACCCTTCAGTGACTGATCGGCGCTCCGCTACTGAAATATCTCCGAAGCTATGAAATTCTGATAATATCGTCGTGTTAAGTGAATGCTCCTAATAAAAGAAATGTTCCGTGAAATACCCAAACTCGTCCAGACCAATCGACCTTCGTTGCAACCAAGACAAATCCTAGGTAAATATGTTTTTTTTTCTGTTCACTCACTCAATTAATAAACTCGTAAGGCAATCTCGTAATTAACCAACATAAATTTACTCAAATAAATCTTAAGACTTTCCTCGTCATGATAGTTTATCTTTGTTACTGAACTTTGTAAACATGAACTTTGAACTTAAGTGAAGCTAAGGAAAGATTATATATTTATCAAATAGAAAGGAACTTCTCGTTATTCAAATTGTGTTATGAATACTTATGGTTCTCTGTGGGCGTGAATGTATGTGCGCGTGTGTAATAAATCAATTAATAATGTTTTGTAATAAATCAATTAATAATGTTTTCTTTTCATATTTAATAAACTTGTTCAATATCTAATCAAGTCGAGCATATCTCAAATCTTTTCAAACACAATCAAAACCGTAGTTATTTATTCTTTGATAACTTATCTTTGAAGTAGATTTAGTTAATTTTAATTTTCATTTAGTTATTTTATTAATTATGTCACCATCGTGCCGTAAGTCACGATGTTTCTTATTTCACCTTAGTTAAGATAGATTTAAGAGCGGGCGGGTCTATAATCAAAGTAAACGTCAATAAATTATGTTATATACAATAAAGCGGGGGATGAACTTGTAAGCCTTGTGTTCGGGGCGTAAGCGAACAACCTCATAGGTCAGTGATAACCAATAAACGATCTTTATGCCGTGATCGACTTAGTAGAAAACCTTGCTGATTTTAATTAGCGGACAATGCGTCTTCTCCGGGAGGAGTCATTTTAGAAACAAACATGTAACAACCTTGAGACACCTTATTGGTCCATGCTGGGAGTTTTGAGCTAGTGGGTGGGATTAGACTTCGAAATCGTTTTGACATGATGTAAGGTGATGCGAGTAGTTAAAATCAACTTAAATAATCGTATCTGGCGCCCCCTTATGTGGATCGTGAATAACTGTCGATGTAAGAAAAAAAATAAAGCCTTACGCTATGTCATGTTTGTTTCGAAGCCCGTAATCTCGGGTGATATAGAGAGGGGTCACGGTTACAATATATATATATATATATATATATATATATATATATATATATATATATGGGAGATGATGATCTGAACCAACTGATGAATTCTGATTCAGCACAAAATGCATATATTGGTGAATATTTATCTTTTCTACATGTGTGTGGTTATGTTTATCAATGGTATGAAATAGTGTGGATAATTGAAGGGTGCTTGAAAATCCGTGTTCAAATTCTCTATATTACAATTAAGCTCCAGGTATATGAAGAATGCTTGTATTTCAAATATTACACATTAAGCCTGTATCCTGCACATCCTCTTCTATGTATTTAAATGTATAAGATTCTATATATGAGAGGTCAGAGTGACTTGAGATCTACATGGGCAAAACAATAATATTAGCATCAGAATGGAATTTGAGCATACCATTATCAGATTTTCAATGGTATGAATGGCTAAAGATTTGGAGGTTGGAATAGATGCCTCTCCATTAAAGTATGAAAATTTGCTATCTTAATTTAAAGTGAGCATTGATTATATATATATATATATATATATATATATATATATATGTGTGTGTGTGTGTGTGAGATGATGATCTGGACCAACTGATGAATGCTGGTTCAGCATGAAATACATATATTGGTAATTATTTATCTTTTTTACATGCATGTGGACATATGTATCAGTGTATGAGATAGTTTGGATAGTTTGAAGAATGCTTGAAAGTCTGTGTTTAAATCCCTATATTTACAATTAAGCTGCAGGTATATGAAGAATGCCTATGTTTCAAATATATATATATATCTTTTATTTTTAAATTTAATTAAAGTGCATATCATTGTTTTATAAGGCAATTGAGATATCTAGAAATCAGACGGTTTTTACAAGATAAGATAATGATTTGAATTAGATAAATTAAATTGATAACTACGTCTTATAAAATGAAGCCTTAAAATATATAGAAGTCATTATTTAAAATTAATTTTGTGGAGAAAGTGTAGATAAATCATTTATATGTTGGAAATGATGCTCATTGTGTAAATTCCATTGCAAAACATGTCTTATGATTATATAGTTTATTGATTGATATTTTATTTACAAAAATATTAATTAAGGGGATTTGGACCTAAACTTTCAAACACCCTCCAATCATTCACTCTATCTCATATAACTGATACCCGTGACCACAAACATGTGAGAAAAATAAATAATCTCCAATATATATATATATATATTTATTTATTTCATGCTGAACCAGCACTCGCCAATTGATATTTAAGTCTAATATAAAGTAAAGAACTAAAACCAAGTAGTTCTTCATATTTGCATTATACATTTGTCATTATGTAGAATAAAAATACTAAAAAAATTAATCATAACTATTTATATGTGTGTATACTTTCCTATCTATCTACAAACTTATGTATCTACTTATCTATCTATGTCTGCATGCTTTTTTTTTTGCAAATTTTTCTATCTATACTATAGTGGTATAAAAAATTAGTGGTTAATATTGAATGATATGAATAGATGGTAACATACCATCATCATCTTCACTAATCACACATATAATAAATAAATAAAATGAAGTATAAAATGAATAAGGTGAATAGAGAATACAGAATAAATGTCCCCATTGATAAAAAGAGAAAGTCAGCATGAGCAAGTCTGACAACAAGCTCACCCAGCCTTAAACAAAAGTATTCAACTCAGCATAAAAAGAACAGACAAAATCAACATCATAAAATCAGCCTTGTTACTGGATTTGAAAAAAGTCCAATATAAATAGGCTAATTATCTATACACTTCTAAACTTAGAACAGAAATACAACACAAAAATCAGGATGAACATTTTTAAGTGCTAATCTCTCACTCGTAAAAATAACAACTTTATCCTGGGATACAAAAACATGTTGATCATCATCAATGCTTCAGCCGCACAGTACTATAAATATGCAAGCCAATTATAAACTTAATTTCTAATAAAAATAAAATGTAATGCATGGACTTTAAAGGTGATTTCTTTGGACTATCCAGGGTATCAGCTGAATGTTCAAACACCAACATAATCCCTACATTCATATACCTAATTATTATAATCTAATCTAGCTCAGGAAACAACTCTATGAACATGTATTCTGAACAAGAAATCAATAAATATAATAGCTTATTTCATATTTTAAATCTTTATTGTGTAAACAAACCTTCAATGTTGAAACTATACAGAAATAAAATTCCACACACTTCCAATTCATGAATAAATAGCTGGAGGAATAAAGTCCCTAGACCATTTTTTTTTAAAACAATTATTTAGTAAATTAACTGATTAATAATAAACAAAAATTTTAAAAAATTACATAATAGTATGAACATTTAAACGTATTCATTTTATCAAAAAAATATAATTTTATTAAAATTATAATTAAATAGTTGATTTCTATTCAATAAATTGATTAAGTTTTGCTTTCATTGATTTATTTTTTTTTAATAATAAATGTTTGAAAAATAGCTTTTTCATAATCAGTGATAACAATTTTTAATTTGGCTTAATTAACCTTTTGTTAAATTTTGGAGGAAAAATAGAATAAAAAATATATTTCAAAATAAAATGTTAAATTTAATAAAATTTAAATCACTTAAAAACATATTTTTTGACAATTTCGAAAAGAAAAATTAAATGGATTAAAAAAACATTAATACCACTATTTCATCAATTTTGACTAAAATCCATTTAATTGTATCAACATGTCTATTAAAACACCAAGAATAAATAGATTGCATCACATGATCACCATCTCATACTAGCACACAATTGTTATTAAACAAAGCAAAACTCTCCACAAGACAGAAACTAGTCTGGGGATATTGGATGAGTAGGCACTAGATAGGGATTTTATGCACAAGCCTTCTGGCATCCATTGATTGCTCTTGTTGGCACAAGATGGCACTACTGTAAGGAGAGTTTTGCTTTGTTTAATAAATAGATTGAATATTTAAAAGTATGCTTTAATAATATCATTCAGTATGGGATAAAGGCTTTCTCTAAATTTTCCAAATCTACTCTTGGAGCAAAAATAATAATAAAAAAAGCATGGGCATCATTGTGCAAGTCTAGTTTTAATATCATTAATGTACTATGGAATTCCAAAAATAGAAGATAGTAAAAGTAGACTTTGCAGTGAATCAACACCATGCATTCTGATTTTAATCCATCCTGCTGGAATACTTATAACTTTCTATATGTTCCATTATATTTCCTTTCTTTGGAAAATAAGTTCTTCTATGTATGGATATTTGATATTAAATGTTGTTGTCTTCTATTCACATCATTAAGAGTTTGTATGAAGTAAATTTTCCATAGTTTATGTATCTACATTTATAAAAAAAATTAAGTTATATAATATTTACTTTTAGTATTCTCATAGTCTTTTGCTTTATCATTAGTAATAATTAAACATTCATTAGTACTATTTTTGTCTTTTTTAATAAGTAAATTTTCAGGAACATCAGTTTAATCTAATAGTGTATGGCACATTTACCTATGTTTACCAAAGAAGATACGTTTATAATATTTAGTTTCGGATTATCACTCGTCCCTGGCTTAAAATTGCTACTAATAATAGTATTTCAATAATTTTAATGGGTAATACATCAGGCATAACAATATAGTCTGACAGTTTCAATAGGTCATTTTTAGACCCCATTTTAAAAATCACTTCTTCCTCCTAGGCAGCCAAGGTGATCACTAAATATAGCTTCCTAAACATAAAATGTTTTTTCAACTAAAATTCTTATCACAAATTTAGTTTAATCTGATTCATTTATGATTATGCTGCATAGAACAAAAAACCATGTTAAGGAATGTTAGCTTACTAAATGTTTTCAGCAGCATAGTTTTTTTTTAAAAAATTTGAGAGCTTGAGTTAAAAAATGAAAAATAAAATTGGAGTCAAATTATTGTGGGTATATATTAAATGATGAAAATATGGTTTCAGAAACACATAATCTCCTGGTCATCTTTAATATAAAGAAATGTTCAATGGAATGAGAGGCTAATTATTATTGGACCTATTGTAAATTAGATGACTGAAGAAATAAAGAAAAAAAGAAGAGCAGAAAAAATTGTTTGTGATAGAAGCATTACTTAGCCTTTTCTGAAACAATATCCTCTCTTAAAAAGCAACAAAAAGTATTTTTAAGATATTATTAATTTGTTTCTTACAATTAACACTAATATGTAAAGATCATTCCATTAATCAAAACCTTTTAGAATCTGTCAGTAACCTGAGTCCCACAAACAATATATATATATATATATATATATATATATATTGTTTGTGCCCATATATATATATATATATATATATATAGTAATGGGCACATACGCCATTACATTATTTCTTTTTTATTATTAAACAAGTGAGTGAACAAAAGTTAAGAGAAGACAGAGATGTGTGACAGCAGTGGTGATATGTGTTAGTGTGGAGTTGAAAAAAAAAAGAAAAAAAATGACCAATCGTTTTCTACATTGAGGACCAGCTAAAGTAAAAGACCTCCAAATGAATGTCAATATATTCTTATTTAAACATTATAATTTATATTAGTATTCAGGGAGAGCATGATGTTTGGGGCATAGTTATATAATTGCATTAGTACTTTTAGTTAAAGCATGTTTGACTTTAATTTAACTTGATCAGTCATCACGTAGAGTATTCTTTATATAAATGGGTTTTATTCATTAACCATGATGATTACCAAGTCATCATTTCTCCAAATGTTGTCATGTTGGTGACAGAATAATGATTTATTGAAAACAGAGTTGTTCCAAAATTAGATGGTGAATAAATCAGAAGATCTCAGTATCTTGAGGGAAGCAGTCAGCTTAATCCACTTGATAAAAAAGTCAATATGAGAAAAGGATGTTCCTGACACAATTGCTAAAGAAAAAATAACCAGAAGGTTTATCCAAGCTTTTGAACTTTTAACCCATTTGTTAGTACTTTATGAGTTTAGTCATAACATGTTTTTTACAATGTAAATCATGACTAAATTTATTTAAAAGCTTACAACATCTATCTTCATGCAACCTGCTTTACTGAAATAAAATGTAAAAAAGAAAAATGTCACTGAAGTAATCTACAACAAAATTTTGTCTTTGACAAAGAGCTTGAGTGATTCTGTCAATCAGCCTCACCTGGAAATTTTATTGGAAAAAAAATTGATGAATTCTTGCTATTTGTTGATCTGAAAATATTGCATAGCAAAATGTTCTTGAATTTTTGCACAATTTCATAGTACAATTATTACCAATATTTTGTATAGGGAGAAAAATGTTTATAAATAACATAGTTGCATTCTAACTCAGAATGATGATAATCAATAGTCTATGTTATACTTAGAAATCAGAATAAGAGAACATATTGCAGAGGCACTTACACGTTTACATTATTAGTAAGATCATAGTGAACTGCAATGTAAAAACGATAGTTAATTTTTAAAACAAGTAGATTAATATTCATAGTAAATTGATGTTCATTTTTTAGAAGAATCTTTAGAAGTATTCATTATTTGAGCTAAATTACGATGACTAATAAATGCTAAAATTGCTAACTTGATTTTTTAACATTGTTGTAATACGGAGGCTTGGAATTGTCTTAATTAAGGAATGTGTTAGGATACAGGTAAATCTATTTTAGAGTTTTATTTAAAAAAATTACTACTGATGTTCAAACATGGATCTTGTTACTATATCTTATTTAAAAATAAACTAATGGTATTTTCTATTTGATAGAATAATAAATTAAATATGATCATAATTTCATAACAAATATAAAATATTAAATTTGGGCAGATCTCTGATTGACAAGAAAATATAAAAAACGATTGGTAAATTAAAGTTGCAAAAGAAACAGCGACATTAACTGACTGTGGACACTTTAGATCAGTTTTAAAACAAAATAATAGTCTGAAAAATAGTAAGACAATCTTAATAAATCTAGCAATAATATTAAGATCAGATAGAATAAATATTCAGTTCATCTTTGAATAATGATTCCAAAATTGAGATTATGACTTTTAATGACATCCCTTTTATCTATTTAAATACTATCGGACACAAATATTGAGCATATTAAAGTCAAAACAATTCTTTGTAATATTAAAAATTAAAAAACAGTGATTGCCGATATCTAGAGATTTAAAATATAGTGACAATACATTAGCTTTTAAAATCATTGAAAGTGGCTTCTAAATTAAATAAGTCATTGTTGGACAAGGTTAAAAAAAGGTGACAAGACCATAAGTACAAAGGCAAAATTTTTTGAAAGCACAAATAGAGTGAAAATTATTATAAATAAAATAGAGAGGACCACCAGTGTGTAGATGAAAGATATATCAATAAAGTGGCAATATTAATTATTTAAATTAATGGAAGATATCAAATGTAAATAATTCAGGATTATGCCATGACAATTCTCATTATGATGAAGAAATAAAGAATTCCATATTGAAGCGGTACCTATATGTTTGCATATATGCTTGCTTCATTCTTGCTTAATTCTTCCCATTTCCATCGTACGTAATAGTTTTTTTTAAAAAAAAAAAAAATCACACAAACAAGTAATACATGCGTGTGTGTTCAGTTATATATTATTTTAAAGCTAAGAAAGTTAAAAGTAAAAAGCTAGTTAAATTAAGTAAAAGTCAAGGTAATTCATGCAATGGAAAAGGGGAAGTAATGGAAGTAAGCCATTACATGATGAAAGGAATGGTGTCTTATTTCCTTATCTATCGCCAAAATAGATTATAATAATTACATTACTGTAATTAAAAGGAATTTGAACTCAAACTTTCAAACTTTCTACAACTATCCACTCCATCTTATATAAAAAATATACACGACCACATAAATGTGGATAAAATTAAATGATCTCCAATATACATATACTTTTTGTGCTGAATAAGCACTCATCAGTTGATTCAAATCAACATATTCCAGATATATAATCAGTGCTCACTTTATATTAAGATAGCAAATTTTCAGAATCTAACGGATATGCTTCAATCTTCTCCATCCTCCAACTTTTCAGCCATCCATATCATTAAAAGTCCGATGATGGAAATACTCAAAGCTCTTGTTGATGCTAATATTATTGTCATACTCATATAGTATACGGACATGGATGGGTTGCTCACCAACACACATTAGCCAGCATGGTGTGTTTATTCGCTTTTTACCACTGAGATTAAGATCAAGAAACCCCACAGTCTTTCTTCTCAGTTGCCTGATAAAGCAGAATGAATGTTTGGGTAAATGATAAATATTTTCCCCAATAGATATGTACAATTATGACAGACAAAAATAAAGCATGTCCCTTATTCCCATGAGGCTGTAAAGTCACTAACCAAGGCAGTGGATGGTGGGAAATAGGAAGAGGGTGCTAAAAATACCCTGATTGCAGACCCAGGCTGCCATTTGATGATGACTTTTTATTTGGGTACTTACACCTGCAGATCACTTTCAAGTAAAGGAAGAATGCAAGAATTAGAAGAACTGACTTATATTAAATGGGACATTATTGGATTTTGTGAAGTTAGAAGAAAAGGTGAAGACACAACGGATTTAAACAGTGGACATGCACTTTATTATAAAGGCACAAATATTGGAAATACAAGTGGAGTAGGATTCATTATAAATAAAAAGTAGAAGAACAACATTGTTGAGATTGATGGTATATCAGACAGAGTGGCAAAATTAGATATACAACTTAATAGCTGATACCATATGCAGATAATTCAGGTTTATGACCCAGCAAGTTCTCATAGTGATGAAGTAGTAGAATATTTTTATATGGATATACAAAAGACTTTTGATCACAGTAAACAACATTTTAAAATTGTTATGGGAGACTTTAATGCTAGAAATGGTAAACAAATGAAAGATGAAAGTGCTGTACGTAATTTTGGTTATGGTCATAGAAATAAAAGAAGATATAGACTTGTGGAGTTTGCAGAAAAAGAAAAACTTTATATTATGAATTCTTTTTTTGAAAAAAGTGTAAAAAAAAAACATGGAAATAGTTATGCAAATGAAAGTATAGCAGAATTGGATTATATCCTGACTAACAGGAAATACATATTTCAAGATTGTAATGTTCTTAATAAATTTAAAACAGGAAGTGATCATCGATTAGTAAGATGTAAGATATGTGTTAATGCAAAACTAGAGACACAAAAATTATTAAGAAAAACAATATTTACAGTTGATATTCCTAATCTTCAGAAACATTCTCATGAAATTAACTTAGAACTTACAAATCGGTTTCAAGTATTAGTAGATTTTGAACATGATTCAGATTTAAATGAAATTAATATGAAAATAACTGATACACTTATGAAATCTGCAACAAAGATAGCTGGTAGAAAAAAGCAGCAATTGATCAATAAAATTTCTACTGAGACGAGAGAATTTATAAAGAAAATAAGGAATATGAAGATATACAAAAATGATGCATGAAAAAGAATTGAATATCTCAAATTTTGCAAAATGGTGTGGAAAAGAGTTGAAAATGATATAAGAAAATATAACTATAAACTAGCAAGGAAGGTGTAGGAGAGAATAAAAGTCTCAAGAGTGTAAAACAACATTTTGGTATTGTTAGAAAATTTATATCTGCAATAAGAAAAAAGATGGAATTATTATTAAAAAGAGAGATGACATCACATAATGGCTAGAAGACTTTTGTTAGGAATTATAGAGTAATAAAGAACAAGTACCTCCTATACATATTACATCTTCGGAATTGCCCAGAAATTTAAATGAAAAAGTGAGACATGCAATTAAATGTATGAAGAAAGGAAAGGCTCTAATTAATGATGGAATTATAATTGATATATTAAAAGAAGCAGGTGAAGAAATAGAATTTTTTTTAGCAAAATTATATATCAAATGTCTAAATGGTAAAGATGTACCAAATGATTGGAAAAATGCAGTATTAATATTATTTGAAAAAGGTGATAAAGAAAATATTAGAAATTACAGACCTATCAGCCTCTATCAGTTTTATACAAAATTTTTACATAGATAATTACAACTCATTTACAGAGAACATTGTATTTCCACCAACCAAGAGAACTAGGTGCATTTAAAAGTGGTTTTAGTACAGTAGATCATATTCAGGTAGTGAGAAAAGTTATAGAAAGGACAAATGAATATGAGTTGCCATTATGCTTTGGATTTGTAGATTATAAAAAGGCATTTGATTCTATAAATATTTCTACAATGATTAAAGCATTGTATCATCAAGGTAAAAATCAAAGATATTGTCTTATTTTAAAAAATGTTTATAAAAATGCAACACCAATAATTAGATTACATAATGATACTGGCAAAATCAACATTGAGAAGGGTGTAAGACATGGTGACTGCATATCTCCAAAACTTTTTACAGCAGTGCTGAAAGAAGTATTTTGTGGATTAAAATGGGAAGCTAAAGAAGTAAAAGTAAATGGAGATTATTTAAGTCATTTAGATTTTGCAGATGATGTAGTTATTTCTGAAATTAATGCTTTAGAGCTCCAGGAAATATTGCAGGAGTTATCAGAGGAAAGTAGCAAAGTACGACTAAAGATAAATATTAAAAATACTAAAGTAATGTTTAATAGATTTTATCAAAATATGAAAATTAAGATTGATTATGATGAGTTAGAAGAACTTAACAGTTATAAACACCTTGGTCAGATTATTAATACAGATGGAAACATAATGGATGAAATTAAACATAGAATTAAACTTAGTTGGAGTGCTTTAGATAGAAATAATTTGATACTAAAAGGAAATATGTCTATGAGTTTGAAAAAAAAGTTTTTTAATAAATATGTTTCACCAGTTCTTACTTATGGATGTGAGATTTGGACACTGACACTCAAAAAAGTATGGAGAGATGCATGTTGGAAGTAACAAGAAGAGATCAAAAATGCAATATATGAGTAAGAGAACAAACATGTGTTACTGACCTCAATGAAAAAAATAAAGGACAAGTGAAATACGGCTGGAAATATTTCTAGAAGAGATGATAATAGATGGACAATTGACATCTTAAACTGGATTCCAAAAGATTGTAAAACACCCAGAAAGAGACCACTTTGATATGGATGTATGCAATAAGAAGTTGTGCAGGGTGATGTGGTAAAGAGAAGCTGAAGATCAAAAAAGATGGATTGAACTTAGAGAAACCTTCATCCTGCTGTAGAATAATAATAGTTGATGCTGTTAATATATGGAAATCTTGAATATGTGGAATTATTTATTTTAATCAACTTAATTAAAAAGCAGTTAATCCTGAAGTGTTTTCTAATTAAGTTTTTTTTAAATAGATAACTCCACACATTCAAAATTTTTATCTAAACAGTCATTAATATATATATATATAATGTCAGTTAAATTTTTATATAAACAGTCATTAATATATATATATATAATGTCAGTTAAATAAAAAAAATGTAATTATAATATAAATAATAAATTTAAAGGTAATAGAGTATTATAAATAATCATTAAATCATCAGAAGTACTTTCAGTTAATTTCTTAAACCTGCCTCAACTGCCATTAAATTAAAAAAAACAAACAAAGTGCAAGCAAACGTCATCAATTTAAATCACAAGAATCACATATATTAATGTTAGCAGCTTGTCTATTTATTAAATGCATTTTATTCCTATTTATAAAAATTACCCCCTTTATTTTTCTTTTATTATGGTTTCTCTATTCATGAAGAATTTTCATATTTTCAAAATCAAATTTAAATGTATATTTACATGTTTTTTCATGATCAACAAAAACTGAAGAAGGCATTTAAATCACCATTATTATTACTTTTTACATGTTTTTATAACAATTCATGCTTCCTCAATCTCTTCTCCATACTGCACTTAGATTCACCTATATATGATAGCATACAGTCACAAAAAATTTGATATATGATATTACTTTCTGCTTGATAGATATGACATCTTTAGAATTATTGACTCATTTATTAAGATTGTTTGAAACATAGAATGAAACATTAAACATATTCTTATTTATATCATTAAAAAATTTCACTTGTGGATTTGAAATAAATGGAATAGATATCCATTGTTTACTATGAATCTTCATTTCCTTTAAACCATTATAACTTTTTTTTTAAATGGACATAAAGTATTGCTTATTTGTTCCATTTTATACCCAACATCAAGGAATTCCTTGGCAAATATCACAGTATTTTTCAGTTTATCACTTTGGTAACAACATAATTTTTCATTAGGAAACAAAAAAGATCTAAAACTTGCCATCTTATGCATAATTGGTACTTTTATTTACAATTTATATATCCCCTTTTTTGCAGTGGCTTGATTATTAATTTATAATTTAATATACTGTTATCTCTTGTAATAATTAAGTCCAAATATTTAATATTTTTGTCCTGTTCCTTTTTAATAGTCCATTTCAAGCCATTCAACTTATTTAATTCCTCTACAATCAAATGTATAGTATTAGTATTTCCACAAACAAAAACATCATCCACATATCTTTTGTAAACTTTAATATCTCCAAAAGTGCACATATTTAAAATACAACTCTCATATGTAGATAACACAAAATTGCAACCTTCTGCAACTACACACAGACCCATAGGCCAACCTTTAGACATTTTATAACATTGACTTCAAAAGATGTTTTTTTTTTTTTTAATTTAGTGGCAGCTGAGATAGGTTTAAGAAATTAACCAAAAGTACTTCTGCGGAATTAAGGATTGTTTATAATAGTTTATTACCTTTAAATTTATTATTTTTAGTATTATATATATATATATGTGTGTGTGTGTGTGTGTGTGAATGTATAATACTGTAAAATGATAAATAAATAAAAAACATTACCTACATGTAAATTAATTATAAGACATCATTATTTCTACTTGCTTACTACATTAAATGAACACTTATATAAAAATTATAATTTAAAAAAGTTTATAAAATTATTTTATTTTAAAATAAATAGTGCTAGTTACCTTAAATATTCTAAGGAAGTATTATATGTTTTGGCAAGTTCTTGTGATGTTTTTATATCTAATATTTGAGCTTGAGATAAATATACATTATAAATCTCTTCCTTGCAGGATATAGTGCAAGAACTTAAACATTTATCTAAAAAGTACAATTTCATTTAACTAAATAAATAAAATATACATTATTTTATAATGATAACGGTGAAAAAATATTTTTAAAAATAGTATAAAATTCTAAATAATGATAAATATTATTATTAAAGAATTTTGTCTAAGAGTGACTTTGGTTTTCCAATAAATAAGTGTTGTGGTTAAAGTTTATGATTGAAGAAGCATGGTTAACATCATAATTATTGTCACATCATTGCAATAAATTAAACTAAAAATACTTTTTTTTTAAAATATAACTAGATAGAAACAAATCCACAAGGCTTGTCTATTAAGTAGGAATAGTGTAGCCATAATTTTTCAAACTAAGATGTTAATAATATTATAAACAATGTGTTAAACAATATTACATAAATAATTTAAATAATTTATTTTAACTTATTTAACCACATTGGAACATATAAAGACAGATGATGATTAAATTTGTGTTTTTGACAAATATTTTACATTATATAATATGAATATTATTTATAAATGTAAACCCAAGAATGTGATTATAATTTTATATAATGTAAATATCATTTGCATTTTTCTATATCTACATAAATATGTAGTGCTTAACAATAAACATTTCAAATATTATGTGGTTTTATTCAAATTAAAAGCTCATATGCTTTGATTTTGGAATAAATCAATTCACTGAATAAAATGCAAATTGATAACTATTGTACCGGTCAAAACATGTTTATCCATCTAACATGAGCTGGAACTCACAAAATGTATTTCAAACCCAGTCAAGCCCGAGATTTAGGTCATGGACCAGTCTGAATTCGAAACCACTCTCTAAGCCCCAGATCTAACACCTAATGAATAACATAATAGTGATGGCACATAAGAATTAATTTTAATCCGCTGACTAGCAAAGCTGAGCAAAACAATGAGACATCTATTAACTATGACTAAACTAAAATATATATAAGCATGACTGTACTTTTGGAAGTGGAGAAAAGAGGAATTCGAACTACTCAAATAAGTTAGACAATAAAAATATAGTTTAATATAATACATTATTTACATACATTTATAAATTAAGTATATACATTAGTATGTGCATGAATGAGCAAGTGGTCTACCAAGTGATAGAGGATTACATAGTGTCATTTACACTATTATTTCTCATTTGCTCTTTATTAGCTAAAATTATATTATAAATAAGCACACATCTTTGGTGGGTCCAATATTAAGATGCCAATCGAATATTAGAAAGAATTACATAATACTGCCATTAACGCTTTGATTTATGGTTCTGAAACATGGTGACTAACATATTGCTTTGGGAAGCATTCTGAGATTCATTACAGATATAATATAAACCATTTTCATGCCATTATAGTCATGAAAATACATAAAATACATTTGAAAACATATTTCATTATACAATAAAATACTTAATGAACATTCTTTGGTGAATTAGCACTGGTAAGAGGAACACTTTATTTTCTCAAAGGCATATAGATACTCTTAAATATAGAAATAAGTTATGATGGTGGGATTGTATGATAAAATTGAAATAACATTAGTAATTAATCTATCTATTAATATTTGGCATTGATATATATTTTGAGTAGAGCACATTTTTAATACTAGAGCATTAAAAATGGGTCATGAAGCAAAAAAAATAATAATAATACGAAGAAGTTTGCAGTACTGACATAATAACCTAAAAATAACAGGAAAAGTCATGCTTCTGGATGAAAGATGAAGTGGATAAGCACAGTGTGTGCCAAACTTATAGAATCACCACCAGAGACATTTTATATGGAATAAATAATGAGAAATCTATGGGTTCAATCTTGTCGCAAATCCCAGATTAAGAAGCACGTATATATAAAAACACGAAGATCAGGCCGAATGTTAACAACGCAGTACAGACATATGTCACTAATGACATGAAATATGATTTACTGTTTTAAAAATAAATGACCCTTGTTTGAATGCTATAATTTATACAGATAATATGCTATGCAGTTATATATATAGAGAGAGATTTCATTTACTAAAATATACATGAAGATTTTATTTAGCAATAGACACATTAAGATTTAACCCCTTCCCTTTTCGACTCTCTAAAATAATTCAATTCTACCTTCATTGATTTTACAATAACTGGAATATATAAGTACTGTATTTGATATTTTAAGAGTAAATAAAAAAAAACTAGCAATTATTTAGAAAACAAATAATCGGTCACCTTTTCAGAATTGAATAAAAAATAACATTTAAAAGATTTCAAAGCGTTAATTAGTTTAAGTTCTGGATTTATCCCAGGTAAAAAATCCAGAGCTAAACAAATATATTTTTATAATAAACCAACATAAAATGCTGATTCGTAAAAAACAAACTGGCAAACATTAATTTATAATAAATTATATATATATATATGAAAGATGAAAGTGTTGTAGGTAATTTTGGTTATGATAATAGAAATGAGAGAGGACATAGACTTGTGGAGTTTGCAGAGAAAAAAAAACTTTATATTATGAATTCTTTTTTTGAGAAAAATGTTAGAAGGAAATGGACATGGAAGCATCCAAATGAAGGTACAGCAGAATTGGATTATATTTTGACTAACAGGAAATACATATTTCAAGATTGTAATGTTCTTAATAAATTTAACACAGGAAGTGATCATCGATTAGTAAGGGGTAAGATACATGTTAATGTAAAACTAGAGAGACAAAAATTATTAAGAAAAACTATATTTACAGTTGATATTCCTAATCTTCAGAAACATTCTAATGAATTTAAATTAGAACTTACAAATCGGTTTCAAGTATTAGTAGATTTTGAACATGATTCAGATTTGAATGAAATTAATATGAAAATAACTGATACACTTTTAAAAACTGCAACAAAGATAGCTGGTAGAAAAAAGCAGCAATTGACTAATAAAATTTCTACTGAGACTAGAGAACTTATGAAGAAAAGAAGGAATATGAAGATATGCAAGAATGATGCATTAAAAAGAATTGAATATCTTGAATTTTGTAAAATGGTGCGGAAAAAAGTTGAAAATGATATAAGAAAGTATAACTGTGAACTAGCAAGAAAAGCTGTAGAAGAAAATAAAAGTCTTAAGAATGTAAAACAACATTTTGGTATTGGTAGGAAATTTATATCTGCAATAAGGAAAAAAGATGGAATTATTACTAAAAAGAGGGATGACATTATGAAATTGGTAGAAGATTTTATCAAGAATTATATAGTAATAAAGAACAAGTACCTCCTATATCTATTACATTTTCCGAATTGCCCAGAATTTTAAATGAAGAAGTGAGAAATGCAATTAAATGTATGAAAAAAGGAAAGGCTCCAGGTAATGATGGAATTATAATTGATATATTAAAAGAAGCAGGTGAAGAAACAGAAAATTTTTTAGCAAAGTTATATACCAAATGTCTAAATGATAAAGATGTACTGGATGATTGGAAGAATGCAGTAATAATATTAATATTTAAAAAAGGTGATAAAGAAGATATTAGAAATTACAGACTTATCAGCCTTTTATCAGTTTTATATAAAATTTTTACCAAGATAATTACAACTCGTCTACAGAGAACCTTGGATTTTCACCAACCAAGAGAACAAGCTGGATTTAAAAGTGGTTTTAGTACAGTAGATCATATTCAAGTATTGAGAGAAGTTATAGAAAGGACAAATGAATATGAGTTGTCATTATGTTTTGGATTTGTAGATTATGAAAAGGCATTTGATTCTATAAACATTTCTTCAGTGATTAAAGCATTGGATCATCAAGGTATAGATCCAGGATATTGTCATATTTTAAAGAATATTTATAAAAATGCAACAGCAACAATTAGATTACATAATGATACTGGGAAAGTCAACATTGAGAAAGGTGTAAGACAAGGTGACTCCATATCTCCAAAACTTTTTACAGCAGTGCTGCAAGAAGTATTTTGTGGATTAAAATGGGAAACTAAAGGAGTGAAAGTAAATGGAGATTATTTAAGTCATTTAGATTTCGCAGATGATGTAGTTGTTTTTGCAAATAATGCTTTCGAGCTGCAGGAAATTTTGCAGGAGTTATCAGATGAAAGTAGGAAAGTAGGACTAAAGATAAATGTTAAAAAGACTAAAGTAATGTTTAATCGATTTGCTCAAAATATGAAAATAAAGATTGATTATGATGAATTAGAAGAAGTTAAGAGTTACAAATACCTTGATTAGATTATTAAGACAGATGGAAACATAATAGAGGAAATTAATCATAGAATTAAACTTGGTTGGAGTGCTTTTGGTAGAAATAACTTGATATTAAAAGGAAATATGCCTATGTGTTTGAAAAGAAAGGTTTTTAACCAATGTGTTTTACCAGTTCTTACTTATGGATCTGAGACTTGGACACTTAATAGAAGATCAATACAGAGACTTCAGACCACTCAAAGAAGTATGGAGAGATGTATGTTGGGAGTAACAAGAAGAGATTGAAAACGCAATGTATGGGTAAGAGAACAAACAGGTGTTACTGACCTCATTGAAAAAATTAAAAGATTGAAGTGGAGTTGGGCTGGACATATTGCTAGAAGAGATGATAATAGATGGACAATTGAAATTTTAAACTGGATTCCAAGAGATTTTAAAAGACCCAGAAGGAGACCACATGTAAGATGGATGGATGAAATAAGAAAATGTGTAGGGGTGATGTGGAGACGAGAAGCTAAAGATCGGAGAAGATGGATTAAACTTGGAGAGACCTTCATCCTGCAGTGGATTGATAATGGTTGATAATGATGATGATGATGATATATATATATTAAGGGGACATTAATAACCTTTTCATGTCCCCTTATAATGGTTGATAATGATGATGATGATATATATATATATTAAGGGGACATTAATAACCTTTTCACGAAGGTTTAGAAAAAAAATGACAGAAAAGATTTTTAGAAATTAAGCTTGCCAGGTTGTGAGATTGGCACATTAAAATCAAGTAATAAATAAATGACCACACCAAAATTAAAGAAAGTTAGAGCATATGAGATAGAATTAAATTTAAAGAAATCATTTGAGAGCAATTTACATATTATATATAGAAATTAACTAAGAGCAATTTACATATTAACCAAAACAAAGTTAAATAATATATTAAAATAAATCTTGATAGATGAGTTAGGCTAAATTTAATTTGAAGTGATGGCTTGAAAAGTTACCTTGCAATTTTAAGAGTCCAATTTAGTAGTGCATGGCAATTGAAATGCAAGTTCTCCTGTGGAAGCAAGCTTCTATTAGCACACTGAAGTTCTTAGATTGGGCTTTTCACTCTTGGGTAGCAGGATGGTACGGCCACATAAGATGATGACACAACAAGGCTGAGAAGTGATGGATTTACTGCTACATTATTTAAGTTTCAAGTGACATGTAATACATTTACAATCAGTTCTCTCAATAGTAGCTAATCTCTCTTGTCTCTCAAAATTGAGCCATTTTATACCTTTTCTTTATCGGTTATTTTTGAAGATGCAACAGTAAGATAACATCCAAAAATAAATTAAAATCTATTTCCAGATTAGAAATAGATTTGACAACATGTTTATAACAAAAGTCTCTTTAATCTTAATCCCCTTTTAAGTAAAACTTTAATTAAAAATACCTACCCCAGATTAAAACAATAGTGCTTCCAACCCTTAATTATTTTTAGACAATCAACTATAGCATCTTCCATATTGGATTTTATAAAAATATACAGTTTAATAGAAAAAGTACTTTAAAAAGAAAAAGTTTAAAAAATGATGTATAATAAAATATTTACAAAAAAATCAATATTTTGTTACTATATATATATATAAGCCACACCTATGCATTTTAATAAAAAGAATTAATAATCATAAAATTAATAATAATAAAAATGTTAATTTAAAAGTTAAAATTTTATAATGTAGGTGTGCATCTCAAATGTATACATAAAATATATATACATGACAAAAGGAGCGGGATGGGATATAGGGTTTAAACACAGGTTAGTAGATGAAACTATGAAGCTCAATCTTAAGCTATGATTCACTGCTTCACTATACATATAGATAAGTTATTTTTAACATGCTAGATATATATTTATGCAAAGTTTTCTAAAATCAATAATCCATTTTGCATTTCAAAAATATTTATTTTTTGTTTATAAAATAAATGTGGTCATATAATGTCAAAACAAGATGTGAAAAAATGACAAGAATTTATATAGCAGACAGATGTTGGATAATGTCTGGGTAAAATGGAAATACCTTTAAAAATAGAGTAATGTAAAGTATAAAAAGAATCAAAATCTTTAGTAGGAAATCATTTTTAAAGTCAGTTGATAAGAAGTAACTTGCTCAAAAACAAAAAACTTAGCAAATGAAATCATAAAAAACAGCTTTGTCAATAAATTACCAGATGGTGAGCTGTACAAAGGCATTATTGTGAAATTTGCAGACAAAAAACCGTAACTGCTATATAATAAATCCATGGTGATGATGAAGGTAATCTACTGTGCACTATATTTGATATGTGTTACTTAACTTCTAAGTATGTATGTGTTTTAATCTTTTTACAGTGTAGCAATTAGCCAGAATTATCTGGGCCATGATGATCTCATGCAGATTTTGTTTGTTTGTGCATTATGATGATCCTACAATCACTATATTTTCTCTATATTGTCATAAGTCTTATTATTACTATACATTACCATGTGCAGTTTCATTTTACCCATTTATGATTTTAAAATTATTACTTGAAAAAAATATGAAGATGTCAGCATTATATGAAATTTGAGATTAGGACAATAGCCTAAATTGCATTATGGTGCAATGATGGAGGTGTCCTGATATGTCGATACAAATGTCAACATGTGACTTGCGGAGTACATTAGTCTGAAGCCACATAACCAAATAATTTCCATTTCTAAAGAAAAAATACAATTTTCAGTAATTTGTTTACAAATTAAATATTATTATGCTAAATTGTTGAAAATGTCTTATTTTAAATCAAAAACTTACATCATTTTTGAAACCAATATATTTTTTAAAAGACAATTCTTAAAAAGGTTCTTACAGCAAAATGAAAGCAATTTTTACTAGATAAACTAAAATTACTTTTGTCAAAACAGAAAAAAAAATATTTTTAAATATTTTAATAATAATATATAATGTATTAACTTTTAAAACTCTTCTTTGATAATAACTAATACTAAATATATTATCTTTTTAATAACACAAAATTCAAAAATGTAATATTTCATTCTACTAATTTTTTGAATAAATAAATTGCATCCAATAATGTTATAGATAAGAACTCTATTTAAAAAAGCATTTTTATATATTTCAAATATTAAATATTAATTTTTAGAATGTCTATTCCTTGACAGCTTATATTTGTAATAGATAATGTTCAGATTATTAATATATCATATAAAAAGTTTTAATTGTAAAAAATAAGGTGATTAAATATACATAAATATTAATGAAAGATTCATTATACTCTAATGATAATAGAAAGGTTGACTTTGTTGCTGAACAGATTAAATGGAAAGAATGTGTCTTAAAATACAGCCCTAAAATGTAACACCTGATTGTTGCAGGATGTTTGTTGTCATTTATAGCATCTACCTACCAGAAGCATACATGCAGTAAAACATTATGTAAGACAAAAATATGTTAAACAAAATTAATCAGATTCAAATCTATTATTATTTTAAGGAAAAAAAACTTTATGGATCAAATGTGATGAATCCAGCTACCATAGAAGTGAAATCAAGAATCCTGTAATAATTATTTGATTTTCCATTGCATATGAACTAAAATTAACAAGAAAACCAATAAAACTAAATAATTGTAGATTTAATAAGTTTGACACTACATATCAGATCTCAAATATACCAGCATGAGTTAAAGATTTTACAAAAAAAAGTAAATGCCATCACAAAAAAAAATAATGAACTGAATAAAGGTGTTTTATTAGTATATTTTTTATTTTATTTTTTAAGGCCTTAATTAATGAAATACTATATTTATTTAAAGTCATATCATACTATTTTCCTGCAAAAAAAATACAGTTTTTTTACAGATGCACACCAAATAATTTATTTATTTTATTAATAACACATGCAAATGTAATTAACCATAATATTTAAATTTCAATATTGAATGGGAAAAGATGTTAATAAAGATCCAACCTTTGGCTGAATTAAAAGTCCCATAACTGAAGCTTGGAATGAAGATATTAGAGAGGCAGGTAAACTATGGCAAATTACTGTTATGAAATAAGAAAATAAAAAAGCTACAAGAAAACCTGTCAATTTCTTTTATGGTAATAATGATTGTATCATTGTTTGTTGTGTAAATATACATGATTAATGAAACTATACAATGGATGATAAAATTATTTTTATAAAATTGTTATAAACACAACTTTTTCACATATTGTGATGTTTTTGCATAAACGTAAAAGTAGTTGTGATACTATTTTTTATGAATTAAAGATAAGCAATTATATATTTGCATTGAATCAATAAAACTGATTACTCTGTATTCATTATCATGTGGAATTATAAATGCTTCTTTATTTAATTTAATTTTATATTTTTTTTGAACATGTAAACATATAATAAAACTTATACTACTAAGCAAAGTATTTTAGTACATTAATAAATATTATTTCACTGATTTATATTTATGAATATAAAACGAACCCAGAATATATTTTGTCTGATTAAAATATTGCATATCTTATTTTATATTTCATGAAAATAACCAAAATAATACGATTTCATTTATTTAAATAATATTGAATCTAACATACTTTTGAGAAGTAAATATTGAAATTTTGGATCGGTATTGTTGATTAACAAGCCAGAATGAAGGCTTATATTTTTGTGATTTTCTGTTTTGATAGTATGTAATCTAATTATTTTTTGTGTATAATTCTGTATATGAATTTTTATATTTTAGTATTCTATTTGTTAGCTTTAGTAATATTTAACTGGAGATTTATTGTATAAATTTTGTTTGTTAACTTAAATAAATTTGTTAAAGTTGTTTTATATAAAACATTTGCCAGTGTTATTTATTGATCTATTCATTTCCACAAGACCTGATCCACATAATTTAAAATTAAACATATAACATATTTTGCACATAATAAATGAAAATGACTTATTTAAATGATAATTGTTATTCACAATATGATACTGGAATATCTCCTTATTATAATATTTTCTAATCATAGTCAATTATTTATATTGCTGTCATATAATTGAGTATATTTCTTCTTTTTTTTTCCATATGTCAAATGCGTTAACCAGTAAGGCTTGGAAGGCAGCTATGCTAACCACTAGACCACCAACGCTTGACGTAATTGAGTATATTTCAATTGCCACACTATTCAGACTTTACCATACTTTTAGCATGTCATATGAGAAAAAAATTAGATTGTTATAATAATAATAATAATAATAATAATAATAATAATAATAATAATAATTATTATTATTATTATTATTATTATTATTATTATTATTATTATTATTATTATTATTGTGAGATGTATTTGAATATGATGCAAAATTCCTCATCATATTGAAGCAGTGGATGTATAATCACATCGAGCTTCATGCTTCGCCACCCATACTAACCTGCTGCGAGATCTGCAATTCAGACCTTGCCGTAGATATATGCCATTTCACCCACACACTGCATTATAATAATTGAAGAAAAGCAATAAAAATATTTAGTAAAAACAAAATCATAGTGTGCATGGTGCATATATATATATATATATATATAAGAACGAAGCAATGAGTTAACAATATTTATTGCTGAAACTATATTTATATGTATTTTAATTAAAATGTTGGAATTTAAAAACAAACAAAAAAATGGGTAAGGCTCAAAATCCTTTTGAAATCATTAATAAGCTGAAATGATCTTTATCTATATTCAGATTATTTTTACTAATTAAAATTATAAATCTTAATTTAAATTATGAGGAATCTTTTTGCTAGTTTGTTTGCAATTTTTTATAAATATGTAAAATGGTATTTCGAGCCTTATCTGTTTTTAAAAATTTTGCTGATTAAATATTTTACTAATTAAAATTAAGATTATAGGGATAAATGTGGCGAAATAAACCCACATTCTTGAGGGGGGGGGTTTACAAAGGTATTAAATGACCTACACAAAAAAGATTATTATTCTAGAGTTGCTTATTCAGTATTCAAACTTTAGTAGCCAGTATTATTATCAATAATTTTCCAGAATAATTCAACTTTAAGAAGTTAACACAAGTTCGATGCTATGAACTTTGAGTAAAGGGGATCCACCATCTTTCTCTTTTTTACATCTCAGAGACTGTCTGCCTTCTGCAAATGCGATGCTCTGTTCATCGGACCAAGCGACTAGATGACTACCTGAGTGCTAACCCTACTGCTGACTGCTATGTTATACCTGTCTGCTATGCTGTATTTTCCTGAGGTAATTTCACTTAATGTAGAGCTGCCTTAATAAGTAAATCCCTTTGTAATTTCTAATAAGATGTAGTTAAACCTTTGTATTTTATTTCACATATTAATTTTTAAGTTTCTGCTAATCTTGCTCTTAAACTCTCTCTCTTTCTCTCTAAAGTCCTTTACTAGTATAATGTAATTTTATGGATGCCATTTCATGCTTAATTATGTTATATAGCTTTGTGCGACTCCATTAAATATTTAACTTAGTTTATTTTATATATATATAATTTTTATGCAAATAATGCCCAAACTCACGAATCTGAAAAAAAAAGGGAATAATTATTTAATTCGGAAAGAAGTGGAGGGGGGGGGGGCTTCATTAAAAATCAATAAAGTTTTGTTTATTTTAAATAAAAATCACTTGCTAGTTTGGTTTCATTTTAAATTCTTGAAGTTTAGTTAAAATCTTTTACTGTGGATGAAGGATGCTAAAGTTATTGCATTGAATTTGTCTTTAAAATTTCATTTTAAAAGATCGCTAACTTTATAATTAGAACTATCTCTTCTTGCTGTTGCCTGGAGGGTTAATCCTAGCAGTTAATATGTATACGGGAATCAAAATTAAATATAAATTTTGTTAGTTTAATGTTATAAATAAATGAGTTGTTAATCATTATATTTTGTTAAATGACTCATGGTTAAAAATATCATTGCACAGAGGTTAGATGATTTCCAAGCTTTAAAACAATATTTATTGATTATATTTATATCTAATAAACATTGTTGGCATACATTTTCTTTTATTATGATTTTTTATCTTTTCCATTTCGTTGTCATGTGGGAACTTTGGAAGTCCCAAGCTACCTATGTATCTTTCTCCTAACCATTCGTAATCAGAAGTATACGGTACTTTCTGTGGAACATGAGATGTGAGGTTTTGATTGTACTGCAGATACCATACAGCCAGCTCTGAGCCTTCAAACCCAACCTCTCCATTTTGGTACCATTCTGCCAGATTGCAAGGATGTACCAACCCTAAATGTTTCAAATATTCTTTTAAAATTAGAAAATATCCAAAACGGCCATAATAGCCGGATTTCTTTATTGTACGCTAGTACCATTCTTCTTCTCATTAATTTGATCACCATCTATCTAACCTTAGTTAGTTGCAATGATGTGTTTCGTAAAATACACAATCATGTTAATTATTCATTATGTTGATTTAAACTACTTTCGTTTAAAATCGCTATTGATTCCCATAGACATAAATCAATCAATACTAATGATTGTATAATTTACTTGTTCTCATAAATGAAATGCATTGTTTGTTCCTTATGTATATGTTGCAAAGACATCTTTTCTAAACAATGCCAGTAAAAACATATATAATGATTTTCATAAGGTAGATAAATGATTAAGATTGTATATTTTTACCTGTTTACAAAATCATTTACTATTAACCAAAAGACTGTTTTTTACAAGGCTCCTCGTAGACATCTGACGTCACTCTAACTCAGCCGATTCTTATGCTAAAAAATTCGTTCGATACGTTTTGAAGAGGTTTTTAAAAGTTCTGTAAGATGGTGCCCTCTTCCGACTTATTTTACAAGTAAAAAATATAAAAAAATGCATTTAAACCTAAACAAAGAAAGAACATTATTTGTGATTGGTTCTTAGCAAGCTCTCAGCCGAAAAAGACATTCTGATTGGCTGGAAAGAACAAAGAAACTGCCTGATCAAAGAAAATAAAGAAAAACGCTGAGATTTTCATTTCGAATATGATTAAAGTATTATAAAATTATATTTATGGAAATTAAAAATTATTTTCAGAGAGAATAATAAAAAAACAAAATTATTTTCGAAAAATATTGAAGATTTTAGTAAAAATATTGAAGATGTAGTAAAAAGAAATATTTACTTTTCTATAACGTAAAAGTCGATCTTTTTGTTTATATTATAGCTTTTATGTTGCTGAAATTGAATATTTTAGAATAAATAAATAGCAATTTATTTTTGAAAGAACTTTCGTTCTCTTCATAACCTGAAAAATTATTAATATACTTTTTATAAACGTATCTGAGTTGAATTTAATATTATAGGTGAATATGTTTTAACAATAGGCTTTGTCTTCAGTTTGTGAGTTGGCCAATTAAAAGATTTGATTTTTACCTCATACAACCAATAATATAATTAGCGGTTAAAAGGTTAAATCACAAACTTAACCTTTATATCATTAATAATCTAAACCTGTCACGATCTTTTATATTTGTTTGATGCATCCACAACATTTTATCTGTAAATATCTTTAAATTGGCATATTAACTCTGCACAAGTTATAACACATTCCATAAAATTATATCCATTAAATAATTAATGTAAATGGGATATTATAAAAACAAATCCCAAGTTTTGCAAATAGACAATGTCATCCTAAGTGTGAAACATTTTGTAATATATATATATATATGTGTGTGTGTGTATGTTTTCTTAATATTTTATTAAATATATATATTTCATGTAAATCCTGGTTTTTTAATTATTATTTTCTTCTAGTTAATAGTTAAAATTATTTTCTTTAGCCAATAATTTAGCATTAATAAATACAATTTTAATAAATGTAATTCCTGGGCTATTCATCTCGATCATCATCATAAGTCTGATATTATGCTCTACGTCTGTGTTTCCAGGCCTGGAATTAAAATAATCATGCTGTATCATCGGAATTATTGTTCATAGGGTCAGAGACTCGAAGAATAGGCAAATAGGTTAGAATTCATGATTGCTCCAGACCTGTGTATCTCAAACATGATTGGATTTGAGATACTTTTGTTTGTATTTGTAGTCTTGTTATGTGAGCAGACTGTTTCGACTGGTACAATATTTGATCACAGGATTTATCAATTAATTTATTGATTTGTTTAATAGAACCTGAGATGATATATTTTTCAATAGTAGAAAAGTATAATTTATTAATATTATATTGAATTATTTAAAATATTTTAAAGTCTTAAGAATGAGATAGATTTATATTATTATTTGAATAAAAGGGTGATAGTTTTCTTATGCCATTGAGATTATGTTCTTAGGGAGCTATTCTCAATGTTTACTAATCGTTATACCATTTGCTAAATGTCTTATGATTATTATTAGTATATTATATTCTGTATTTATTTAATCGAAAATTAATTATTAAATTTTGAGCTAGTCTAATGGTTGAAATTATCTTAAAATATTGTTCGTACTTGTTTTTGATATGTTAAGATCAAAGCTTAGCCGACAGATTATTTCTAAATATCACTTGATCCCTTAGAGAGGGTACAATATATATATATGGGAAATGATGATCTGAATATATATATATATATATATATATATATATATGGGATGATGATCTGAATTAACTGATGAATGATAGTTCAGCATGAAATACATATTTTGGAGATCATGTGTATGAATTATATTAGATAGAATAAATGACAGACGAGATATTGAAAGTCTAGGTTCAAATCACCTTTAATTAATAATAATAATAATAATGATGATGATGATGATGATGATAATGATGATGATGATGATGATAATAATAATAACAATAATAATAATAATAATAATAATAATAATAATAATAATAATAATAATAATAATAATAATAATAATAATAATAATAATAATAATAATAATAATAATAATAATAATGATGATGATAATGATGATGATGATGATGATAATAATAATAACAATAATAATAATAATAATAATAATAATAATGAGAGCAAATATTAAAATTAGAATTAATTTTCCCTAAGTAATTTTTATATTTATTATAACTTGTGTATGTCTGTTTATCAACTGATTTACATTTTTATAATCTTTATTTGTATTATTAAAATTATAATGGAATAATCATAATTATGTTATTGTTTTATATTAAATGTAAGCATATCAGAGCTCATAATTTGAATTCTAGAGTGTGCGTGCGCCTTTTGGAGCAAGATTGTTACTTTTATGGTGAGCCTATTTATTTTTTTTTTTTTTACGATATCAAACTGATAAAATATTTTTGGAATGAAACTAAATTGATATTAAAGATTTGAGATAGACAAACCTCATAAAAAAATCTAACTGATCTCTCCATATAGAATATACTAACCACATTTTTCCTTTTTTTGCTGTGGCAAATATGTCAGATGCCATGGACTCTGCATGCGAAGTGAAATCATGCACATATGCAGAAGCTGCGAGAGCCACATCTTTATTGCTACAGCATGATTCTTACATAAATTTATCTAGTGTAAAAAATACAAATCAAAGTGCTAGATTCCACAGATCAACAATGAATGATTTGATTAATTTAGACATTCTTGTGGATACCTCTCATGAATCTATCAATGTAATCGAAGAGGCTTGGTCAGAAGAAAGCTTGAAAAGAATCTTGAAGGCCTTCAATCAAACAATATCGAAAGGCCTATATTTATCGTTTAAATGTTTTTTTACCAATCGCTCGATTGTTCTAGCTGTCACGGATATTAATTGCTCTCTTTACAGATTCCCAAAAAATTTGCTGTATGAAGCAATTACAGCAAACAACATGTGGGACTCTATACAACAAATTGGAGAACATCCTAACCCCAGATATATTGTCATTGAATTTTTCGATGAAGGACAGAGAAATAGATTTGAAAATACTATTCTCATGCTGGAAAAATACGCGTTAGTCAAAATAGATCGCAATAGAGAAAACTATGTAACAGGGTTTATTAAAAACACCTACTTCACCTTCTCCATTAATAACTTTACGAAGCTGATGAAATCTTTTGGGTCAGTAGTGTTGTTCCAACCTACGTATCTAAAAGATACGCCTATACCTATATTAAGCACCAATTATCATTTTAAACTGCGTCTAAACAAAAATATAATTCCGAATGATATCCCTACATTAATTACAGATCAAGATACCATGCTCCTCATATTAATATATGGAATTAAACCTCAGTGCTTCAACTGCAAAGAAAGAGATCATCTCATAGATGCGCGTCCAAAAACTAAATGTCCGCACTGTGAAATGAGAAATACAACAACACATCAATGCAAGGGAAAAAATGATAATAATAATATGCCATACACAAATTGAATGGTGTTGATCACTGATATAAATGATGCTAATATCGATAATTTAGTTGGTTTTACCCCAAGTATACCATCAGAAGATAATACACAAATACTAGATCAACTATCGGACCAACATAGTTCCATTACACTAAAAGTCACAAATGAAATTAGCAAAACCATTCCAGAAGTAGTAATCCTAAACAAAACTTCACAAGACATTACAGAAGCATCAATATCAGGACCATCACACTCAGGCATTGACATAAATGTACTAACAGCCAAACGTAAACCTGGTCGTCCACCAAGTAAGAAAAGAGAAAGAAAAAGTGAAGTACAATCTTCAGAACTGAGTAAAGAGGATCTATCACAGTCTCTGGACAATGTTAAAAAAGTTAAAAAGTCAACCCAAAACATAGAAGATTCCAATGTGTGTAATATAAGTGAGCAAGTCACGATAATAGAAATAAGTGAAATATGCTCAAATACAATAGCTTACGACAAGCTCCTTGGTTTGTCGAATGAAAGTCCAATATTTTTAGACAGGAATATGCAGATAACATAAACATACCTTTCGTACTTTTACATAACTACATTAAATAAAATGATGATAAAAATAGGATCAGTTAATGTCAGAGAATTAAACTCTGTTGAAAAAAACTATAAACTTAGAAAATGGATTAACATTATCCAACCACATATAATTGGATTACTGGAGACAAAGATATATAATACATCACAAACAGATCTATCTAAGCTCTATGACAATCAAGGCTATTCTTTGTTTTCCAGAGCTGTATTCTCACCATCGGCTGGGACAGGAATTGTGATAACCAAAACATGCACATTCAACTCATTTAAAATATTACATATTGATGCACACATGCTAATTATTAATCTATATCATAAAAAAATAATGCTTAACATAGTATATCTGTATATTCCTCCAGGTGATACAATTATAAATAACCTCATACATATAATAAACACAAAGTTTGCATCGTCAATACATCCCATAATACTAATGGGAGATTTTAATATGTCATACAGTAAATTTGTTACAAAATGGTTACACAGGCTGGCTTTTCCTCTCATATCTGGAGAAGGTTTTCTTCCACAAAACTCTGTTTCATTCAACAATGGCAGATTCTCTTCTCTGATTGATCTTGTGTTTTATTCACCAGCGCTGCATCATATGATCAAAATACTACTAATAAACTCATCCTTCTCAGATCATTCAGCTGTGATGGTTTGTCTTAAAAATGATTTTTCATATAGACCCACAGTTACTACAGGCAAAACTATTAGAATATTACTTCCAGCTCAAACTAAGGAATATCTCTTTTTAGAGATATACATATCAATATTCAAAATTCGTGACTTGGATTTGGACCCAGTTCAGAGATGGATTACCTTCGTAAACATAATCTCATACACAATTGATACAATTACAAGAAACCAACCCCCCCCCTTCAAGGATTTTGGCTCTTGCAGATGATCTGCATAAAAGAATAACACTTAGCGCTTCCACCGCAGAGGGCTGTACAAATGTTGTAGCCCTTAGAAAAGCTTATTGGTTGGCATGTGTTTCATTCAGGGAATATTTGTCAATAAAGAAGAAAAAGGTATTCCTGAGTCAGACCCATATATGGTCTAGACAGTACATTCGCTGGGCTCTAGGTCAAGCTCCAACAAACCGGGTTCCATCGGCTATCAAAGTACAAGGGCAAACCATTGCAGGAGATAATATGCTAGAACCACTCTACTCATTCTACAAACACAACCTGCAAAGAGGGGAATTTTTCAACCGCCCGGATAACTTTCTTGGCCCACCAGAAGATAATATAGCCTTTGTTCCGAGAGATTTTGAAGAAAAGTTGTATTCAATATCAAACTCATGTCATCCAGGAATACATGGAATACCTTGCTTTGTATACAAGCACTTATATCATTTCACAGTAAAATATCTAGCAGATTTAGCCAACTTTCTAACCCAGAGAATTTATCACATTCATGGGCTCTACCCCATCTCAGTGGTTCCATTTATTAAGAAGAAGGAAAACATAACCATTTTACAAAATCTCAGAAACTATATCAATGAGCCCACTTGGTATCAAGATTCTGGAGTCAATAATTAAAGACAGAATTGAGCCCTACATTCTGCCATATTTGTCAAAAAATCAGTTCGCAAGGAAGGGATCTTCTACTGGGCAAGCGGCTTTTCTATATAAGACAGTGATTGACACAGTCAGAAATAACAAAAGGTATGGACCTATTGTAGTTCAACTGGACATCAAATCAGCATTTGATATGGTACCAATTAATATCTTAATTAATACGCTAGCAGACACATCAATTCCCAGAGCACTAATCTACTTGATTACAAATCTTCTTTTAAGTAGAGAAATTCATATAACTCTTAGTGGGAAATATGCACCATCCTTCACTCCATTTAACTCCATCCCACAAGGTTCACCATTAAGTGCTCTTCTATTCACCTTCTATATTAATCCTCTCCTTAAAGCAATTGAAAGTGAGATGACTGGAATATTCATACCTGCAATGAAGACTAATGTCACGTGTGTTGCATACATGGATGATATTACTGTCTTTCTGCCCACCAAAAAACAAATACCAACACTAATTAAAATTCTTAATAACTACTCAGCAGAATATAAACTAGAGTTTAATCTACATAAATCCAGCGCTTGATCCATATGCACTGGACACCAACAAGACCAATACTTTAAAGGAAAACCAGGTCCATTCCTGGGATTTCCATTCCATTTAAGAAACTCTAAAATGCATTCACAGATACAGAAGAAATTAATAAATAAATCTGAGAATATAACTAATTATCTATCCAAATCATACATGTCGCTCTATGCCAAAGTAGCTCTCTTCAATCTCTTAATAATAACAAGAGTTACATATTATACACCCATAATAATATACACAAAAGCGTTTATAGCAAAAATTTATTCAATGTGTAGAAAATAATTGTGGAAAAAAAAATAGTGCCAATATCCTTAAGAAAAATCCTGAACCCTCTATCTCGAAATGGACTAGGCCTACATTCAATCAACATTTTTCAAATTCAAAATAACATTTAATCTAATATCATCATGCGCCAAAATTTTCCCCTATCTAGAAATTGCACTCAAAGTCACACCCACAGACAAACCACCACCTACAAATAACTTCTGGAATAAGCTAATTTCTCCACTATTAAGCATCCCCAATCTTACATCCCCCCCCTATGGACAAAATGAAATACTGGGAGGTTTACTCAGTCTACAACCCCCCTTCCAATGATAATGGGAAAACTTATCTAAACTTAACAAATAAACAGTTGACCAAAAACTTCAAATATTGGTCATTGGAGCCAAAATTCTATGATTTCCTCATAAAACTAAATCTTGATGCACTTCCAATTCTTTACTTCTGTAGATATAAAAGGAACTGTACCAATATTGAAGATATTTGCAAGCTTTGACAAAGAGAACCAGAAACCCTATCACACTTATTATTCACATGGCCCAGTTACAATAATATCCGTTGGGTCATTCCAAAAATTTTTAAAAACAAGGATTACGGAATACAAATATTTCTCAATTCCTTTGAAAAGGGCATTTATGGACTCATCCACGCTAGCACATTTGTGTCATACTAACTATGGTGTACCAGATGTACACTTATGTATGAACTGGACATGAAACAATCTAACACATTTAGAAACAAAATTGATATCATACGCACTAGGGATGAAAAAAATTCATCGCCTAACATTTTTTCAGACACCTGGTCAAAAATGCTACTTCGCTCTAATTTATAAAAAGACTCACCATCGCCAAAGAAGTAGATCACCAGGATTTTAAAAAAAAGGAAAGAAAGGGGGGAGGGAAGGGGGAGGTAAAAGAGATGAAAAGTGTACCCATTAATATATGTAAATTGTTATAAACTGATGTAACGATCAGGAGAATGGTAAACCCTGATCAAAATTGTTATTTTCCTTTTTTTTTCTTTTTTTTCTTCCTTTTTTTGTACATTTATAAACCAATAAAGCCTATTGAAACTAAAATTACTAATAATTTGAATTCTATGCAATTAAATGAATTTTCTCCACATTCAATATATAGCTCTCTAAATATATATATATATATATATATAGTTTGCTTTATGCATTGCTTTCATTCCTAAGTTTCATAAAGAAATGTATATACTGTAAATAAATTTTGTTTTGTAATATTCATATTATTTTCAAATCTGGTTATCCATTTTTCTCCCACTTTCTGAACCTCATCATGCATTGCCATGGTTTTTGAGCTAGTAGTGAATAAATGGAAGAAATAATATCTAAGAAGCTAGGGAGAAATGTAAATATAACCTAAAGATGATTATGATTTTTGAGATAGTACTCTAATCTGATATAAGGCAGATTTGTTTTAAATAAATAAATAACACCATCAGCAGTAAGGAATAAGCCCCCTCTGTACTTGAATATATTTGATGAGAATGATCATCAAAAATGGATAGATACACTGGCTGACCATTATTAGTTTGAATCCTGAGTCCAAAGATGGTCAATGTGGTTATTTCTATTACCCATTAACTCCAAGACTTAAATGTAATACATTCTTATAAATCTAAAAAAAGGAGTAAAAACTCAAGAACATTTCGATATATAGGTAAAAGCATAATTTGTGTAATGAAAGCATTGTATGTATATTTCCATTATATATATATAAACATTACAAGCATAAAGCTAAGGTTGTGTTTTAATATTATTTTTACGCTGGTCTGGTTTAATTTTGGATTTGGGGTAGTTTTGATATATATATATATATGTGTGTGTGTGCGTGTGTGTTTGTGTGTGTGTGTAAAAGTGTTGTGGGTAGCTATTATATATATGAATGTGGTACATATAAGCATATATACATTTTTTACCCTTTGAAAATATGTTATCAGTATCTTCATTATTTTCCACAGCAAAAAAAAAATGGTCAATAAATGTACATTCTCGAATTGGAAAAACAAACGATTCGGGATCTGTTAAAGAAAATATAAACAAAAACGATTTGCAACAACGTTATTAAAAATGTTAATAATAGTATTACTAATAATCAATATTAATAAATTTTATTATAAAATAGGCAAAATAACATTAACAACACTAGCAATAATGCTGAAAATAATATGCAAATCTTACCATGAGAGTAACGCATTTCACATTTTAAATGGTGAATTGCAATCAGTAAAATACAATCTAATATGCAATTAAAAAAGGTATAGTTTTTAAAATATGTCAATGGATGATGTTTTGCACATTTTCCATAAGGTGGTTCCATATTTTCATTCTACAATATATATATATATATATATATATATATATATATATATAACAGATTTATGACATATACAAACAAAAAATTAAAATAGTAAGAATGATCATTTAATATTTACATACTGTGCCTTTTTTATTTTTTTTCTAAATTTGTTGCTGAAGAGTTGAGTGATATGTATTAGAAGAACAAATTTATGAACATTATAATACTGTGCATTTAACTGATTTCATTAGTTTTTAGGTTTTCCTATGCAACAAAACTGATTATTTGTACTTTTTCATAGTGTTCATCCCCCTTTTTCTAATTATTTAAGACTCATTAAATTATAATAATTAATACTCAAAAGAAGCATTAAACTCATATAGACACATTTTATCTTTGTGCTGACAAAAAATTCTGTAGGGTGATCTAAATTTATCATGGTTTTTAGTTTGGAAGTTCTAATGAATGCTGATATTACCTTTATTTAACATTCTGTTTATTTATCAAGTACAGGGGAAATCTGCAACTAGAAAGAGAAAGTTTAACTTTTTACACATGTGCGTTAAACATTTATATACTAGCCAAACCATGTAGTTTTTGCCTATAAAGACATCTCAAACCTCAACACAAAATAGGGACTGTGTAAATATAAGAGTAGCCATCTTATCTTTAAATTAAATTCTTATTTATATAGACCAATCTGAAGTATCTTCTATTTGAGAGCATGAAAATATCTTTCACTTTACATTTAAACCACTATTTCTTTTCACATATTAACTTACATGAAATCTTGCAATTTACAATGAGTTAATAGTAAGATCTTTTTAATGGAAATATGGAAACTAATGTAACAGTCTGATTATTTATCAAGCATGCAGAAAGTCTGTAATTAAAAAGAGAACTCTAACCTTTTCACATGGTTCTTAAATCCTCTACCTTTATTTAAATACTTGCAAAGCAAATTTCCTTTATAGCTTCTTTTGCATATTTTTTTAACTTTTGCTAAGATGTTTGCAAAATTTGGAATTTATTTTACTGATGATTTCTAAGTAATCAAAATAAAAAGTATTTCAAGGTTTACCACAAGTTAAAACATAATAAATTTAAATACAGAATGTTTTTTTTTTTTCTAAGCAGCCAGTTTTCATCTATTTAATATTAACATATCAAAAGCTTAAAATAATTAAGGCATTATATGTCCCACGATCTATTGCAAATTAGATTTGTTATTCTGATACATAATTATATTTATAATTTTGCCATGTGGAAGACATGTATATCATGCACCTATCATCAATAACATAAATCAAGATACATTGTTAATAATAACTGAACTGAATTCTCTTCAACATTCTTTGGCTTAATATTCTAAATAAAATTTGTTCTATTGCTACATTGAATTTTTGATATATAAAAAAATATTTGGAATCATATTTTTAAAGAGAAAAAGAGTTTATTGTTATTAATTTCTTATTAATAATATTGATAATGGATTTTAATAATTACAGTTGAATATAAAAACTAAACACTGATAAATGTAATTTAAAATTTAAATGCAGAATGTTTCACATTATGTAAATTTATTGAAAGTGATATTCATAAGTAGTAATCTGTTCAACAGTTTTATGTATTCAAAAGATTTAACTTTTTATTAATATTTACTAAGTCAAATGAAAATTTTATGATAAGAAAGATAGGGAAAAATAAGTTTTCTGTACTTTAACAGGTTGACCCTCTTATGGCAAATCTATGTCTAGAGGTGATAATCTTTCTTGAGTAATTTTATACACAGAAGAAAATAACATTGACTGCCATGTTCGTCTCTTGATGAACACGGCTTTAACTTGCTCTAAAACCAGCAGTTTTTTATGTTATCATAGCAAATTTATGCTCATTTTAAAGCTGTGATGTGATGTGATGTGATGTATTATGGCTTCTCCTTAAACGAAGTCAAGAATATCTCAGCAATTAAGCCCAGATAAACCTGTTAGCCACTTTCTTTTACATTCCCCACTCTAAATTTACCCATAATCTGCTCTATCTCATTTCCACAACATAATTTTTGTCAACTCTATAACCTTTATATCTAAATCCCCCTTATCTTTTCCCAAACCTAACATAAAAACCAATAATTCACTTTCTGTATAATCACTCTTTTCATATTTATTTTTCCACAACTTCATTATATGTACCCTTTCTGTTTTCAAACATTTACATTCAATTAACAAATGCCTAATATTTTCAATTCCTTCCTTACATAATTTACAAAATAAATCACCCATATTTTTCCATTTACATGTATATTCTTTTGTAGCTAAAGATCCCGTTCGAGCTTTAAACAATAAACTACTTTCCTTACTATTATCATATATTAACTCACACCTAATATTCTGTTTATTTCTATATATATTTAAACTCTTTTTACTCTCCATACTATTTCTCCATCTCTCTAACTCCCTAGTCTTTATTAATAAATCTATTCTTTTATCCCATTCCTTACTACTATAACACTCAATAATCCTCTTAACACAATCATCCCATCTTTTGTACAAATATACTGATATAAATTCTTTATCCAAATCTTTTGCATAGCGCATTACCTTTCTCACCCATCTTGTTACCTGCCCTTTACTCATAACCCAATTAAATACTATTTTAGCTATTCTTTTATTATCCATAAACTGCAATCTACCAAACATTTTCATTTTACTTTTTGCATCTCTCATATGAAAACTTGACCATCCCATTTCTCCTTGAATTGCCTCCCTTGCTGTCCATACTTCTGCATCCAATGCATGTCTTCCTACTTCCCTTTGAGTTTTTTCTAAATAATCTAATATCTTTTTACTAACATATAAGATGCTGCCCTCTTTAGAATTATTTTACAAGTAAAAAATCAATAGTATTTAAATTTAAAGTTTTAACAATGGAAGAAGGCAGACTTTCCTAGGTACTGATTGGTTGTTACTCATATTGAACAAAAGGGAGTGCCTGTTAATAATTTTCAACAGTTCAACTTTTTTGTTTTGATTTTCAAAATGAATTTAGAGTATTTTTTAGTATTTTTTTTACATACTATAAATTATTTTGATAAAATATGTGGAAAATAAAATTATTTTAGAAAAATAGTTAAGATTTTAGTAAAAATTATTTACTCTTACATGAACATAAATTGAGAAAGAAAAGCATTGACATATGCAACATTTTCTAACAGGTTACAAATGTTCTTTTTAGGCTCTCTGCTATAAAATATTGTTATAATTAGAAATAAAAATTTATTTTTGAAAAAACTTTTGTTCACTTTCATATTCTAACAAATTATTAATTTGCTTTTTACAAACAAAACTAAAATGAATATAAAATTAAAAGACAAATATATTTTATTGATGATTTTGTAATTGACCAATCAAAAGTGTAATGTTTTAACTCACTCAACCAACAGGAATTTCTGCACCATAATGGTTAATTAATTAAGAAAATTTTTTAATTAAAACTTGTATAACATATTTTGTAAAGTATTAAAGATTTTAAGACTTCTCATTCGATAATTTAATATACAAAATTAACAAAGCATATGCCACACTTGAATGAGAAGCTATAAAGATACACAGAAATTATTACACGCTAAGCGCTTTCGAGGTCTTTTGCCTCATATTCATAGCGGTACTGTGAGCTGCAGAATGAAAAAATAGGGCCAGAGTTATTTATTTTTATTCTGCAGCAGTTAGGAACGATATTAAATCTCTTGCATTCATTTTTTCATTCTGCAGCTCACAGTACCGCTATGAATATGAGGCAAAAGACCTCAAAAGCGCTTAGCATGTAATAATTTCTGTGTATCTTTATAGCTTCTCATTCATGTGTGGCATACACTTTGTTAATTTTGTATATAACATATTTTGATAAAAATTCTTAAAAAATGTTGTTGAACAGATTAATAAATAATTTTGGGTAAAAATTTAATATTTAATTAAGTGAATTAAAAAAGGAGAAAATAAGCATTAACTTTTTTTAATCAAGTTAAAAAACAAAAAAAATATACTAATTGTTTTTAATTCCATAATACCATATAAAAAGTGGATTTAAAAAAAAAAGGGATTACAACAGTATACAAAACTACCATTATGATGTTATAACTGAAGGTGTAGAGTACAAATCATCTGTTGCAGCTGTTGTGGAGTTTGGATTCACATGGAAAAAAGGGCCTTCTTTTCTGTGTTCATGATCCATAATGCGCACTAGACCACTGGCTTGCCTGAAGTTTATAAATGATACAGACTGAATAAAGCTGACTGAATTTCAACAGTTGTTTGATTATATATTTTCCAAAAATGTCAATAGACCAGTATACAGAGATTCTGGTGCTAGCTAAAGGATTATCATGATATAATTTTATATGTATGCTGATTAATCTAATATGAAAGGAAGCATAAACCAAGTTATTACAGATATATGTATGCAGTATGCATACAGGAGATCCATTTCACAAACAAATAGTAGATAGCGAGTAAAATATTTAATTTGCAAGATTTAAAAACAAATAACTTTTGTCTAAATTATTCAACTAAAACAAAAATAGTAAATTATGTTTTCATTTTTATTTGATTAAAAAGACCCCCCAGCAATCTTTCTTACATATTGGAAATTAAATCACAAAAGGTTGAATGTTAAAAGAACTTTCCAAACTAGATCTAGTGACATTTTTTAAAAAAGGAAAATTTTTAGATACTTTCCAATTTTGCACCATGCCATCACTTGAGGGCACTTATTAATAGTTGAAGATAATTATACAGTTGCATGGATTAATGTTTAATGACAGTCTAAGTAAAAAACTGAACAACAATTTTGTATTCTAACATTTATTTAAAGTAAAAAACAAAACAAAAATCTTAAGTACTAACTAATATACTGAAATAAACAATAATTTGATATTTAATCAAAGAATAAAAAAAATTAAAAAAAATGCTTAATTACTAAAAAGTTGGTAGTATGTAGCATAATCAGGAGTATTTAATGAAAGTGAAAGTAAAAAAGGGGAAAACAATTTTATATTCTAATGTTTAATTAAAGTAAATAAACAAAACAAAATGAAAGTAATAAAATAGTTACACTTTGCTAATGGCTTTTAAAATTGTGACAAATAAATTTCTTGGTGCAATCACCACCACATGAACTCAGCTAAATAGGAATCCATGTGTTTGTGAGCAGTTTTCCTCTGTCTTTTATTGCACCATTTATTTAGCCCCCAAGGTCTTTTTATGTTTTGGATATGTGCCCCAGTAGAAAGATCCACGAAATTATAACTATGATTAACTTTTAAATGTTCAAATCCTGCATTTCTTAATTCATCAGTTTTATAGGCCTTCCAATAGTCAGAATAAATTGTTGAACCTTGCACTATATTTTGTTCAATAGCAACAAATAGAATGGATGCTGTCCAACATGGAACAGTGACACTAAAACACTGGTTTCTCTGCATAAACCACTGAATAATACTGTTGTAGGAGAATTCTACCATGTTGGTCCTTTTATTTTGTAAAGAGACTTTCATTGACTTTTACACTTTTTCCAGGTCTTCCAATTTTGTATGATGGCTGAATGAATAAACTTTCTTTGCACACTTCACTTAGATAACTGTTTCAAAAAATGATAGTGTCTTTTCACAAATCCAATTTATGTTTTGTACATTCAATTATCATGATATCTCTATTCCAATAAAAATATATTGGATGGCCATTAGAAATGTTATTTTGAGCCTTCAAACCATGTGTCTTTATGTAGCACTACACATCATTGGCAGACTTTTAAATTACATCACCATTCCAGGGTTTGGGAAAAGTACAATTTTATATCATTGTCATTGGCACAGACTTTTTGAGAGAACAGGATAAAGTTTCTTTAGAAAAAATCCACTGACTCATGTTCTGTGGCCAGTAGATCATAATTTCTCATCATCTTGAGCATATAAAGACAATCAATGCAGCTTTTGAATTTAGTGAACAAGTAATCACATATTTGTGGAATGCATTCTAATTCACCATAGTGTATCATTTTATCATATTTTTATATAATAAATTTAAAAATTCACAAGCCATAACTATGTAGTTTATTTACTTTCATTAAACATTAGTTCCTGCAACTGTATAATTATCTCTTATTATTGGAAATAAGAGCAGTCAAGTGGTGGCATGAGGCAAAATCAGAAAGTACCAATTTTTACTTACCATTAGGAGTAATAGGAAGTCATAACATTGATTTTTAACTAATGAAATATCAAACACATTAAAATGGGTAGATATATGTATTAAAGTCAGTCATCAATCACATATATGTTAAAATTGTTATGTATTATAAAAATGAATTTCATTATTGGTTTATAATAATTTAAAGATGTTTATGCTTAAATTGTTATAGAACACACCTAAGTGCTTACATATAGGTTTGTTTTATGTAAACCTAATGAGATTTATGTAAATTACAATGTGATGGCATTTTTGTATTATTCTAATCAAAATTAGAATGCCATATTTATAGCATACTCAACAGACTTCATTTAATTTAACTGTTATTGTTATTAATAAATTTAAATTCCATTCAGTTATTTCAGTGAATTTATTTAATCCTAATATTATCTCTTGCTCACAGTAACAGTTATAGAACTTTTTCTCACTGAGCTGGATTCATGCATAACAGTCAATTATATAAATTAGGGTTTACATTTAGTCTTATGGACATTTAGATGCTGATGATCCTGGTTCACAAGAGGGATATCTTTTAAAGTTCATGCACTACATTTTATTTAGTTTTTATTATTACAAATGAAGTTTATAGTTGGAATAGTAGTGAAAGGCCAGATGGCATCGATAATCATAAGCATGTTTTAGTATTCCAGCATTATCTTATGGATTAACATTTAAGTTTGTGCTTCAAATTATTGTTTATCTAATCTGGCCCAATATTGGCAAAAGCTAAATAATTAGTCTAGTCTTTAATAGACCACTATAAAATCCAGGCACCAGGTTGACTATTGATTTTATTTTTGATCATCATGGATTCTTCTTCTTCTCTGTAATGCTGGTAAACTTATAATTAGTCTTTGTTCTGGTGATTTCTCATATTTAATCACATCATTTGAATATTTATATTTGATTCATTAGTTAGGGATAATGATGATGGAATGTCATTATCTCAGATTTACTCTGAATTTATACCATTACAATATATATAAGAAGACATATAGTTGGATAATTGATTGGATATCAGACACATTGATTAAAAGCTAAACAGATGTACGGACAACTAAATAGATTGACTTATATAGACATAAACAATTAAATTAATGAATAGCTGCACAAATTATTCTATCATGTGAGAAAATTACCCTGCACTGATATTAAAATACAAAAATTATGACTAAGATTTCTTCAAAAATTTATTTGAATTAACCAGTACATAAAAACTTTAATAATATGAATAATAAGAATTGGGTTATGTATTATATGGATTCATGATGCACAAATCTTTACATTGACATGAAAAAAATAACAGCAAAATATGTGTAAATATTATACAATGAACATTTAAAACAATTTTTGTAAAGTATTTGGCAGTGAACTATTTTAGATAAAAACATTGGAACTGATTTAGAGTGTGCTCATGGCCATTTTAAAATCTAAAGACTCCCCACAATAACCACTGACACATCTGACTGATAAATGACCAAATAATCCACAAATTGTCATGATATAAGTATTCATTACAAAATCACAATTAGCATCAATAATTAAATAATTAAAATGCAAATTTCATATCACTATCCTTGATCAAATTATGTGACTAAAATATACAAAATATAAAAAATAGGAGTAATGAATAAATTTCAAAATACTAAAAGCCTATTATTTTTAAAATACAAATTTAAAATACTTAAACCAAAAAATAAAGGGGAAAAAATAATGAACACATACATTAATTTAAAAACCATGTGTTCAATAACATAAAATTGATCAAACCAAGCTTACAATTTTGAAATATTAAAAGCTTTTAAAACACAAATTTTATTACAATATGGGACTATAACCACATGTTGAAGTAACATAAATGTTGAATAAATAAAGAAACAACTGCCAAAACATATGAATTCTACAATTAATAATAAATCACATTTTATTTTAACATTAGTCAAAATAAAAAATGTCTAAAGTAAAGAATATTAATTTTACAATGAATAAATCAGATTTTTTTTTACCAAAGTGAGTAATTTTATGTATTTAATTTCTCATATGTTGTTATTTGATGGTGGATGGATAAAAAAAATCAAAATGAGAGAGATTTATTCATTAAATTTTTCAAAGATGATAACACTATCTACTAATGGTGAAAAGATTAGTGTTTATATTCATTAAAATCTAATACCCGTTTTGCATTTAAAATAATCAACATTTTTTTAAAAAATCTGCAATTATTTTTTTAACATGTTTCTGTGTTTCTTTGTTGATGGTAAAAGTCACTGCAGTTTAATAAATAGAAAATTATGTAAATGGATATATAGATTCATATCAATTTCAAAAACCCATAAGGATCTTATGTAATTAAGTATAGATCCAATATCCATGTTAGCTGAACAAATGTGAACAACACTATTTTTTTCTTATTTTCATATTTTTTTCCAACTACATGGAATAAAAGAAGCATGCAACATCAGAGTTTCTTTATAGTAAGAAAAAATCCTATTAATTGTAACATTAATATGTATTATTTCATATGGTTATAGACATATGTTGTAATATAATTCATATTTTAGAATGTGTAAGGTTTTAACTTTTCAAATTTATAACCTTAGTATAATCAATTTCCCATTATTTCATTATGAACTCATGGGCAAATATATTGTAACATAATGCATATTTTAGAAGTTATAAGCTTTTAGTATTGTGAAATTATAAGCTTGGTTTGATCAGAATTCTGCATCTTTTGGATGATACTTCATATCATTGAAAACATCCTTATTCCTCCCCCTATATTTCAGCATTTTGTGGCATCATTACTGTAATATCATTTTATTTTACAAGTTAAAAGCTTTTAATATTTAGACTGCACTCACCACCATCTTGAATTCTGAGGACCACTCAAAAACACCACTGACACATTCATGTAACTCCATGTGCATTATTCAATGTCATTTATTACTTGAATATGTCAGTGGTGGATTTGGGTGGTCCTTTGAATTCAAAATGGTGGTGAACACACTCTGAATTAGCACTGAAAAAATCCCCATTTAAGAAAAAATGTAAAGGAAATTGCAGTGACTGTGTTAATCATTGTACTGCAAATAATTAATGGATTACAACTTTCAGTTATCAGAACATTTAAATTTCAATGTTCATGAAATGTTTTAAAGTAATATTAAACTAATATTTTCATGAAATAAGTTTGTAATTGCATTCTAATCAAGTAATGTGGGAGCATAAATAAATGATTTATTAGATAAAGCACAGTGGAGGAATTCTGGACATCCCTTTATCATTTCTAACCTGGGTAAAGTAAAAATTAAAATTGCAGTTCGATCAAATTTATGGAATTTTTGTATTCAATTTATCACTTGCTTTGGTCATCATATGATTATAAATTAATTATCTAAGTCATGATCAGTTTTTAGCAGTTACTTATGAATCTTAGATATGATACTTAATAAAAGAGCAATACAAAAACTTCAGATTACATAACAATGTATGGAGAGTTGTATGCTAAAAAAAACATGAAGGATTCAAAAATGAGATACATGGATGGAAGAACAAATAGATATCACTTCCATTATTGAAAAAGTTAAGAGACTGAAATGGAACCAAATTAAAGATATTGTAATAAGACATAAGCATCATCAGATAACATGTTAATACCAATAAATTTTAAAAGGTAAAGAAAGAGACCGCATGTGAGTTGGATGAATTAAAAAAGGAAGTTTGTTAGTATGATGTGGTGAAGCCATGAAGCAGATAAATTGAATTAAACTTGGATATACATTCTTACTGAAGTATATCAATAATAGTTATAAATGATGTTGATCATGTGTATATATGGAATAAGAGACAAAGGAAAATAAATTGCTATCTGTAGATAGATAAGTACATTAACAGACAGATATATTCAAACATTAAATATGCAAATTCATTAAATTATACACAATATTAAAAATATATAAGAATATACTTTCCAAATTGTAATGTTCTTATTCTGCACTATATTAATATGTCTATTAATGTACAGAAATTTTCTTTTAACGATGTTAGAGCCACTTACTTTAAGCTTATGTAATCAATTAATAATTGTCAGTATCCTATTATAAAATCTCCATATCTACAGTAGAATTCAAATATAGAAATAAACACTTATATACCTAGAATTCATAATTTACACTTTTACATTATAGAAGTTAATATTCTAAAATAAAATAAGAAATAAAATAACCAAAGTATTGAACTTAGACTAAATTACTTGAATGACTATATAGATCTCATAAAACGAAGTAAAATCTAGAAACTCATCTGGAGATAAGCTTAAGATAGATGATTCTCGAGTAGGTGAACATAGCTGCTATATATATATATATATATATATATATATATATATATATATATATATATATATATATATATATATATATATATATATATATATATATATATATATATAAAGAAAGTAATATGATATTGTTTTTGATTTTTAAAAAAAGGATGAATGGATCCAATTTATAGAGTGATAGCAAAGAATTAGATAGATAATTAGATTCATAAATAGATCAAAATTTTTAGTATAAAAACGAAGAGAAAGAGCAGTAGATAAATAGACAGTTAGACTGATGATAAATAGATAAAAAGACGAATAATATCAATTAATAAAACAAAATATGAATATTGTATATAACTATAAATAAAATTTGAAATACTCACCAGTTAGTGGTAATTAATATTTTCATAAAACATCTTTGCTCCTCTTTAGAAACTTTGCTTCAAGCCAATAGTTAGCTTTAAAGATATTAAATAACTGTAAGATGCCTCAAATTTTATAATTTATAATTACAACTAAATAGTTAAAGTTTAAGAAATATACATAAATTAGTTTATTTTTAAAATGATCAATATTTTATGATAATAAAATTGATATAAAATTTTGTTTGTTAATATTTTTTTCTTTTTACAAATTTGTTAACTATTTAAAAAATATTGGATATTTATATTTGAGAATTGCTAGTATTGTTTGATCAATATTACTGAATAGTACTTTGACAAGTTTAAAATATTTAATGATATATAATAATCATGTAAAACTAAAGTTAAAATTTTGACAGTTTTCCAATTAATAACTCTAGTAAATCATTATATTATTTACAATTATTTTAATTGATGTCTTACAGTTTATTTATAAATTTAAATCTATTTGTTGGCTTAAAAGCTTGAGCTTAAAAAAAAGCTTTTTTTTCTAAATTATTTTAGTATTAAAAACATCTTTAGTATTTTTTTATATTCGTTATAAAATAAAAGTTGCTCACGTTTTATAAATTGATTTTTTTTTTTTGAAAATGCTACTGACAATAAATGTTTTACTATTTCTATCCAGTATATTTTTTTAAAAAATCGAAATATAAAAATAGTTATTGAAGCGAAGCACAAAATCGGCTTTTAAAGGTAAAGAAATGCCCTCCGTTTTTTTTTTTAAATGGAGCAACCAATGAACAAAAATATGCTTTTTAATGCTAAATAATATTTGTATAGCTTATCCTAAAGAATTTTACAGTAGAAACTATAACACAGAGAAGTTATGGGTTGCTAACATTTTTTTGACTTTTCGTTTTTTTGTAAATAATTTTATGTCATCAAGTTAATCTATTCTTTAATTTAATTAATATAATTTTCTACTTCTTCTTTTCCTATGTATTGATTTTTATTATAACATATCATACCATTTACACCTTCTTTGACTCTTTATCAATACATTTATTTTTATTATTTGTATTACACTAACAGTTTCGACTGTCCTGCAGTCATCATCAGAGCTACAATATTCAAATATATAATTATACAAATATTACACTTATCCATATATATATATATATATAATTAATACACAATATAAACATAAAAATTATACATTTTAATATGATCTTTATCAATAATCATTTTCCATTTTATTACCTTATCTTCTAAATAATTTTATCAATATTTTATATTAATTTATTTTATAACACTTTATTTTATTTTTTAAATATTATTTAATATAATAATTATAACTTTATCATTTATTTTACTATTTAATGCATATTATTATCATTTTTCTTATATTATAAAATCAACTTCTAATAAAAATAAAAATAAGACAAGATTAGAAGTTGATTTTATAATATAAGAAAAATGATAATAATATGCATTAAATAGTAAAATAAATGATAAAGTTATAATTATTATATTAAATAATATTTAAAAAATAAAATAAAGTGATAAAATAAATTAATATAAAATATTGATAAAATTATTTAGAATATAAAGTAATAAAATGGGAAATGATTATTGATAAAGATCATATTAAAATGTATATTTTTTTTTGTTTATATTGTGTATTAATTATATATATATATATATATATATATATATATATATATATTGTATATGGATACGTATATATATCGACCTATCCACATATATATATATATATATATATATATATATATGTATGTGTGGATAAGTGTAATAATTGTATAATTATATATTTGAATATTGTAGCTCTGATGATGACTGTGGGACAGTCAAAACTATTAGTGTAATACAAATAATAAAAATAAAAGTATTGATAAAGTGTCAAAGAAGGTGTAAATCGTATGATATAGTTTAATTAATCCCAAATTATGTAAATAATCATTTTATTTACAAATATTATTAATATATTTTAGCATAAATAATATAATCATATTGCATTTATGCATTTTGTTAATATGGTGAAAGGGAGATTAAAGAAATTAAAATCTTACTATACATTATCATATGGTTATAATAAACAATACTTTGGTCAATTTTGCACTTGAGTTTATGACTGCCACATGACCATTTAATCTATAAATCATTTTTGTTAGAGATCTATTTAGTATCTTAATAAAAAATACTTGACACTTCATTGTAAATAAAATAGTATGCATATGTAAAATATTTAAATTATCTTAAGTTATATTGTTTGTAACATGAAAATTTAAGGCATAAAAATACAAAAAGACTTTTAATTTTTATTTTTAGAGCAATAAATTATGATAGAGACTTAATTTTCTCAGTAACAGCTCCATTTTAATAACCCCCTAGTGGCAGTTTCATTTATATTTGCTATATTTTATTTTTAAAAATACACTTTTATGTTAAATTATATTTTTGATAATGTTTACATTATTTATTTTAAAGATAAGTTTGCATACAAGAGACATTATAAAACATAATATTTTAATTTTAAAGATTAAAAAAATACTAAAGTGAAATGTGTAATTGCTGATTAAAAAAATTAAACATTTTGTTTTCTTCTTTGAACTGTATTTTTAAAATCTAAACAAATTCTAGTTCAGAAAACATAATGCAACAAAATTATATTTTAACCTTTAAAATTGTACTTGTAATATTAAAAATATCACAAAAAAATTCTGCATTGCCTTTTGTGAAAAAAATTCTGTTCAGTGAATCAATCACAATTTTTGCTTTACCATAATTGTAATTCATTTTATTTGTCTTTTTAAAAACAAATCTTTTTAAATAAAATATAATTGTAATTATGAATATTTTTGTTTTAAAAATATTTTACAAATATTTTGTATAAATAATTATAATAATGTAAAAAACTAGAAAATACACAATATCTTTCTTTAATAACTAAATTTACCTGCTCATTCTCAAACTTAATCAAGATCGAATAAATTCTTATTTTTAACAAATAATTAATTTTACTGCATTTAGTTTTTTTTTAGATTTTTTTTATTAAGAAAACAAATCAATATTAATTATCTTTAATTAATATATAAAGAAGATAGTACTGTTACAAATCAAAAACATGACTGAATTTTACATTTTCATAAAACAAAACATATTTTAATCTTTATAATCTTAGTAAATGGCCTAAGTTAAAGGTGACAGATTTAGAAAAAAATATAATACATATTAAGTTTATCATGCCTTGTATTTTTTTTTACTTTTTGTTTTTTTATACGTTAACTCAAATTAATAATGCTTCTAAATATTATATTATTCAACAATCATTTTTTAAAAATGCTTTTACTGATTTTAGAAAATCAGTTTCTTTATTAACTTATAATCATTTTCAAGTAAAAATGAAATTTTAAAATTGAGGTTTAATATATTTCAATTCAATAGAATTGCATTAAAATTGATATATAACTAAGTTATATCATCTTAATCAATTTGAAACACTTAACTTTTTAGTTTGTCAAATAATTTGATAGATATGGAACAGAGAACAGGAAATAATTTCACATATCACAGCTAACAATTGTTCTTAGAATTTTTATTTGTTTTAAATAACATTTTAATGTTATATCATATTTAGTATATGTACATAATTATATATGTATAAAGAATCAGTAATTATGTTTTCAATTTAAAATGGTTTTTAGATTTATTTTATAACAATTGTTTAAAAATGAGTAAACTAGAAATAGGCATTATTTAAAACAAAGATCATAATTTTTTTTCATTAGCAATTTTAAAAAAAAAATTGTTTTAAAATAAAAATAAATATATCAATTTAAATAGTTACTGATTTATTTTATATATATATATATATTGAACCATGTTCGAATGTGAGTATTCGAAACACCGGCCTCTTAGGCAGAGAAGAACATACTCGGAGAGTATGTATGCCCAAACGATAGCTATAGAGTATATAACTAACATTACATTTCCAGGACATAACTTCTTCTCGACTGTTGAGTTCAACACCAAGTTCAAAGCACTTTTTTTTTGTTTGTGTATAAACACGGGCAGCAGCTGCTTATTCTAAAAGAACAGACAATGCACTTTGAATAGTGGCAACTAACCCAACGCCTAAATCCACGACTAGCTCAGTTGTTTGTAATCACTAATAGATTATACTTAATTAGTGGTTAAAAGACTTGATAAAAGAATTTGTTAAAAAGAATTTATAAAAGGAATTGATAAAAAGAATTGACCGACAAATAAAGTTTAATTTTAAAGATAATTTATTAACTAACATTTATTTACTAAATTTAAACATTTTATAATTCTAATAAAACACAAGCATATTTTAAATTAACATTTCTAAACAGTTTAAATATTCTTGTTTACTTTCATAACAAAACACTGGTATTTATCTAATTTAACTAATAATATTGATATAAGGATCACGCACATATTAACTCATGCACACACATAATAATGATAAAGTATTACATAGCATTTGAAATTTAATCACACACATCACTAGTTCATTTATGTTTGATATTGAGTTCATATAATTAGACTCTTGGAGGATTTGCACGAATTAATGAAATGCAATGGCTATTACTGTATAACGAAAATAAGCAAATGTTTTACCTAGGATTTTGAACGTAGATTTAACACTTTGTTTTCTTCTTGTTTGTTGTTTCTTCCAGTATGAATGGTTCCAGTATGAATGCTTCCAGCCGGCTGGGACATTTCTTTGCTGAGTTTCCTGATTTTCACGATTATGACTATTGGAGACAAATAGATACTGATGGAGATTTTCTAAGATGTTAAGCTGACATTATTTCATGGGCAGATCTGCTGTTTTCTCAGACATCTGGGCTGGAGGTGAACGTGCATTCCAAAATATTCTCAGCACTGCATTTTGTTTGTTAACTGCACAATTAATTTCTGAACTGCACTCACTCAATTAATTTGTGGAACTGATCTGTCTCAACTCAATTAATTTTTGGAACTAACTGTCTCAACTAATTTGTGGAATGAATTCCTGTCCGATAAAAAAGGGTCTATTTATACCTGTGCCTTGTTGTCTTTCTGATATCTCCGGCAAAGATCTGTTGTCAAATTCCAATGATAATCATTTGATAGATGTGTTTTGGAAGATTGCTTAATTAGTAATAGCCATGCAGAGATGTTGTTTTATATTTTAATTAATAACCATTGCCGTGTTTTTTAATAATAATCTTCTTTAACTTTATAATAACATTTATTCTATTGTTGACAATCGCACATATATACGGTCATATATTTTTAATACAATTTACTATTTAGTTTTAACATTATTTTTTCTTTAATTAAACTTGAATGAAAAGAGATTTGTATATTTATATTTTTACGAATACTAATAAAAACTATTTAATTCCTATCTTTTTCTAAAACAAACTGAATAAACTCTTCAACATTTAATTTTATGTTTTTCTTTTACGAAAGATTACTTTAATAATAATTTTAGATAAAAATTATATGTGCCTATATCAATATAGGTACATTACACTGCCCTTCCTTTTGAGAGTAAAATGCGTCATTTTTGACCATTTTATCTCTGACAACATTAAATCTTAATTTATTATTATTTCTAAGTTTGCTTTTTGGTATCTTATCTTTTCTATACTAAGAGCAATCTCCAATTATGCTTTTCTTCTTTCTATGCTGGTAACATTGCTTACAATGTTCGTCCTGGATAATGACCACGAGGACAAACTAAATTTGTGGCACAGGGATCTTTTGTAAATGAAGCTTCGGCTGCTGATTCTCTTGATCGGACTTTGACTAAGAAAAGGTGGCTGCAAATGGCAGAAATTTCAACTGTCCATTTTCGACTTACGCCCTGGAAAATGATTGCCGATTCTCTTGATCGGACTATGACTAAGCAGCTGCAATGGCAGGAATTTTCAACTGTCCATTTCCGACTTACGCTTTGGAAAACAAGGTATGAGATATGGGGATTCTCCCCTGAAAAGTGACTTATGACTTACTCTGGTTGTTGCCAGTGCGCTTTTTAAAAAAGGAATGATCCCGGCCAATCCGTTGTGGGTACTAGAATTTATCCAGTCGAGAGCTTCAAACTTAATCCTTATCTAACTTATTTCAATACTACCCTCATCCCTTTAGATTCGAACCCTTATACACTCCTAATACAACTTAGATTGACTCTCATTTATATTATTTTTAAATTCATTACGAACATTATTTAAATATTTAGTTTTACGATACTTATTTTAAACCCATACGAACATTATCCATATTTATTTATGCTACAATATTATTTTGAAACTATCACGGACACATATTTATTTATATTACTTTAAACCCATTACTTTAACTTATATGTTAACGTGCATGTACTCAGAAAAAAAAAACTATTTTGCTTTATTATGATTCATTCATTACTATTTTACTAGAGATTTTTTTTTTATCTTGATTATTTTAAACAATTTATTTACATCCTTTTCTTAACTGATGGTATTCAAAACAAACTTTTATTTTAACATGCATATATTCAAAGAACTATTTTATTTTACTACGAATATTTTATTTATTTTCTACAGATATATTATACTTATTTATTTAACTTGTTTTTATTTTATGTATTTCCGTTATTTTATTTCTTGCAACATTTCATTTATTATTATTCATTTATTTTTAATTTTATTATTTTAGTTTTAAATAGAAGTTTCAGATTTAAACTTCTTAAATTATTGACATTAGACTAATCATTTTCCTGCTCATTGTCCATTTCCGGTCCTTTTTGTTTATTTCCTTTACTATTCCGCCCGTTTACTATCTTTTAAATATGTCCGGTGGTTCCTTCTTTCTTTCTACTAATTCACTAACATAAATTATGCTTCATATCCTCACATCTATAAAGTTTGCTGCTTTATCTCTTTCTCTCTCCGTTCTATTTTCTGCCTTGTAAATTAGAAAACTTTTAAGCTTCACAGACCTCCGTATTTTTCCTAACCGTGAATATTTTTTCTTACGCTTTCTCTTTGATTTAAATCTCCGTTTAAAATGAACATGAACTTTTACTTTAACCTTTTTAAATTTTTGTAAAAACTTTTCAACACTATCTTCTACCTTGAACTTATGTCTTTCTTCTATTTCTTGATCTATGTTTTCCCCTGTCTTAGCACTATCCTGTGCTACTTCAATTTCTATATCTTTTATGATATCTACTTCCTGACTTTCTTCTACTTCTCCCATTATTTCTCGTCTCATTTCTTTCATTTCTTCCTTTATAGCCTGCTGGCACTGTTTAACTTCACTAATATCTTTCTTCATTGCCTGTTGGCCCTGCTTAATTTCCTCCATGTCTATTACCAACTTCATCAACATCTTCATCATCATCTGTGACTCACTCTCTTTTTCCATTTTTAAAACAATATTTATTTCACTAAATTTAATATATGGCTTATTTATTTATTTCTGAGTAAAATGGAAACACACGCTGACCACCCCTTTTGTCCATTTTTCTACCCGATCTAATGCTTTAACTCAGCCCAAATATCAACTGTCTCTGATTTGATAGCATAAATGTCAAAATCTCTTTTCATTTCGAAAAAAAAAAAATTCGGTCAATTCTTTTTTTTTTTTAAAAATTAAAACACTTTTACAAACGTAATTTAACTTTTTAGATTTTTATTTTCAACAAGAACAAAGTATTTAATTAACTGTCATTTATGACAAGTTTGGCCCACATTGGGTAAAGCCATTTGAACTGTATTCGAATATGTGGATTCGAAACACCGGCCTCTTAGGCAGAGAAGAACATACTCGGAGAGTATGTATGCCCAAACAATAGCTATAAAGTATATAACTAATGTTACATTTCCAGGACATAACTTCTTCTCGACTGTTGAGTTCAACACCAAGTTCAAAGCACTTTTTTTTTGTTTGTGTATAAACACGGGCGCCAGCTGCTTATTCTAAAAGAATAGACAATGCACTTTGAATAGTGGCAACTAACCCAATGCCTAAATCCACGACTAGCTCAGTTGTTTGTAATCACTAATAGATTATACTTAATTAGTGGTTAAAAGACTTGATAAAAGAATTTGTTAAAAAGAATTTATAAAACAAATTGATAAAAAGAATTGACCGACAAATAAAGTTTAATTTTAAAGATAATTTATTAACTAACATTTATTTACTAAATTTAAACATTTTATAATTCTAATAAAACACAAGCATATTTTAAATTAACATTTCTAAACAGTTTAAATATTCTTGTTTACTTTCATAACAAAACACTGGTATTTATCTAATTTAACTAATAATATTGATATAAGGATCACGCACATTTTAACTCATGCACACACATAATAATGATAAAGTATTACATAGCATTTGAAATTTAATCACACACATCACTAGCTCATTTATGTATGATATCGAGTTCATATAATTAGACTCTTGGAGGATTTGAACGAATTAATGAAATGCAATGGCTATTACAGTATAAAGAAAATAAGCAAATGTTTTACCTAGGATTTTGAACGTAGATTTAACACTTTGTTTTCTTCATGTTTGTTGTTTCTTCCAGTATGAATGGTTCCAGTATTAATGCTTCCAGCCGGCTGGGATGTTTCTTTGCTGAGTTTCCTGATTTTCACGATTATGATTATCGGAGACAAATAGATACTGACGGAGGTTTTCTAAGATGTTAAGCTGACATTATTTCACGGGCAGATCTGCTGTTTTCTCAGACATCTGGGCTGGAGGTGAACATGCATTCCAAAATATTCTCAGCACTGCATTTTGTTTGTTAACTGCACAATTAATTTCTGAACTGCACTCACTCAATTAATTTGTGGAACTGATCTGTCTCAACTCAATTAATTTGTGGAACTAACTGTCTCAACTAATTTGTGAAATGAATTTCTGTCCGATAAAAAAGGGTCTATTTATACCTGCACCTTGTTGTCTTTCTGATATCTCTGGCAAAGATCTGTTGTCAAATTCCAATGATAATCATTTGATAAACATGTTTTGGAAGATTGCTTAATTAGTAATAGCCATGCAGAGATGTTGTTTTATATTTTAATTAATAACCATTGCTGTGTTTTTTAATAATAATCTTCTTTAACTTTATAATAACATTTATTCTATTGTTGACAATCGCACATATATACGGTCATATATTTTTAATACAATTTACTATTTAGTTTTAACATTATTTTTTCTTTAATTAAACTTGAATGAAAAGAGATTTGTATATTTATATTTTTACGAATACTAATAAAAACTATTTAATTCCTATCTTTTTCTAAAACAAACTGAATAAACTCTTCAACATTTAATTTTATGTTTTTCTTTTATGAAAGATTACTTTAATAATAATTTTAGATAAAAATTATATGTGCCTTATCAATATAGGTACATTATTTTTTTATATATTATATATATATATATATATATATATATATATATATATATATATATATATATATATATATATATATATATATTGTAACCTTCTGGTTTGGCACCAGAAATATTAATTATAATTATGTAATACTGTATCAGTAAAATCTGATGTCACCTTATTAAAAAAAATGAAATAACTTAAAATTTTTAAATTTTTTTATTAATGACTTAAAACTACGTTAAAAAGCACTTGTAGATGTAATTTAAAAATTATTAGATGTTTAATATTTTACTTTAGTATATAATTAATGATAGCTGATAGGGGTGGCTTGTCACAGAAGTAATCAGTCTAGTTTGAGTTAATTTTAATTTATTTTATTTATCTGGAGAAAAGTATTGAGATTTGTTTGGATGATTCTCTAGTTTATTTGCTTACAATATTTTAATCTATAGTATAAACAGTGAAATATGTTTAACTCATCACTAGTAAAACAGTCATTTTAGTCATATCAGTTTAGTACCTGTAGTACATTATTTGTAAATATTCATGTATGTCTGTGCCATTGTTCATCTTCATTTTTCATTCATGAAACTTCATTAAACCATCAAATACCATGTCTCATAACCAAATATTTAATTTTACAACTAATAGTTTAAAAAACCAGCTTAATTACATTTTAAAAAATTCATGGATTACTGGGCTGATGAATTATTAAACAACAAGTATACTATAAAATATTTTATTTGTTAAAATAATTGTCATTAATTTTATTCTGTCACTTTAGAAATACAGAATATTCAATTCTTAGTTCAATTTAATATTTAATATTTTTTTTATTTGATAGACAAAATGATTTTTTTTCTTTTTTCTTTTTCAAGACAAGAAAGTTTCTTACATAAAATTCTCCTTATTAAAAATCTTAGTGCAATGGGTAGAGCAATTCTCTGTCTAGAGACCCTTGAACTTTCAAATGACCTTGGATCATTGGAAGAATAGATGCTTGGGTAATGTTCTGAGATCTATAAAAGGGGTTGATTACAATTCCATTTGGGCTGCTGACTAAATTTTCTACTACTGATTGAACTCCAATTCACTTTCTGAACGAAATTTTAATAGTATAATTTTTTGTTATAAGCTGATTCTTCCAAGACCAAGTTTGAAAGTGAAAAAGTATTATTGGTTTTCTGGAAATGAGAATGTAAAATGACCGTACAAGGTATATCAATCTTTGCTCTTAATTAACTGTTTAAATTCTCAAATCATTATTTAAAATGCATATGTGTGTCTACACTATAAATTATTTAAATTTAATTGCTAATATGGAAAAAGGAATGGAAATGCATACACCTGGGTCTCATTTTATGCGAGAGATAGGTTCATCAGAAAACACGCAAACAAAATTGTGCAAAAATAGACGTAACTTACATTGAAAAAGGGGGGATGCGGTCTGTGATTTTTCAAAATTTGCATAAAAGCAAAGCACCAATGTAAAATTACTTTAAAATTTGCACAAAAAAATATAAGGAAATAAAATATGACTAATAAAAAATTTCAAATTTAAAAAAAAATGATACAAGACAAACTTTTTTTAACTATAATATTTAATTTTATTCAAAATAATATATTTTATGCATAATTTACAGTACAGTAATTGACATTTTTATACACATTTTAATTATTATATCTATTTGCCGAAAGACATGTTTTTTTGCAAACAACTAGCGCCAACTTCACACTCATGTTGTAACAGTGGTTTTCTGGTGACAACATAATTAGTAATTAATCTTTGAGACGATGATTTTATTAATTGTTTATGAAACTAACAACTAAAAATTAAATTCTTATTTTTGTCTTTAATTTTCAATTCGGTTTAAAAATCAAATTTCACATTAATTTCAAGTTGCAGTAAGTAATTTTTAAATTGTTAATTACAATTAAAAATCAGATTTTAATTTTTAATTGTCAAATTTAATTATCCCCACTGCTATTATTGACCTTTTAAAAATAAACTTGTGGACACTAAATGATTAATAATTGATTACATTCTTTTTTAAAAAGCAAATACAGAATGTGATTTAAAATGCAAAATTAACACGTACAATGTTTGAACAAATTTACATTATAATCTTGTAAAATTTAATGTGTGTATACATAAAATGTGGAAGTTATGATTCTAATTTCATTATTGCATAAAATCTTACTATTATAAAGCACTGAAAATATTGAAATTACTAAGATGAAAGTCGAATTCCAATAATGTGCTATTACTTTCAATATAACGTAAGTGCACGCAATTTATTATTTAAAGTAATAGTGCATTATCAGAGTTCATGCACATAGGTCTCTTTTTACGTGGACTTATTTAACACACTTCCGGTGAAACACGAATCGTGTAACTTCAAAATCGTGTTAAATAAGTCCACGTAAAAAGAGACCCAGATGTACTTGTATTTTAAAATTGTTTTATTTAAACCTTAATCATAATTTTAAAGAACTAAGAAGAATGCCTGTTTATGTTTCAAGATTATTTTTCCTAAAATTTAATTATAATATTAATGGAGTGGCTGAAATGTGTGAATTCTTTTATTATTTTGGAAAATGTGCGAACTTTTTATTAGACATATTAGGAACTCTTAGTATTAAAATTTTGCTAGCTATAAAAGATGAAAGTTGAGATGGGTGGATGGGTGTATGAATAATTATTTTAATATCACTATTGTTGAAATACTTATCTAACTATTTGTGCCTATTTGAAAAGAAAAATAAATATATAATTTAATGGATTGTTTAGTTACTTATCCCCAATTACTATGAGGAATGAACGTATAAAATAGAAAAGAGTGAATATGAATTTCTTTTATACAATGTTCTCCTCATTTGCAGTGGGATTTTCTTATTTAAAATATTATCAACAAACTTACGGGAATTGAAGTGATATTTATAAGTTAACTAGTTATATGCTTCAATGAATGGCCTATGAAAATATAAAACAAATGCTGAAATATATCTCATGAATGAAATAACAAATTATTGCTTTACCTATGTTATAAGAAAATGTCTATTGCTTAATAAAGAATTCTCCTATATAATATTGCTAGTGGTTCATTAGCCTTGCTAAAAACATTGAATGATGCTATTCTGGATCCAAAATGATATTTGTCTTCCTGCAGGAATGTGTTCATCAATATTTATCTTTGTTCCAGTTATTATTATTATTTAGTATATGACCAAGAGATGTCATTTACAAACTATAAATTAACTTTTCATTTTTTAACCTAGAAGAAGAAAAAAAGAACTTTAGTGATTATTATTATTAATAGTATTTAGCAGATAGATAGTTTAAAAGTTGTTTTATGATTTATTTGTTATATCATTATTGTTTCTTCAAGAACGTCTCTTAAAAATATAATATGGATAACTATTATATTAGGTATTTTTTTATTATTTGGTATAAGTTTTAGTGTGTGCTCATATTATTAATATACGTGCGCATTAGAAATGGAGATGTCCATTTAATGTTGAAGGGGTGAACAGCTCTTTTAAAAAAAGCTCATTATATAACTCTTTATAGTATATCTTTGCATTTTCAATAGATTATAAAATAATTATTTTCAATAATTATTTAACCCAGAATTTAAAGATTTGTTGTTTATCTTAAACCAAACTTTTATTTTAATTTTGTGCTAATGCAAATGCACACACAAAAAAAATGTTTTGTATTAGCTTGCCAATAGAAATTATTTTTGCCTAGTTTCTTCAACTATAATTAGTATGTTTCCAAGTAAAATAATATACTCATCAGATATGAAATATTTAGTCATTATTGCTTTTACAGTTGTTAATTGATATTTTTAGAGTAGTTCTTTACCTACTGAGATTGGAAATTGTCTGTGTGTTATTATGCTTATATATGCATGTCTATTATTAAATTCAACTATAATAATGTTTGAATTGAAAGTAAAAATGATATAAGGCCATCGGTTTTGGAGGGTGAGAATGTGCCAATTGAAATTGAAAGATTAGAAATTTACTTAAGTATGAATTTATTGTTCTTTATTATAATGGTCGTGGAGTATCAGATAGTTGGAGTAGAATCGCATCTGCCATACAAGGGCACCACAAGGCTATTTGAACCTGGAAAATTTATAGAGTAGGCAGATATGCACTGTTAAGATTTAACTTTTACATATGTATTTTATTCCGACCATCAGCCCATGCCATTAGCTCATGGAGACACAAAGATTTAATATAAAACTTTCTTAAAAGAAGTATATTAATATTTTTTTAAAAAAATGAAATAAGCCACTGCCAGTAATTAGCACACAAACATTTATTAATGCACATATAAATAAAATTGAGGAATAAAATTTATCTTTAGATTTTAATATTAATTTTTAAGGTGGTTATTATTTTTTTAAATTTAAATTATTAAGAAAGTCCACACAAATGGACATTTTATAAAAGTTTGTTTTATAATGTTGAGTATAGATTGCTATGTAGACTACTCAGTTAAAAACTTTTCAAAACAATCGTTCAATCTCAGACTAAAAGTTCACAGCCAAACCAATGCCTGCTTCCAGATATACAGTTACAACCAATGCAATATGAAGATGCTAACTTAAACCCATGCTGACAGGAATGTGCATCTGACCGTGTGATATTACTTGAAGGACATGATCCTTATCCAGTACAGGAGTATGCATCTGTCTGGTGAAGGAATCATGTATATACAATAATTAAAGTAAAATACTACATATGGGGGAGAGTGGTCTATCTGCCAACTTATAGTCTCTATCCATAGAGTTAAAAAAGGGGGTCAATGGCGCAGGAAATATGTCTGCATCCATTGCAATGCAAAAACTATGCCTTTGGGACATGCATTCAGTTGGGCATGTTACCCTGTATGCTAACACACTTCACATTACATTGATATAAACATACATATATCCCTCCACCAGCTTGACACAACTATGAAACAAATAGTCTGAAATCGAAACCTCTTTAAACTAACATATACTTAAACAAGTCTAAGCAGCCATCTACACCCAACTTAAATTTAATACTTTTAGTTAACAAATAAAAATAAATACAAACATAAATAAAGTAAATAAATATAGAAATGATTGAATTAGCAAACCTATATAAAATAAATATTAATAATTGATTTAGAGTTCTATTCTTGGTCAGATAAGAGTCCATATATTCATATTCCTTTTTTTACGGATTGATTACTTATTGAAGATATATTTATTTAAAAGTTCAATTGGTAAAAGTTTATACTTTATGGATTCTGCAGATTTAGAGGTCCATCTTCATGATCACTTATGTACATTGTTTGTCCTTTTTTTAAAAACGAAGCTGCTACTTTGGTTCATAACTGTCATAGGATGGTCTTAGCTGGTTGTCCAAAAATTAAATCTATTGCAGACTCCTACATTGTGTGAAGTCTGCCAATACTGCTACAGTTCATATGTAGATTCAAAGTCAGCTCTAATACAACAATTTTTAATAATCCTCCTTAATTCAAAAATTTGGGGTTTTATACTTTTATTAGCCTCTTATCAGCAAATCTTCATATTCAACAAGCAAGACATCACTAATCCTCTCATGTTTCATTTACAGTCCGTGCTGTGGTTTCATGCTTACACTGGTCTTTTTTTTTAATTTTCTTATCTGACCATTTAATTATTTGGGTTCCCCAAGGGCTAGTGTGCTTTAGAACAATCATTTAATTAATAAAACAATCATGTTTATTTTTTAAGATTATAGAAATCCACATTATTTCTATTTTCAAAATATCAATCTTTATTTTTTTACTTTTTTTACAAAAAAAAATACTTTCAAATACTTTTTTCTTAAATAGTTTTAAAGTTTCCATCTGTGCAACAATGTATATGTTAATATAACATTCAATTTTCAGATTTTAAGTTAAGTTTTTTTCTTTTTAATAAATCAATTTTTATTTACGAACTTAAGTTTTTATTTTAATTTTAAATTAATGTAACAGCATATTGTATACCTTTATATTATTATACTTGAATAGAAAAGTATTTAGTGGCTATGTAGAATGAAGTTAGTTATGTTGTATAATATCTTATGGAATTGAGTAATTTCTCCTCTTTTAGTTATTTGAATATTTGACATGGGTAGATTACATAGTATCTTGTATGGGATAAAATAAACTCTCCCTTTCATTTATTGAAGTATTTGTTAGGAGTAGATTAAATCCTCCAGTTCTGATAGTTGTATTTTATGAATTCAAGTATAAGAAGCCAAGTATTTTATTTCCTTTACTTTTAGTGATGAGAAATTGTTCCCACAAGTTTATATTAAGTCTCAGAAGTTAGACGACTTGAAAGTTATTATATTGTTATTTATATGATGAGAATTGTGAAAGTCTTTTATCCCCATGTACCTTATGGAATGTTTTCATTTTTTACTCATAGCCAAGTGCCAGATAATTTGTTGATAAAAAGGATAATAATAGCAGAATTGATTTTCTCACAAAACAGCTGTAGTAGAATTAGTGCTAATGCTTGGTTGGCCATTGTCATCATCTGTATTATGATTTTATCGCAAGTTCATAAGCAAACCAATTGGATTGATTAATATTATTTATTTTATGGCAGGCAGCATAATTCAGACACATGCATAAAGTATTAATTTAAAAGATATGGAAAAATCCATCATTAATGCTTAATTGTAATTATTATTTCAAATCATTTTATATGAATCATTTAAATTTCATATCAACTTTTATATTATTCAATCATCATTTGAGTGAGCAAGCAAAAGAAGACAAAGTATAGTTAATTAATAAAATTATTTATTTTTATTTTGCAAAGAAGACAAAGTATAGTTAATTAATAGAATTATTTATTTCTAATTTGCAAAAATGACAAAGTATAATTAATTAAAATAATTATTTATTTCAATTTTGCAAAGTATAGTTTGATCTTATTCTTATTTTATACTTATTCTTAGATTCAAACCCTTCTTATTTTAGTTAATGTGCATTTGAAGTAAAATGCCAAGAATTTTTAGTTTCATCTTTTAATTTAGTGTAAATATTTAACCGTATGTTATTTCTCATAGATCTATCAACTTAATTGATAGCTTAAGAGTACTTAAAACAAGATGCCAAATGTAAAGTAAATTTTGTATTTTATTGTCTGAAGTGTAGGGTTATATTGCTAGAGCACTGTATGTTTATCAGAATCGACTGATAACTTAAACAATTTTGCAAGAAAAATGTAAAGAGTTTATTTTGGTGTATTATTTTAGTACTGAAAATAGAATGTGTTTTCCATAAGTCTATCAGAATGCCTTGATAGTTGGGATGTGTTAGAACAGAAGATAGAAAGTTATCTTATGTTATCTGCTCTTATGTAAACTTTTCAACTATTGATGTTAAATACATCTAGAACCTGTACCTGCACAAATTAAAAAAAAACTAAATGTTTATTTAACTATTTTGTAAATAAATGTTTTATTAATCAAACTTGTGTTCAGAATTCTTCTTTGACATACATTCATATTTCATATTTCCACACAGGCACACACATTTACTTTATCTAATGTGATATGATTGCACTTTTCATTTAATTTAATGATGAACAAATCCAGATATGATGATGTTGATTTCCTTGATCTAAACATTGTATGAAATGTTAATTACTTACTGATTCTCTAAAAGTTTATCATTCACCTATTGTTTAGATGATGAATTGAAATCAAAATGTACCCAATTTCTTTCATTATCTAACTACCATTCTTTTGTTAGGGTATTGCTTAATTTACATCATTACTTTCATAATAGTAAATAGTAGTCATTGAAAAGTAGAGATTTAAAGTTAACCTAAGCAATAAATCAATTCCCTGAGATATTCAATTATTAATTTAGATTAAATATTAATTCAGTTAACTAGTTTAGATTATTGTATGATTAAAAGTTAAGTAATGTTAGGTTTATTTTATATTCAGTTCCAGCTTGCTATACAGTATAGTTACTAAACATTACATTTTATTTATTAATTTAATTTTTTAATATAGTAGTAGAGGTTGTTCAATTCATGTGGATAATGGTAAGAGGTGAAGTATATACTATAACTTGTTAATTTAGATGGTAGAATTTTACCAATTTAATTCTTATTTATTTTAAAATTTAATAGATGTTTTATTTTTATTAATTATAATGTTTCCTCCCAAATCTAATGTACATTTTACATCTTATAGACCCCTGTATCCCCCAACTGAGCTAATCTAAGGTAAAACTTCATTTAAAAGCCTCATTAATAATTTTAAGGTAAAGTTAGATTAATTGTTTATTCTATGATCCATAAAATTGGTGCCCTTAAGTAGTTGTGGTTAGGAAAGATAGGAGAGGTGTTGGTTATTGGTGATGAGGGGTTACAATATATAATTATGTACACATATTAAATATAATATATACATTAAGAGAAATAGAAATGCATATATAATTAAGAATATATATATATATATATATATATATTAGTAAAATATCAATCATATGTCACATGACTTATATAGCTTGTATTACCAATATGTAATATATATTACATATTGTAATATATTACATATCGGTAATACAAGCTATATAGGTCATGTGACATGTGACTGATATTTTACTAATATTATAATTTTGCTATTAGGGCTTTGGCTATAATAAATTGCTAAGCCTACTAATATATGGGATCACTGAATTTAGTTCAGGCTCATAGGGTTTCTTTGGTTAAAGAGCTGAGTTTGAAGACATGTAGGTGTCTGAAGATTTGGATCTTTTTCTTAATATTTAAGAATTAGATAAATGCTTGGCTTGAGTTAATATTTTGAATCTAATGTCCTAGCTCCTCACTGAGGAGAGCCATAAAGCTCGAAACCAGTTTGGGAATGGGGACCATCATAGATAAAAGCTTCAGGTATTTTCTCTTGTAGCATTTATCATAAAAAAATAAAATCAATAAGCTTGTTTAGAGCTATTAGCAGGCTCTTTATATATATATATATATATAAACTTACTGCAGAAATATATAATGATTTACATATACTATCTGTTTGATATTGATTTAAAGTAAAATTATATGTATTAAGTGAAGTTCAATAACAATATATACATATGTATTATTATGTACACATATTAAATATAATATATACATAATACATATACAGTTTAACAATTAGCAGAAATATCTGATATATATATATATATATATATATCAGTATAACAATATAGCAGAAATATCTGATATATATATATATATATATTATAAGTGACCAGTCAATTTAATGTACAATATAGTTTTACATTTTCATTTACTTCAATACTAAAAACTTAAAAATAATAAAAAAAAACATTTTTTATATTAAATGCTTTTACTGACTGTGCACTCAAAAACAATTGTTTCATTTAAGATTTAACTTGAAATAAAAACATGAGTGGAGGTAAAAATTAATTAATTCAATTCATTGTTATAAAGAATAGGGATTGACTTAATTAATTTCTGATCTTCCCCCATCCTTTTATTTCAAGTTAAATCTAAAAACTCCAATTGTGGTTGAAAAAAACAATTATTTCATTTCTTTTTAGTGCACAGTTAATAATACCATTTACTATTAAAAAATTATATATCTATTATTTTAATAAAACAATTTAAAGAATATTTTTTTTAAAATGCTAAGTTATATGGGAAGATTATAAAACTTTTAATTCAATGTATATATGCAACATGCATGGGCACTATATATCAACCAATCAATCAACAGTATTATGTCCATGAGACAGGTACAGAGAGCAGTCACAACATCAATTCATCCATTCTTCAATTCTATTCTCTTCTTTGCCCATTTCTTCAATTCCACATAAGACTTCCCATCTCTTATCTCATCCAATAATGTGAATCTCTTCTGTCTTTCCTTTTTATTTCACTCACTATTCCCTCTAAAACATCTTTCATTGAACTATAATTTCTTAATATATGTCCAATCCAATCTCTCTTTCTCTCTGATATTCTCAATCAATCTTCTTTTCTCATTTACTTTTTTCAAAGCTTCTTCATTTGTTATTTTACTCATCCAACTGATTTTATCTATTCTTCTCCATGTCCACATCTCAAGGGCTTCAAATTGTTTTTTAATTCTATTACTTAATGTCCATATCTCTCAACCATACATTAATACACTCCACACATAACACTTAATTAATCTCTTCCTTAATTCTTTTTCCAAAGATCCACAAAATATCTTATTCCTCTTCACAAATGTATCTTTTACCAATGCTATTCTTTTGAACTTAATCTTCACTTCTTCCATTTTCACTTAACCAATTACTCAAATATCTAAATCCCTTCACCTGTTGAACCATGTCATCACAGATTCCAATTTGCAGTCTTTTTGCATTACTTCCTATCAATAAACACTTAGTCTTTTCAATATTAATCTTTATTCCATATGCCATACATCTTTCTTCCAATTTATTCAACATATTTGGAAGACCCTTTTCCTCCTAAGTGATAAGAGCCATATTGTCTAAAAATCTTATACATTTTATTACTCTCCTTCCAACATTTGCTCCTCAACAGTCCAAATAATTATTTAATATGTCTTCTAAATAAATATTAAGCAGAACAGGTGACATACTACATCTTTGTCTAACTCCACTTTCTATATTCACTTCATCAGTCATATTACTCTCAAATCTAATTTTTATCTTGTGACCATTATACATAGTCCAAATAAATTGTCTTTATTTTCAAAATAGTGATTTTTCTCATAAAATGGGCATAAGTTTATTCCAGACTACTCCATCAAATACCTTTTCTAAATGCATAAAACATATACCAATTTCTTTATCTTTTTCAATATATCTTTCTGCAATTGTTCTAACAATACCAATTGCATCTTTTGTGCTTTTCCCTTTCTGAAAACCAAACAGTTCTTCACCAATATAATAATCTACCTTCCCATAAATTATTTGAGTTAAAATCCTCAATAAAACTTTAGAAGCATGAGACAACAAATTTATTGTTCTATACTCTTCATATTTAGCAGCTTTTTTCTTTTTGACAATTGGAATCATTATAGTTCTTAAAAAATCTTCAGGTCAAACACCACTATTATATATCAAATTGCAAAGTCCAACTATTTCCTTCATAGTAAAGTCTCCCATTTCTCTCAAAAATTCTATAGGTATTGCATCAAATCCAACAGCCTTACTATTCTTCATTTGTGTGATTGCCTTTCTTGCTTCATCCAGCAATATGTTCATACCACTATCATCTATTTCAACATCTTCATTTTCAAGTTCATAATTAATTAAATAATTTCCTCTACTAAACAGACACTGAAGATATTCTTACCACCATTTTAATATATCATTACTAGCAGTTAATATCTTACCATTCTTATCTGCAATCTCACTTGCTATCCATGTCTTTTTCTCCCAAGTGATATTTCATATTCTATTAAATACTAGATCATATATTTTCACCTGCTGAAGTCTTTCTTTCATTTTATATTCTTTCTCCAATCATTTTTTCTTTTGCTAAATCTGTTTCTCTTCTTAGTTCATTATTAAATTATTTATATGCCTTTGTCCTTTATCAGTATTTACATTCTTCCATCATCACCACACTTCCATCTTTTCCAACATACCTTCAGTCATTGGCCATTTAGCTTTCCTTGTATCAATAATACCTATTTCAGTTTTTGCTGTTTTCAAGAATCGTTTTTTAATTCTATTGCAACACTCATCAGGGCTATTAATATATTTCTCATCCTATATATGAAGTCAATGAGCTATATTCAGGGTCTGAAGATTTAATTTTCTCTGGATAAAAATGTTTTTTTCATGTTTTAATCTGATTCATTTTTAAGTACTTTATCTAAAACTAATCTAGCTAGTCATTCAAAACATGTCAGAAAATGGAAAGTTCGTGAATGTTAAGTAGAAAATTTACAAGAATGGAACAAATCTAAAATTATTATCATTCATATAAGTCAACAACCCTAGTATTAATGTCTTTACTATTCCTCCTTGGAGAGCTGTTAAAAATATTTCATTCAGTAGTGCACCAGGTAAAATGTGTTTTATCTGACAGAAATACAAAGTAGAAAAAATATTTAAACAAATATTTTAAGTGTAATAATAATAAAAAATAATGTATTTACATTATAATTTATCTTTGATTAGACAAATATGAGAATGATATAATAAATAAAAATGTTAATTTATAAGATTCAAATGAAGCTGAAAACATTATAAACAAAAATACATTAAAAAATAGAAAACTAAACAGTAAGCTAATAAAATAATTAATATTGTATATTTATTTTTAAAGATTATTAAAAACAATTATAAAATGTTTTGGTTGTTCAAAACATTAATATTTAATATAGAGATTAAAGCAAAATATTACCATATGATAAGTAATTGCAGCAAAAAGACGAAACCCAGGACTAAAAGCATACCCAGTACCATTAATATAATTATATTCATAGGGAGGATGCACATAAAAAGAAATCCCATTCATAATTGATTGTCCAGGATCCAATCGAAGAATATCATACTTCTCCTAAAATTGCAATAATATAGATGTATTGTAATATTTCTTTTGATGTATATATATATTATAAATAAAGGTATAATATAATTTAGCCTGTAAATAACCCATTTCAGTATATAGACTTTTTTCGAAATTTTTCGAAAATTACTACTCAAAGAAATTGCATTAATTAATCACCAGACTTACCATTTACTAGTTGGTGAGAATTTTGATGAGGTTTTTTGTTTGCTTGTTTTATTATATATATATATATATATATATATATTGAAACAGATATACTGTTCCATGTATATATATATATTCAGCAGACCTCCCCCCCCCAATTAAAAAGACTAGCATGATTTGTTGTTAAAAAAGAAAACAAATATGTTTAAATCTGCAATTTAAAAAAAAAGTATAAATCTTTCTTTATTAAAATTCATCAATCCAAAAAAGAAAATCAATAAAGTAAAAAAGAAATATATATATATATATATATATATATTTATATATATATATATATATATATATATATATATATATATATATATATATATATATATATATATATATATATACACATTAAAAAATATAAGTTTATTTTGTATTTCAGAAAAATAATTTGTAAAGCAAAATAACTTAGGTATTAAGTCAATGCTCCAGGCAAGGAAATTTAAAATTAATTGGAATTCGAAAACACATAGTCAGATAATTGAAAACAGTCTTCTACCACCAAAAAAAATAGCCAATGAGCTGGGGGAAATGGCATGAACATGGATGAAAACACACACCAACATCAATTGAAACAAGGGTCATGAAAAGTGAATCCATTCTGAGGGACAGACAGAGTATAAATAGGCAGGAAAATTTGGATTATCAGAAAGAGAATAGTTTTTTTATCAGTTGTATTGGATAAAACAAAAGAGAAAATCCAGCAGAGAAAGTATAAATAGGCTGGAAAATTTGGATTATCAGAGAGTGTTTGTTAGTTATCAGTTTTATTAAGTAAAGCAAGAGAGAAAAATCAAACTTATCCATGAAGAATCAATTTAACATGGGTGGTTAGCCTGCTTTTTCTCTCTATCCACAATCATGAAGTAAGCTTTAGTCTCAGTCTACAGTGCCATTCATCAAGCCCCCATCGTTATTGAAAGAAAACAACAGTAAATGAAGACCTGAGTTTTTAAAAGGTAAGCATGAAAAATAATAATAATTTAATTATTAATTTTATAATAAAGTTTATAATAAAAAATTAATGGAATAATATGAAAATATTAATTGTGTTCTATATTCAGAATTATAAATGCTCTACCAACATGTAAATGCTGATAACAAACTTTTATGTCTATGTTAACTGAAAAATAAATATCTGAGCAAATTAAGATTATAAATGAAACTGTTGATAAACTCATGTGTAAAAACATACATCTATACTTGACTGGATTATAAATTGTCCACAAATCTGGTATTGCTTATATTACCTGTTTACTTACCTGTGATGGATATTGAAATATTGAAATGCTATAATAATTATAAATGCTTACATGCACATTGATTGCGTCTGAGTAAAATAATGAAACTTATGTGTATAAATGCACATCTATACTTGACTGGATTATAAATAGTCTACAAATCTGGTATTGTTTATATTACCTGTTTACCTACCTGTGATAAACTTAAAAATAATGAAATTATATGTGAATCACAAATGCTTACATGCATAGTGGTTGTGTCTGAATAAAATAATGAAACTTATGAATATAAATACACATCTATACTTGACTGAATTATAAAAGCTTCACAAATCTGGAATTGCTCATCTTACCTGTTTACCTACCTAAAAATGATATGCAGATATGTAACAAATAGTTAAAAATATTCATGCAGAAATGGTAGACATCTACTTGATAAAAGACCTTTTGTCTTCTTCACACAAGATGAGCCTTCATTTGAAATAAATGATGAACTTTATTGGAAGGACTTATCAATATCATTGTTAATAAAACTGTTGTTACTTAAAATTAATTTTAGTTGTTCAGTTCCATTTTTGCATCACTAATTATTTATTATACTTGTTCACAAGAATTTCATGCCTCCTGAGCTATGTCTGGCATAACTAGACCTAGGTAAGTCAGGTTATAGTGAGATGGAACTCTAGTGGTGCTGTTTGGGAAACCAAACACACAAATTTCTAGGTATTTCCAGTCTCTATGGTGCAACATCCTCTGATGAGGAGGAAATATTGTTGTAGGGGTATGTAACATCTGTTTTGGGGAAAGCCAATCAATGTTTCCTTTCTACAATATGCTCATCAGAAAATTGTTCAACCAAGGTAATAAAGGGGTTGTATGGTGGTCCGGTTACAATATATATATATATATATATATATACCATTGAATGACAAGGTTGAGGTGATTATGGGCTTGTTATTGGAGGAATTAATTTCCCAAGTGTTTATATTAAGTTTAAACATTTTTTTAGTATCAGAATCTATCTGCACAGCAGATAAAACATAAAATACATCCCAATACATAAATCTCAAAATTCATTACTTCAAATAATTGACAATATTTAACAAGAAATAATTTTAATACCACATATCTTGTTTGTATTATGATATATATATATATATATATATATATCTTGTTTGTATTATGATATATATATATATATATATATATAAAGTTAATATTTTTAATGGTTAATATATTTGTAAATGAATTTGTAAATAAAATCATCATTATATATATGAAGTTAAATCCATAGCAAAGTTTATTGATGTACAACAACCAATCATAACTGCTTCTTCAGGCAGAATTAATACAATAACAAACATGTCCAAGTTACTACTAATTAAAAGAAGACAACTTTTGATCAGTCACTCATGTTGTTATGTATGAGCTATTATCTGGATATTTTAGCTATAAAAGTTGAGATACAATATATAGCAACATTTCTTACATCCCAACTGAAATTAAGACTTCCCATCAGGAAGTCATATATTTAAATTTAATATTTTTAAAGATTAATATATATATATATATAAAATACATATTTTGCGGGTTCATCCGTGTTAAAAACTTTTAATATCAATACACTGACGTTTCGACTTGGTCACACAAGCCTGTGGATGGCTTGTGTGACCAAGTCGAAACGTCAGTGTATTGATATTAAAAGTTTTTAACACGGATGAACCCGCAAAATATGTATTTTATATATTTAACCCGTGCAAATCTTCGTTTTACCATATATATATATATATATATATACCTTGTCCATGAATTTAACTTCATGTATATAACTTCATATGAATAATGATGATCTCATTTACTAATTCATTTAGATTTGTATTAACCATTAAAAATATTAAATTTAAATACATGACTTGCTGATGAAAAGTCATAATTTCAGTAAGGATGTAAGAAATGTTGCTATACATTGTATCTCAATTCTTATAGCAATAATGTCCAGTTACTAGTCCTACATTTCAATGTGAGTGACTAATCAAAAGAGGCCATCTTTTGAGCTTGGACAGGTTTTCTATTGTTTTCATTCAAGCTACAAAACTGATTGTTTATTGGTTGCTGCACATTAATAGACTTTGGCTATTGATTTAATTTCATCGTAACAATAATCTTATTTATTAATTCATATATATATATATATATATTATAATTCTAAAGCACTCATTGATGTTGACTTTGAGTGCGGATGAAAAGGTATAAATTTATAAATATAAGCTAATTAATAATTACACTGAACCAGCTTTTGGCAAAACACTGCCAAAAACTTAGTGCTGAATAAAGTTATGCACACCAGTTAAGCTTATATAATTAATATGATATAAGATGTAAATTAAGTATATGTAAATGAGGTACAATATGGAAATAAGGTGAATAGATATTCCATTTTTAACAAGGAAACACATGAATAATTTTTATTTATGGAATGTGGATCCTTTGCAATTCTCTGAGCCTCTTTGTACTTTCTTTTTCTCTCATCTCATTCCAAACATATTGTTATAAATCTTGTTGGAGAAAATATGGGACCCATAGGGTCTCTATTTGCATGAGATTTACCATAATAAACAGAGCTGCAAGAAGGGTTAGTACATGCAATTTTACAGAACTTCTGAGGTTCATGCTCCACAGATATCTTGTTTTTAATATTATTTAACAAGTGATCAAGAGAAGACAGTGATCAAAAGCTAACATTGTACATGTTAGTGCAAAGGTTCCTATGTTATTTGCAATATGTGAAACATAAAAAAGGCTTATCCATGCTTAAATTATATTATTGATGTTTTAAACTTTATTTACATTGGAATATCTAATTGCATTATTTGCATATTGTGCATCATTTGCGTATTATATTGCCAATTATATAAGTTTACATGTACTATATAACTTTATTGAGCACTGTGGTTCTGGCAGTGTTTTTCCGAAAGTTGTCTCATTGCAATTAATTAGTTTATGTTTATTAATTGATACTTTTTCATCTGAAGTCGAATTCAATGAGCCCTTTAGAATAACCAATCTTCACAAAAAGAGTTAATACATTGAAATGTATATATATATTATAATGAAACTGTTGCTATTAAATAATAAAAATAAAAACTTTTTAGTTCATACAGTACAGGATTTTTTTTGTTTAATTTGTGAAATTTCGATGAAATCATATTCATCTTTGCCAAAGCTAAAGCTGTAATGAAAAATTGGTTTGTCTCTAGTAATAATGAGAGTGATTGTTTGTGAATTAGAGAACATTCATTTACATAGGTATTAGCCCATTGTCCATTTATATATTTTTTTAATTCTGTTTTACACTCAACTAATTTATTAAACTTAATTTTAGAAGAAGAAAGATACAATAATTTGTTCCATAAGGCTGGAATATACTGAATTTCTTTACACTGATTTAGATTCAAACTGGCAAAAACTCTCTATACATATTGCCACTCACTGCAATCCTGATTAATCAATGGATGCCAGAAGACTTGTGCATAAAATCTTCATCTAGTGCCTACTCATTCAATATCCCCAGACTAGTTTCTGACTTGTGCCCTTCATCAGTGAGAAGCCTTGGATCTGATCGCACTGCACCTAGGTCTAGGTGCAGTGCTCTATTATGTATAATAATAATTATATATAATAATATTATGTATAATAATTATTATGTATAATAATAATTATGTATCATAATAGAACTATAGATAGGAATGATATGAATTTAGGACTATATATTCATTATTTAGACACTGGCCATAAAATGAATTGTGTAAAAGATATACAAACAATAAAATATGTAAAAGATTATAACAGAAGAAAATATTTTGAGACCATATATAATCAGGAAAATATAGATAAATGTATTAATTTGCTAATGGACCTAATAAACTAAGTGGTAAATGGTCATTGAAAAATAATTGGAAAATTTAAGATTATATATTATTAATAGAGTAGGTATGAGTTGGATAGACAATTACTAAAATTTACTATATATTAAATTGGTACTAGGGTATTATTTCTGCAATCAAGGAAAGATAGGAGGACTTTTCACATTCGTATCAATACATTGCTAACTTTTTAATGTTGTTATTTTGGCAACATCAAACTTTAGAAAAACATTAGAAAGTTAGCAATGCTTTGAGATGAATGTGAAAAGTCCTCATACTTTTCCTTGGTTGCAGAAATAATACTCAATACAGTTTTACAAAAACAAAAAAAAATAAAAAATATTACATGAGATATACAAGTACTTTTATGAATTCTACACAGATACAAACTAATTTTTGACACTTATTTAATTCGAGCAATTTCGACAAAAAAATTATGTGGTCCATGTTGCAGGAGGTAAAAAAAAGCTGACAAAAATATATATTTTTATAAAAGTAAAAAATAAAAAATATTCTATGAAATATAAACGTATCCAGACGATTCTTGCATACAAAATGGTGATTGGCAGTAGCAACATCCCCTCCCATCCTTCCTTTTCCAAAAGGATTGTGGAACAAGTGATTGCCCAGTTACATGCTCTGAATGTAATTCTGCCAGGCAGTCAAATTTTTGGAATAAACAAACAATAAAGTCAATGTCTTCATTCAATTACAATTAAATAATAACAAACTTCTAATTAAAAAATTAAAAAATGCAGAAATCAGTCAATAACCACGTTGAAATTGGGAAAAAAAAAACAGAAGCAAATAACGCAGTTGTAATTGAATGTGTTAAAATAAATTCACAATAATAATAAGTGGTAAGTTTAAAAAGTACAAACAACAAACTTTTGAATCATTAAAAAAATACCAAAATCTCCCAAAATGCACCTATATAATAGGTTCGGTTGAACATTTCAAAACATGTTTTGTGTACGTTCAAAAATCACATTTTTGATGAGAAAAAAACCTCAAATCCTATTGGGGTTTTTTAACATTCGCAACATTATGCCTTTATCAGTCATCCTATCATTCCTAGGTTGCAGGAATAATACTCAAGTACCATTAAGGTATTTTATTTTATTAATATTATTTAATTTTATATTTATATTCTTTACATTGATAGTATTAAAGAGATATGTATAGGATTAAGAAAATATGAATAATTAATTATTATAATTTTAAGATTTGTTTAATCTATTATAGAACAATTTTAAGATTTGTTTTAACTTACACATAAAATTTATTTAATAGTCTTACAATATGTATTAATTATGTTTTATGATTTATATATAGATTTTATTAATAGTTTAGAGATTGAAAAAGAAAGAAGGGGGGGAGCAGAATTTATAAAGTTAACTTCTTGAAAGTGACTAGTAAAAATCGCATCTTTATGAAAGTGAATTATAATGCTATAATTTATTAAAAGCAAATTGTCTAAGAAAAAGATCAAGAATCAATAAAAGTATTAAGCAATTGGTTCATATAGAATTTTGTATGTGTGTATAAGTGCATATGTGTAAAATATATTAGAATCTTTAATTATAGAATTCATTAATAATCAGTAGAAATAGTGTGTGGTCTCAATGAAAAGCTCTTTTAGATAATTATTATTTTATTTTAATATCTCATGCATAGCAGCCAATTCCCATTCAAAATCCTGGGTTTATAGTTAGGTTGCTATGTATTATTTATTTTTATTAAAAATAATTATTTTATTCTTTCAAGGGGATTTCCATGAGTGGGAAAATTTTTAACAAAACTACATGACGTCTGTAAAGGTGTGAATAAGTAATTTGTAAAACAATAACAATCAAACAGTCAAAATTTAGTTATAATTAGATTGGCAAGTAGATCATTCAGGAATTGAGGTAGGGGGTATAGATAGAATAAAAACTCAACCTGTCCTTAAGGAGGGCCTCTCTTCTTCATCAGTCTATCTAGAATAACCTCATCCGATTAAATTATCATTTTTTTGAATATTAAAATTTTATGTTTTGCTGTTATTTTTTTCTGGTTCTTTTTCTGAATGAGAAACTTAGTCAAAATTATTAATATTGTAAGACATGATTAGTGAGACCATTTTTCTATTGGGCATATATTTGTTTCTCCTGAAGTTAACTAATTTCATGATTTCTTTCTATACAACTGTAAGCATTTTTAGCAATCGGCAAACAATGAATCTTCGACTGCAGAGAAAATTTTGCTTAAGAAAAATTGAGGAAATACTGAATTCTGTAAATCTTTATTTCAAATTTTTAGTCGTTAAAATGGATGGATCTGATTATTTATACCATCAAAAATTCAGAAAGAAAATAATTCTAATTTTATTAAAAATAAGTGTGGAACTGAATTTTAAAGCTAATGTTACGTGCTAAATCCCATTTGAAATACTAACATATCATTGTGAAATCAAAGTGACAATTTGTCAATGAAAAATGAAGGACTCATTTAGAAAAAGAAATATAACTATTTCTTCAATTAATAGGCTACCATTCTATGAAAGGAATAAGGGAATATAATAAGAATTTATGGAGAAAATATGTGGATTAGTGGACTTCTCTCAATGAAACTGCCTTAACCCAACGTATATGTTTAAAACAGAATTACAGAAAGCTGGTTATCTTCCAATATTAATATAATCTAATTAAAGAAATCCAAAAACAAATAAAGCACTGAATTGGAAATGGAAATTATTAATTTAAATGGCAAGGATTTCTAGTTTTTAAAAGTGATTTGATAAATAAAGATCTTTGGATTAATATTTTACATCTTAAAAATGGATTATGTGCTAAAACTTCTAACAAAATGTGAAACCTAAAGGATTAATTCACAAAAAATATGAAAGTTTTCCAATGGATTATGTAGTTAAATAGGTGTACACCAACCAAGCAAAACACAAAACTGAGATTAGCAGCTGCAACAAGATATAAAAAAGTCTTGGAGGATGATTTAAGGAGAATTGTTTAAGTATAATTTTATTCATTGTTATTATTTTTTTTACTATTTATCTAAGTGTATTAGCAAAAGATAGTCATATGCTTAAGTTTAAATGTAACCAATATTTAAAGTTTTTTTTAGTTTGAGTAATATAAAAATATTAAAATATGCCTTATTTAACTGTTAAATTTATGCTTTCCCCTTAATTAGAAGAGTTGAGAGATACAAATAAAGTGTTTATTATATGAGATATAATTTTAAAGATCAAGTACTATTAAATATTTATGCTAATAAATATTATATTTAAGATGGAATGCATGTTATGACAGAATGAAATAACTATGTCCCAAAGTGAAAAGAGATGATAATTTTGGCAAATGATGCACATCTCTTATTTTTTTATTATTACTAAAGTTAAGATAAGTTATGTGTAAGCTAATTTATGCTTAGAAAATTGTTGGCTCATGTGTCAGTACAATATTTCGTGGAGGGAGTATATGTGTAAATTTTCATATAGATGTGCAAATTGTTATGAGACCTTTGTTTATGTGGTTGGTTAGAAACTAGCCAGTGAAGTTATAGCTTAGCTCACTCACTAAAATATTTAGTAAAATTTTATGAAGTATTTAGAAGTAGTGGATGAGTTTATCACTTAGTTATTTTATATACCGTAAGATGATCTCTTTATTGATAGCCAGAGTGTGTTAAGCATACCCATTTATCCTTATATGACTAGCGATGAATCCTAGCATATTTTAGCCTTCATGAAAAGGTTTTTTTTTTACTTGAGTCTTTGCTAACCCTCATATTGATGCTGACTTCATTTCCTTGTGGGTGCACATTATTTAAGGTACAGCGAAGTATAAGTAATGAATGTTGTTTACAGTGTCACAAAATTACTTTGATGTTTTTAGATGAGTGTGGATTTGAATGTGCAATTCGTTGTACTGAGGCATGGTGCCATTTAAATGTTTATATAAATAACAAGAGCAAATAATTATGATAGATTTAAATATTGAATTTTAAAAATAAAACATGTGGAATTGTGGTGATAAGCAGTGCTTATCATATGTTCTAATTTACAGCCAGCTGAGAACTTCACTGCAATAGTAAGCAAATGAAAATATTATGTTACAGGAATGTCGATATATGATTTGTGTGTGTATAAAAGAAAGAATGATCGACCTGAATACCGATTCTTAAGCACTGGAATAGTAGTTCAATGTAAGTTACTAGCTCATTGGTATATAAAGAATTATCTTCATTATTAATATTCATAATTGTAGAATAAATTATTTATTGGAAATCGTAAAATATATTGAGAAAGTTCAAATTTATTATATTTAAATATTATGGGATTGTTAAAGAAAATAGTATAACCATTTATTTTAAATATCAAGTTAATCCATAGAAATTGTAGTCTCCAGTTCATTAATAATTAAATAATATTTTATTATCTTATAATTTAACAAAATCAGCTGTTCATTTGGTTTTATAATTTTTGTTATCCGGTTCAAGAACAGAGGAAGCTATGAGGAACCTTGTAAATATTGTAAATATTTTTTTTAGTTTATCTTTATGAATAAAATTGTTGTTCTTTTAAAATAAATTTTTTGTCTATGTCTCCATGTTTTGTGGTTCAATAAATTCTGGATATCTCAATCATATATCAATACAATATTACTTACATTTTAAGCATGATTTAATTTGCTACATTATACCAGGTACAGTTTATTAAAAATAGTTTTCTAAAACTTTATGGCTAAAATTTTAAGACGAGAAAGTTATTTTAACACTGCAGAATTTAAATAGTAACTACAGAATGTCAGTGCAATAATTTAGCAATATTACAGTTATAGAGTTACAGTAGCCAGTAGGGTTGTTGAGTGATATCTAGAACAGTGGGTGGACATAAAATCCATTATCCATTCACTGGATTTAAATATCTTCCCAGGTGAACTTGTTAATCAAAATTTCTTTAATTCTAAAAGTGTTTATAGTATTTTATTTCAAAATTCATATTCAAAATTTGATTTTAATTACGGGCAAATTAGAGAAAGTGGATATTGGCTATGTTAGAATCAGCCAAGGTCAACTATGGATATAATCACTGGGATAGTATTTATTTATTACCCAATAATTCGTAACAGTGTATAAAATCTTATACCTTGCTATTCTGAATCCATGAGAAAACATTGTCATAGGGGAGAAGAGAGCTAGCCAAAATGGGAAGGTAATCTGAAAACCGAGTGAGAGAAATGAGTATGAGTTACTACCATTTGTAAAGATGATTGAGAATGAGGGTATGAGGGAAAGGATAGATTTGGAAGATGATAATGGGCATAGAAATCTATTGGTTTCTTTTAAATTTAATTGTGGCTTTGATGTTAGTGTATGGGAATGCGTTGAGAGATGTAAAGTGGAGTGGAGTTTAAAATTTCTTCCTCTCCAATAATATTAGCGTTTACGAGATTATTATTAATGTTTGGAAAAATACTCTCAATGTTTTATTCATTTAGTAATTAATAGTTTATTAACCCATTCATTAGATATTGTTGTAAATTGTTAAGCAATTATGGATAAATAATATTTAGTATAGGAAATTGTTATCAAAGTTACAATTTGGCACCCTGGCAATTATTATTATTATGCTGCCTATCGCCATCGATTCTGAGGATGTCTGATGTGGAGATGAGTGAGGGAGGGAGCGATGCGATTTGGTCAGTTTTTTTCTCATTTCTATTTCTAGAAACATTGATAGGTTGTAATATATATCTTGAGAAGGTCCGAATATCGGATGAAAATCGGTTTGATTAATATATTTTATATTAAAAAAGTTGTTTAATTCAATTAAGTATAATTGATTATTAATACTATTCCATACTTTTACAATATATATATGAAAAACAAAAACAAGTTATAAATCACGTAACTTGCAATCGCTTGCATTTATGATCAATATATATATGAGACATATTTTGTGGGTTCATCCGTGTTAAAAAAATTTAATTATTGATATTCTGACATTTCGACTTGGTCACACAAGTCATCCACTGGATGATAAAAGGTAGAAAAACAGTTGTAGAGGCGCTAAATTCACTGATTTGAATAAACGTTAAAATTCCACCAATAGCAAAAATGTTAAATTTAAGAATGTTTTTTAAAAAAATCTTTCCAAATAGGAGGAAGTTTGCATGTATCATCTCGCTTATTGATACAATCTGGCCTTTTAAGTATCTCAATGGCTTCTCTAATTTTGCACTGATAGAGATTATCACATCTGGATATGATCCTGGTACTAGAAAAATCAATTTTATGACCTGAATCTATAGTATGGAGTGAGAGTGCTGCTGCTGATGAGTATTGTTTAATTACATTAGCATGCTAATCTCTCCTAACACTGATGTGATGATTACTCATACCTATATAAGAATCTTTACAATTTTTACATGAGATTTGATAAACACCACGAGATTCAAGAGGGATTGAATCCTTAGGCTTGGTTATTATATTGCTGATCTTTTGATAAGTAGAAAATGTTGTAACTATATTATAGCATTTTAATATATATCCAATACTGTCTGTAGTTCCTTTTACATATGGAACACAAATCCTAATAGCTGATTTATCATCTTTTTGTTTCCTATTTTGTCCATTTTGGGCTTGAAATAAGGCTTTTTTTTTATAAATTTATAATTATAACTATTTGCTAATAAAACAAAAAGATGATAAATTAGCTATTAGGATTTGTGTTCCATGTGTAAAAGGAACTACAGACAGTATTGGACATATATTAAAATGCTATAATATAGTTACATCATTTTCTACTCATCAAAAGATCAGCAATATAATAACCCAGCCTAAGGATTCAATCTCTCTTGAATCTTGTGGTGTATATCAAATCTCATGTAAAAATTGGAAAGCTTTTTACATAGTTATGAGTAATCGTCGCATCAGTGTTAGGTGAAATGAGCATGCTAATGCAGTTAAACAACACTCATCATCAGCAGCACTCTCACTCCATACTATAGATTCAGGTCATAAAATTGATTTTTCTAGTACCAGGATCATATCCAGATGTGATAATATCTACCAGTGCAAAATTAGAGAAGCCATTGAGATACTTAAAAGGCCATATTGTATCAATAAGCGAGATGATACATGCAAACTTCCTCCTATTTGGAAAGTTTTTTTAAAACACCTTCTTAATTTTAACATTTTTGCTATTGGTGGAACTTTAACATTTATTCAAATCAGTGATTGTAGAGCCTCTAAAACCGTCTTTCTACCTTTTACCACCCAGTGGATGACTTGTGTGACCAAGTTGAAATATTGAAATATCAATAATTAAATTTTTTTAACATGGATAAACCCGCAAAATATGTTTTTTATAAATGCAAACCGTGAAAATCTTTGTTTTATATATATATATGTGTAGGTGTGTGTGTGTGTGTGTGTGTGTAAGATTGGGTTAGTCATTGGCATTATTAAGATTTATATTCTGAGTATTGTATTTAAATCCAAGATTATAAAATAAAAAGAATCTGAATATCAAATAATAAATGTTATAAGACACTACTCTCTGGGAGACTAGACAGTAGCATCCACATGGTCGCCAATATGTTACCCAATGAAAATATGAATAGATTACTAATCTCTATTTAACCTATTGTAGTCGTTAATTAATTACTGATTTCAATTAGAGGTCTCAAATAAAGTATTTAAAACAGATAATCCAAATGTTTATATAATTGTAACGAGATAATATCTATACATATATAGGATATTCTAATAAAACATCATAGTGTTCAAAATAACTTTTTGTTTCCATATTTATACAGTTTACAATTGATGTACAGAATGCCATTTTAGGAATATCTTTGTGAGAAACACATAGTGCAAAAAATTGAACCAAAAAATAATTTCAAAATGATCTTCACAGAAGTGATATAAATGAAAATGGTACTTTTTGTACAAATAATAAATTTGCATAATGTTTTTAAATGTCTAAAATTGTCTTCATGTGACAGTAGAATATATTGTATAAAAGTATGTAATCAATGAAGTTGATGTGCCTGAAAGTTACTATGAATAAATAATAGATATTTTTTAAATTAGCAATAAAGATTATGTTCCTCTTAAATATTATGAGACATTAGAGTATGTACATACTAAAATTAGGTGAAGAAAAGTAATTTACATTTATATTAAACATTATTAATAAAAAAGTCAAATACATGGTAGAAAGATTTTTTAAAAAAAGATGTACAAAACTCAACACTGTTTTAAACCTTTTATTAAAATATTACATACTTCTTTCTTTGTGATTAATTATTTGTGGTAGGTTGGAAATGATTAATTTTACTATCATCGTATTATTCTATACTTTGTGTTAATCTAACTTCAATAGTGTTTGCTTTTAGTAAAGCTCGTTAACATTTTTATATTTTATTAAAATAAAATGCATCGTGTGTTGTCACCGTTATCAAAAAATAAATGACAGATTTCCTGATAAATTGTTAAGATGATTTCAGGCAGACATCTGATTAAAATTAAAAACAAAATGTTTTTGTCTTCGATTGCCTGAGAGATTATCTGACTAAAAAACAAATGTTTAAATTGTTCCTACTATTCTCATTATGTTTTAGTATTTATAACATTAAAACAGACAAAACTCTCTACATATATTGCCACTTAGTGCAAGCCAGAGTAATCAATGAATGCCAGAAGGCTTGTGCATAAATTCTCCATCTAGTGTTTATTCATCCAACATACACAGACTAGTTTATGGCTTGTGACCTTCGTCAGTGAGGAGCCTTCTGGCATCCATTGATTACGCTGGCTTGCACTGAGTGGCAAAACATGTACAGAGTTATGTCTGTTTTAATAGCAGTTAAGAACAAACATAAGAAATAGTGATCATGTGATATATATATATATATATATATATATATATATATAACACATTGTTATATGACTGTTTAATAAAATATCCATTTGTCTAACTTTCTGTTTAAATATCTATATCTTGTATATTTACTTCCTAAGCAAGCAATCATCATGATCATTTCCAACCATTATCAGTCCATTGCAGGATGAATGTTTCTCCTAGTTTAATCCAACTTTTCCAATCTCTTAATTTCTTTTATTTTTCTCATCCCAGCACACTTCCTTATTTCATCCATTTATATCATGTGTTATCTCTTTATCTATTAGTATCTTTTCTACCAATGTGTTCAGCCCAATTCTATTTCAATCTCTTGATTCTTTGAAAGATGTCAGTAACACCCATTTGTTCTCTCACCGATGTAATTATTTTTTTTATTTTTTTTTGTTACTCATAACATACATCTTTCCATAATTCATTGAATGGTCTGAAGTCTTTGTATTGTTCTTCTGATATATATTAAAGTCTCAGATCTATATAAATAATGACAGGTAAGTCATATTTATTACAAACCTTCCTTTTCAAACACATAGGCATATTTCATTTTAATATTAAGTTATCTCTACTTCTATGATTAATTTTATCGATCATGTTTCCATCTTTAGCAATAATCTGACCAAGATATTTGAAGTTGTTAACTTCTAACTTGTCATTATCAATCTTCATTTTCTTCTTTTGAAAAAAAATTCAGTGAACATTACTTTAGTCTTTTTTAACATTCATGTTTAATTCTACTTTCCTACTTTTATTTAATTCTAAAGAATTTTATAACCTGATTTTCTGCACTAAATGTAATAATTAAGAAAATGTTGAAACATTTAACTGCAGAACAGGCTTAATTTATAATTTTAAAAAAAATATTTAAAGTTAAGCACTTTCAATACTTAATAGTATCATAATCATAACATTAAATGACTAAAAGCAATTGAGATCTGGATTTGAACTTAGTTTGAATGTTATAAAATAAAATGTACATACTTATGAGGGAAAATGGTAACTACAAGTGCCATTTTTTAGAATGAGAGGTGATAGAGTTCTTTTTATTAATGGTATGAATATTTTTAGCTATTGACTATGCCTCCTTCACATTTCTCTTTCTATCATCTCTCTCAGAGCAAACAATATCATTCATACAGAAATCAAAGTTATGGTCGGACTGCAACTCATGATCCAAGACAATTGAAGAGCATTCACTACTTTTTAGCCTATTTATATAAATAATTATGTGGGGCAAGTCTTTAAGATAAGTTAGTTTTTGTTTCTTCATAGTAAACCTTTAGGCAATTAACCTTTCTAGTTATTTTACCTTTCAAATTATTTAAAAACTTATTTAAAGATGAAGGTGAGTGAAAGCTGATATTGTATTTGTCAGTACAAATATTTTTAGTTTATGTGCAACTTTAAAAACATAAGAGAAATTTGACCATTTTTTTGATTTCATATTGGATGTTTATAGGATACTAGATTTTGTTATAAAATTAGTGATAATTTAATTCATTTTTTTAAAATTGTACCCTATGTTGCTTAAATCTTTTGTATATAGTTCTATATTTTTCCAACCTGTTTTAAATTTACACAGTATCTAGTTTCTATGGAGAAAACCATTCAAACCTACATATTTATAGCAGAAGAGAGAAAATAGCCTTAGGATGTATCGTACCTTTATATTTAAGAGTTTAAAATCATACTATAATCTAAAACATTATTCTGTCTAATGATATTCAAGCCTAAAAATTTTACATTGTGAAGATGCTCATCTTCCTTTTCAATAATCCAAATTAGAGAAATGGTACATGCTAACTCAAGATTAAACTATTACTAAAATTTATCTTCAGTTAGAATCTACCACTTCTCTAATTTGGATTACTGAGAAAGAAGACAAGATTTTTCATAATATAAAATTTATATACTTGGATATCATTAGACAAGAATAACATTTTAAATTATAGTATTGTTTAAAAACCCTTAAATATAAGAGAAGTCTATTACTCTCTTCTCACATAAATATGATAGTCTAAAAGTTTTTTTTGTCCACAGAAACTTGAAGCTGTGCAAATTTGAAACAGATCTAAGAAAAATCATAGAACTATATAAAAAAGACTTAATCAATATAGGATACAATTCTAAAAAATAAATTCAATTATCACTAATTTTTATAACAAAATCTTACACCTTATAAACATTCAGTCTAAAGACAAAAATTATCTAGACTCACTTATGTTCTGAAGTTACACCTTAACTAAAAAGTATTTGTACCAACAAATACAATATCTGCTTTCACCCATCTCCATCTTTAAATAAGTTATTGAACAACTAGAAAGATAAAATAACTACAGTGGTTACACACCAAATTGTGTACAAAATTAACTGCAAAGAATCTAATTGACCAGAATAATCATTGACACAACTGGGCTAAGAAAAGCAGTGAACACTTCCATTTTCTTTGATCATGAGTTGCATTCAGGCCACAACATTGATCTCTCTATGGATGACATCATTTTCTCAAAGAGAGATGATAGAAAGATAAAGGTGAAGGAGGTGTGGTTAATAGATAAAAATATTTACACCATTAATAAAAAGAACTATATCACCCATCTTACTAAAAATGGCACTTGTAAGCTACCATTTTTTATCATTAGTATGTAAATCTGCTACTAAAAATTTAATTTTATGAATGTTAATTCTATAATAGTCAAAATAACTTTAAATCCAGATCTCAACTGTCATTGGTCATTTAATACTACGATTATATTATTCAGTATTGAAAGTGCTTAGCTTTAAATAAATTTATTTCTTATAAATCAAATATGTTCTGCTGTTAAATGTTTGAAAATTATCGTAATTATTACTTTTATTTAATAACTATTGCAGCATTTCCTGAAGCTCAAAAGTATTATTTAAAAAACAACTACATCATCTGCAAAATACAGATGACATGAATAATATTAGCCCATTTCTTTTATTCTTTTAGCTTCCCATTTTAGTCTACAAAATACTTCGTGAAAAATTGTTGTTTAGTATTATTATGTAATCTAATTGTTGCTATTGCATATTTATAAATATACTTACGAATATGACAATATTCTGGGTCTATATCTTGATGATCCAATGTTTTAATCACTAAAAAATTGCTTATAGAATCGAATGATTTTTTTTTTATATATAATATACAAATCCAAAGCACTTGGCAACTTATATTCATTGATTCTTTGTATAACTCTTCTCAAGCAAGCAATATATTTATCTATTTAATTATCCATAATGAACTAAGTTTTTGTTTCTTATCTGCATATATGTCTATCAACCAATGGATATATATACTTCTCTAACTATTTATATATCTAGTAATTTATCTATTGACCTATCTATTAACTTATCTACTGAGCAATTCCTGCCCTAAATACTTATTGATCTATTTATTCATTCATCCAGTAATCAGTTATCTATCTACATATTTATTTATACAAACGTGATCTATCTATCTATCTATCTATCTATCTATCTATCTATCTATCTATCTATCTATCTATCTATCTATCTATCTATCTATCTATCTATCTATCTATCTATCTATCTATCTATCTGTCTGTCTGTCTGTCTGTCTGTATATCTATCTATAAATCTATCAATCAATCTATTTTAAGCACTATGTGATATTCAATATCATGCCACACACTGGGTAGTCATTTTAACATTCTACCCACAATCTTGTTCAAAGAATTTAGTGTGTATAAGTTATTACCCTAAGCTTCAAGCATGTATATTTATGAGCAAAGGCTGAAGCCCCTCTCAAGTGCCAATCTTATCCATTAATAAGAATTATACATCTCGAAAGTGCAAACAAAAGTTCCAATGGATACTCTTTGGGTATTTTATCCGAACTAGCTCAATATTGATGGTCTGGGAAAACAATGTTTATCAGGAGAACAAAGCTATGGATGATCTCATTAAGAGATACCTTATATCTCTAAATATAATTTCTATCTAAATCCAATCCTATTACAACAGCCCATCAGTTAACAGAAACCCAGAATGTAAATAATATATATAAGTTGTAATTAATTCTAAGATTTATTAGCATGCGCACACATATATTAATATCTTAAACATACAATTCATTCATTCTGCTACAAATATATATATTGTAATGATCAAAATGAAAGTGATGATCGAATCTAACCGCAAACTACGATATCTGCTCTACAAGGCGCCATCTAGGCATTTAAACCTAGAAACATTTATAGAGTAGGCAGATATAGCACTGTTAAGATTCCACTTTATTTAAATATTCAGATCGTTAGCCCAAGTCACTAGCTCAGTGGAGACACAGAGATAAAAATCTATATCTTAATTTATATCTTAAATATAAATAAATAAAAGCCACTGCCAGAAATTAACACATAAAAATATTTATTTACGCACATATAAAATCATTCTAATTTGAGAAATAAGTTTAACATTTTTGATTTTTATATTAACTCTTAATTTTACATTTAACTAAGTTTCAATGAGTTTAATATTTATTTAGATAATCGAGTATGAATAGACTACATAGATCTGCATTTGAAAAGAAAATATTCTTCCCTGATTTAACCTTAGGCAACAAATTTCGCAATCAAACCGGCGCCAATCCATCTGATACATTTATATATTCAATGTAGCATGAAAATACGACAACACAAAATACTATACTGTCAGGAATGTACATCTGAACAATAAGTAGAATTAGAGAAGACATTGTCTCTCCACCAACAGGAATGTCACATCTGTTGGCGAGTAGAACAATAAACATAAAACTCCATAGGAATGGACTGCGGTTCTTTGCCATCTTGCAAACCCATCCATAGGCAAACAGAAGGTGTGTGGTGTATATATAATCCTGCCCATAGTGGATCTCATACTACATCTACAATTACACAAATATATCCAATCCATTGAACCAATTCAACTATGAAATGAATAACCTAAGATTACCCTCCCTTAATATAACTTTACAAAACTATATAGCCATTCACGCCTGACTTAAATTTAACATTTAAATACGTTCGCACAGATTATTTTTATAAATTTGTTTTTAAAATGTTGAGTATAGATTGGCTGCACAGATTCCATGGTCAAAAACATCCAAATTAAAGACAATCGATCAAAATACAAAATCATCGATAACATCAATTGCAAAAGGGAATACACAAGGCCCCATGGCATTCATCGCAAGATGCCCGCATTAACATCATTGACGTATATATTCTAATCAAATGCGAAAACTTCAACATAATCAACCGCTAACGAATCTATGCAATGTCTATACCCAACCTAAATTTCATCATTTAAAATTTAAACAATAAATAATTTATATAATAAGAAAAAAAAATGGAAATGATTTTATCAATCGGAAAACATATAAAATTAAACATTATTAATTTGATTTTAAACTTAAAAAAGTCAGATAGAAGTTCATAAGCTTGGACGAAAGTTCTTAATTATTTTTAAATTTAGAGTTCATGTCAATATAGCTTACGGTAGAAGAGTCCAGATTTCTGCTTTTAATTCCCGTGATGCCTCCGTTGGAAGATAATGTTCTGGAGATGGCAATAGCTGGTTCAAGGTATCACAGTCTTTTCATTTTTTTTATAGAGAGTGTGGTATGTGCGTCCTATCACATCTCTCAAACACAAAACGCTGGAACTCCTAGAAAAAACTGTATTTCCCTTTTTATATTATCCACACGGATTCAATCAACAAAATGTCACTAATCCATCACTTTCGTTAGGGTCCGAGCCAAAGCTTAGTGCTTCCATTGGTCAAGCTAATTTCTCTTTATTTTCTTATCTATCTTTCATCAGATCATTTTAATTATACAAGAGGCCAAGGCTAGCTTGCTTTTCAAACAATTTATAAACAATCATTTCCATTTACAGATTACAAGAATTAATTAATACCTGTTTTTATTTTTAAATCTTGTACTTTTTTTTTTATAAAAAAGTACATTCAAATACTTATTTATTTGTTTTTTTTTTAAAAAAATATTTTTAAAATTTGGCATCTGTGCGAATATATATACGTTTAACAAACATTTTAATTTTAGCGTTTAGTTTTTTACTTTTATTTGCGAACTTTTAAGTTTTTATTTTAAATTAATGTAACGACATATTTATATGTCGTTACAATATATATATATATATATATATAATTAATACACATATTAATGAAAGAGTGTGATTACACGTCAGAGTTGTATATTTTTAAACAATTTAATAAATTATTAATTTACTTTATTTAAATTGAAATAACACATGTTTTTTAAGCCATTATTAAATGTTAATTTATGGCAGATTAAGAAAAGATCAAAGTTACCTCTTAAGAGTGAATGTTCACATGGCTGACGCTAATAATCTGTAAGCTTATAGCATAGAGGATGTTGATTTTAACAAAAGTCACTGGTCTGAATGATGGTGATAAGCTCTGAAATATTCTGGCCAAAATTTAAGTAGATGAGTTTGGCTTCATTGTGAGAGGATCTGGTTGTTAGAGTTCCGTGGCCATTATGCTTGGTTGACTAAACAGAAAATCCATAAATAAAGTTCAGGCAAGTCCCACAATAGCTGTCCATTGAGTGGTCTGATGACCCACATGATTATTTTACCCTGCATATAGATGGAGTACATTATGAATCAAATTCTTACTTAATAATTAGGTTGATCAGTTTATACATCTTTCTCTGCTTTTCTATATCACTTCACTGCTTTTCTCTAAAATTTTAAATCACCACTAAAATCACTGAGAACAAAATTAGTTCTATTCATTAGTGCTCTTTAACCTCACTTTTCTATTCCTATGCCAATGGTCTGATCTCAAGACTGCTTTTTCTTTCATTGGTCTAAAAATATGCTTGACCAGTTCTAAGAATTCCGGTGGACAGTCATTAACTGAAACCGCCCGCGGCACAACTTTCCATTCTATTGATTATTTTCCAGCCTTATAAGTTTAATGGGTTTTGCTTAAGAAACATGTGTTATCACTGGCATTTAAAATCTTCTTACAATTTTCATAACAAAATATCTATTTAAAACACAAATGAATAAAAAAAAAATAACGCAACTCTACATTCTCACATATAAATATATTAGTAATTTTCACCCATTATATTAACATGTACAGAGAATATATATACATTCATACCATTAATTGATTAACGTACTCATTCATACTCTTGTGTAATAGGGTTCGAATCACTATTTGTAAATTTTACAGCATCGACCTATTTAATTCGCAACAACACTGGCAATTAAACCCGTATTTGAACCTAGCTACTGTTACATACCCCCCTGGTGCAATAGCCTTCAAATACCCTCTGTATTTGAATTGATTTTTAAATGCCTCTTTTCAACCTTTATCCCTCTCTGGATTTGCAAAGGGCTTGAGTGACCAAGCATTGTATGACCCCTTTACTCGGCCATCATTTGGTTTGTCTGGTGGATGCTGAGCTTCTGGCTCATACTGTCATCTCTGCCCATAACTATCATTGCCTCTTTTTCTATACATTGCCTCCCCATCAGATCATCCTTCCATTTTAGCCTTAGGACTTTGCTGATCTTGGACTTCCTTTCCTCGTTCCAACAGCATGCTATGATCATATGCACTCATGTCCAGTGCATTAAGTAGTTCTGCCTTGCCGGCCTTCTGCTTCCATTTCACACTCCCCTCTCATTCATCTAAACTCCCTTCTACTTCTTTATTGTTCAACTTCTCGGACTTTTCCATACTTTCATCTTCATTTTCCTCATTTTCATTTTTCCCTTGACTACTTTCACTTTCCTTCCCTAGTCTCTGTTCTAAATTCTGGAATCTCATTTCGAGCTTCTTGTCCATTTTCTGAATTTGGAGTTCTATGCATTTTAATTTTTCTAAAATTTTCTCTATCATGCTTAGTTTCTTCTCCCTTGCCTTCTGCTGTTCCAATTTCTGCTTATTTTCTGACTTCATTTTTTCTGTATCTATACCTACAATTACGTGCCAGGTTTGTCACCCCGGCTTCAATGGCACTCTGCATGACCCACCTGATAGGCCTTCCTCCCACATTTCTATCCTTATGGATTTTGTTTTATAATATCCCAAATATTGGTAAATTTTTAAACCCCTATTTATGAACTATGTAACTCTATATATGCCTCACGGAATAGACATCACCAACCATCAATGTTATTTTCCCTTCTGATTATTTGAGAAGTTTTCTACCAGTCTATCTACACATCGCAAAATATATCAACATTTAACCACTTTTCCAAATATATATCCAAACTCTTTCTTTTTTCTCTCTTTTCTATATATATATATTTTTAAAAAAAATATTGTTTTCCAACTTTCGTTGGGAAACCCTTTTTTAAAATTATATTAGGACGCAATTATATTGCCTGTTCTCCACTATTCGCAGCCCCGTTTATTGGTTCGCCATTTTAAGCACTATGTGATATTCAATATCATGCCACACACTGGGTAGCCATTTTAACATTTACCCACAATCTTGTTCAAAGAATTTAATGTGCATAAGTTATTACCCTAAGCTTTAAGCATGTATATTTATGAGCAAAGGCTGAAGCCCCTCTCAACCACCAATATTATCCATTAATAAGAATTATACATCTCAAAAGTGCAAACAAAAGTCCCAATGGATACTCTTTGGGTATTTTATCCAAACTAGCTCAATCTCAAGGGTCTGGGAAAACAATGTTTATCGGGAGAACAAAGCTATGGATGATCTCATTAAGAGACGCCTTATATCTCTAAATATAATTTCTATTTAAATCCAATCCTATTACAATAGCCCATCAGTTAACAGAAATCCAGAATGTAAATAATATATATAAGTTGTAATTAATTCTAAGATTTATTAGCACGCGCACACTTATATTAATATCTTAAACATACAATTCATTCATTCCACTACACACACACACACATATATATATATATATATATATATATAATTAATACACATATTAATGAAAGAGTGTGATTACATGTCAGAGTTGTATTTTTTTAAACAATTTAATAAATTATTAATTTACTTTATTTAAATTGAAATAACACATGTTTCTTTAGCCATTATTAAATGTTCATTTAAGGCATATTAAGAAAAGATCAAAGTTATCTCTTAAGAGCGAATGTTCACGTGGCTGATGCTAATAATCTGTAAGCTTACAGTGTAGAGGATGTTGATTTTAATGAAAGTTGCTGGTCCGAATGATGGTGATAAGCTTTGAAATATTCTGGCCAAAACAATGCCTATTAGAATTTAAGTAGATGAGTTTGGATCGATTGTGAGAGGATCTGGTTGTTAGAATTCTGTGGCCATTACACTTGGTTGACTAAATGGCAAATCTATAAATAAAGTTCAGGTGGGTCCCACAATAACTGTCTATTGAGCAGTTTGACACCCACATGATTATTTTACCCCCTCATGTAGATGGAGTACATTATGAATCAAATTCTTACTTAATAATTCAGTTGATCAGTTTATACGTCTTACTCTGCTTTTCTATATCACTTCACTGATTTTCTCTAAAATTTTAAATCGCCACTAAAATCACCAAGAACAAAAATAGTTCTATTCATTAGTGCTCTTTAATCTCACTTTTCTATTCCTATGCCAATGGTCTGATCTCAAGACTGCTTTTTCTTTCATTGTTCTAAAAATACACTTGACCAGTTCTAAGAATTCCAGTGGACAGTCATTAACTGAAACTGCCCACGGCACAACTTTTCATTCTATTGATTATTTTCCAGCCTTATAAGTTTAATGGGTTTTGCTTAAGAAACACGTGTTATCACTGGCACTTAAAATCTATCTTACGATATTCATAACAAAATATCTATTTAAAACACAAATGAATAAAAAAAAATAACGCAACTCTACATATAATCGCTTCTCTACATTCTCACATATAAATATATTAGTAATTTTCACCCATTATATTAACACGTACAGTGAATATATATACATTCATACCTTTAATTGATTAACGTACTCATTCATACTCTTGTGTAACAGGGTTCGAATGACTATTTGTAAATTTTACCGCATCGACCTATTTAATTCGCAACAACACTGGCAATTAAACCCATATTCGAACCGAGCTACTGTTACACTATCTATTTATCTATTACTATTTATCTATCTTTGTCTATATTTATCAGTCTGCCTATCTATCCAACTATCTATCTTTCAAGATATTTATCAACTATCTATTGATTTATATATATATATGTTGATACCAAAATTTTCACGAGTTGAATATATAAAAGACATATTTTATGGGTTCATCCATGTTCAAATATTTTGAATATTGATATACCGATGTTAGTCATCCAGTGGGTGATAAAAGGTAGAAAGACAGTTGTAGAGGCACAACATTCACTGATTTGGAAAAAAAAAATGTTACAATTCCACCAATAGCAAAAATGTTAAATTATGAACGGTTGTTTTTTTTTTTAAATCTTTCCAAATAGGAGGAAGTTTGTATGTATCATCTTGCTTATTGATATAATCTGGCCTTTTAAATATCTCAATGGCTTCTCTAACTTTGCACTAGTATAGATTATCACATCTGATTTTTTTAGTACCAGGATCATATCCAGATGTGATCATCTATACCAGTTAAAAATTAGAGAAGCCATTGACATATTTAAAAGGCCAGATTGTATTAATAATCGAGATGATACATGCAAATTTTCTCCTATTTGGAAATATTTTTTTAAAAAACATTCTGAATTTATCATTTTTGCTATTGGTGGAACTTTAACATTTGTTTCAAATCAGTGATTGTAGTACCTCTAAAAATGTCTTTCTGACTTTTATCACCCAGTGAATGACTTGTGTGACCAAGTTGACACGTCGGTATATCAATATTTAAAATATTTTAACACGGATGAACCCGCAAAATATGTCTTATATATATATTGTACTGGACACTCTGCCCTTTTGTAACACTGCAGGCATCACTAGGCTACTGTCAACCTAAAAAGTTTAATAGTATGGTGATCAAAAAGTTAATGATGATGAATAACAATGCTTCCAGCTAGACCCAGGAAGAGAAAGAGATTCTAAAGATTGTTCAGACAATTGAGGGAGAGGTCACAGACACAAACATCAGCCAATAATAATTATAAATAATGTTAAAGTTTTATTAAATTAAAAAAGAAACATGTTAGTCAAACATAACATAAAAGTTTGACCTAAATTACCCAACTTTCTTTGTCTGAGAGTGCATGAAAGTATTTTGGCATTAAACACTTTGGCAGATGCGTTTGTTTTATCACCTAAGTTTAAAAGAAATTATAATTTTATCCTGCCAGCAATTTATCTAAACAAATTCCACTTTTCTTTATTTAGATATTTTTAAAAAAGATCTTATATGACAATTAACAAACAGTGTGGAGTGATTTTTCCCTAAAGCCTGGTAAAACATCAGGATGAACAGGGGTGAAATAATGCTCATTTTAAACACACATAAAAAATTGTGTTACAATACAACCCATAAGGTTAACTCTAACAAGCAAAGAGAGAAAATTATGATTTGATGTAATATGTAATACAAGAAAGAAAATCTCTACGGATTAAGAAAAATAGAATGATACAATTGATAAATCACTAGCCAAAAGATTTATGGTCTGCAGGGAATCCAAAGCAAAATCGACTAAATTAATTATACAATGAAAAATAAGTAACAGATAAGTTGAAAATAAAACTACTAATATCTGCCAAAGATTTTAACAAGAATTACTACTAATAATAAAAATAATAATCTGAGTATAAAATATAAACTTGCAGTACACACTCGGACTAAGTGACAAAATAAATTATTAATTTAATTATCTACAATTTATAGGTTTTAAACAAATACATTTAATAAAAGAAATATTAATAATATCAAAATTACTATGAATATTCCTATCATATGTTCATAAAATTTAGAGATTTCACCCTGATTAAAATAGAAAATGTTCAGTTACCTTCGAAGATTCAGTTTTACTGTCCAATTATTTCCAGTGTTGAATGAACTGTTTAATTTTTCTTTAAAATTCATTACAAAGGTTTGGATCTCCAGTAGTCTAGTCAGAGACAATGAAGGCAATATTCAGGATCAGTACTGGATTATGACATTAAGGCATGTTCATGGTGATACAATTTTGAGTTCCAGGGTTCATTTTTAGATCGCTTCACATTGCATACTTTTAATAGGGGTCTTTACAGTGTGTAATGTCTGCCATTTGAATGAAGGGTCATTCATTCCAGTATAAAGTGTATTTCTTTTATTCTTCGAATGGTTACTGTCCCACTTACCAAACTTCTATTAGACATCATGACTCAAACGAAAACAGCAATTAGCAAAAATATAAACTATAGATTAGTAGTCTGTCATATGTAAATATACAAGCAGTAATAATCACAAAAACCCAAAACTTTTATACATGATTGTTATCTCCTTCCAGATCTTAATTAAAAGGTTTAACCAGGGTTAGTCTTTTATTTTTTATTAGATCTTAATTAAAAAATATTTTAACCAAGGTTTTTGCTTTTTAGAATAGATTAAAACAAACAAAACAAGAAAGAAACTTATCTCAATCAAAACATTTTTTTAAAAATTAAAATGTTTTTTTTTTTCCAATTCCATTTATAATCGCGTATGTGTGTTATGGCATTTACTCTTTAAAAAAATAATGATATACACAATTTTAAATACAATTTTTTCTTTTTTTAAAAAAAAACCTCAATAAATATACATTTAGTTTTGATTTCATGATGGTTGCTTTTAAAATGGATAAAGTATCTGGTTCAATATATATATATATATATATATATATATATATATATTGAACCATATATATATATATATATATATATATATATATATATATATAACCAAAACTGTCTAACACTATACTAGCAAAAAATAAAAATGCAAAACCATAAAACAATACAGTACTAGATTAAATTCAAAATTTTACCAAAATCCTTACCCAACCATGGTTTCATCTACTACAAATAGACCTTCTCAAGTTTTCCTTTAGGTTGATTTTCACTTGAGAAGGTCTATTTGTAGTAGATGAAACCATGGTTGTGTAAGGATTTTGGTAAAATTTTGAATTTAATCTAGTACTGTATTGTTTTATGGTTTTGCATATATATATATATATATATATATATATATATATATATATATATATATATATATGATTTATGCATTTAACTATATTCATCAATATAACTATGACTGTCTGTTTATCTATATAATTCTTTGCTACTTAATGTATTTGTCACATCAATCTATATATTTATTTAGCTATTTTATAACTAAATCTATTTACTCATCTATCTCTCTATGTATCTAATTATTTACCTATTTATTATCCATCCATCCATCAATCATTTATTCATCAATTAATTATTCCATGAGACTATCATTTTAGGTATCTTTTTTATTTATCTTTATTTTTTATCAATCTCTTTATTTATCTATCTATATGCCTTCAGGCTATATGTTATTTATATATCTGTTTCTTTATCTATCTATCTATTACCTATTCATTCATCTGCCTTTTGGCTGTAAATTTTTTATTTATCTGTCTATCAGTTTATCTGACTATTTATCAATCTATCTATTTATCCATTTATCTGCCTTCTGACTATACATTATCTAGGTGCTCTTTTATTATGCAATATCCACCATTTTGAATTTCAAAAACAATGAAAAACTTATATGTCACAACTAAGTGATAAAAAGTATGTGAAAATGCAAAACATTTAGAACATGGGTCACATGACTAATTTGAAAAAAACCCGAAACATAAAATATTTACAACTCAGGTCACATGACTATAATATCAATTAAAAGCAAAAAAAAATTTAAATAACATACATTAAAACAGGTTACAAAAGATACCCACGTAAAAAAGCCAAAATGTAAAATATGCACAACTTGGGTCATGTGATTATAATATCAATTAAAAGCAACAAGTATGTTTTAAAAATAACATGCATTAACATAGGTTACAAAGAAGCCCATGTATTTTAACATATAAAAAGCATCAGTTATTATTAATATATAAAAAGCATAGATATTTAAATTATATAAAAAGCTAACATGCATTATTAAATCAGGCAGGTTATAAAATTAACCCTTAAATTTATACCTTGTAAGTCTCATTTTTGTAAAAATATAAAAAGATCAATCAAAGGTATGATCTAAGTTCACATAAAAAAAAGCCAAAAACATAAAAGATTTAGAACTCGAACTCAGATCATGTGACTCTAATATCAATTAAAAGCAACACATATAGATCTGAGATCACCTTTAAAAAATGCCAAAACATAACTAATTTAGAAATTCGTCCAATATCAATTAAAAGCAATAAAAAATATTTCAAAAATATAAAAAACTAACATGTATTAACACAGAAACAAAATTAATCCTTAAATTTATTACTTGCAAACCTCATTTTTGTAAAAATATAAAAAGATCAATCTAAAATATGATCTGATATTGCATAATAAATAAAAAGCCAAAAACATAAAAGATTTAGAACTCTGGTCACATGATTATAATATCAATTAAAAGCAACTCTTATAGATCTGGGATCACATTAAAAAAAGGCAAGACATGACCCAAGTTCTACATTTTTTTTGCATTTTCATGTACTTTTTTATCATTTACATGTGTCAGACAATATTTTTGGTCAGTTTTCAAATTCAAAATGGTGGAGATCGTGTACTAAAAGAGCACCTATCTGTTTGTTTATACATATTTCTATCTATTCATCTATATTTATATTTTATTTCTCTGACTATTTATTATTTTTCTAACTATATTTTAGCTCCTCTAAAGTTCATCTATTAATCTCTATTTATCTATATAACTTTCTCTCTGTCTATCTTTATTTATTTGTTTATCTACATAATTAATTAGCTCTCAATATAAGTCATTTTACTTATCTATCTATCCATCTATCTCTATTTATGTATCTATCTTTCTATCTAGTCATTTTTCTATCAATCTTATCATATAGTAATCTGTCTATTTATCTCTATTTGTCTATCAATTTATTTTTTATTTATTCATCCATTCATTTATCTATCTTCATCTATCGATTTATTTATCTATCTATCTAACTACCTATATATATATATATATCATAAATTTAATATCTTCATTTTAGTTTCTACATATGACTTTCTATTCTGTATATGAATTTTTTGTTCTACTTTTTATTTCATACGTCATTATCCATAATTAACAGTTTTGTTCTCCAAAAATTATTTTGATTGGACAGCATTTTATGTATATTTTCAATAAAACTTATAGCAAAAATATTTTTTGCTTGATTTACAACAATCAAATCATCATTTATTAAATAAACATAAGACCTTCCAACTCTGCACATACACCACAGCAAATATTATTTTAAGTTATTTGTGAGATATATCGTTTCTACTCACGAATGATTGATTAATATTAAAGAAGTACTATAGACATAATTTTGTTGCTAATAAAATGCATAAAAATTGCTTTATAAAAGAGTATAAAATATATGTGTTAATTAATTTTATTAAATTTAGTTGATATTTAGTTTAGAATATTTGTTTCATCATTTCACAGTATAAAATTAGTATAAGCAAAAACATTTTACTGGTAGTAGAAAGCCTTGTTATTATGATGATGTATGCTAGTTCTATTTTATTGTTTAATTTTTATGACATTGTCCTTTAAAACAGCATATAGTCACCTTAATAATTCAGGCAGCAAAAGGCCTTTTAAGATAAATAGAAATAATTTTTAATTCAAAATGATTTAAGAAAAGTGTTTTATGTTAAAGCTCTTAGTTTTATAATATGTCAATATATATGCTATATCTATTTAATCAACGATCTACCATTGTTCTTCACATTTTGAACACAATACATAAATATATTAAATTATAACTACTGCCAGGGAAAAACTAAATAATGGAAAAAAAAGCATTTTATTATCAATTTAAAAAGTAAAATTAGTTCATATACCTTCGTGATCTAATTGACTTACAACATAGATTAAAATATCCTAATATTGCATTTAACTATTTGAAATATAATAAATTTGATAAAACTAAAATTCTTAATAAATGTATTAAATTACAAGCCTCAAGTGTCATTAGAAATAAAAAAAATTTAATTATGTAAATACTAAAAAGGACATTAAATTGGCTTTATATTGGAAAAACCTATTCATTTATGTATAACACTTATGCTATTTTGAAATTCTATAAATACAAAGTTATATTCAAATGTTTTTGTAATTTAATTATTATAACATTATGAAGCAATTTTAAATATCATGCACATAGGCCTACGTGCAAGTATGACTATGCCAGTTGTACCTACTGGATTTTTTTTGCCATGAATAATATGTTGGATATCTCCATATAAAAAAATAAATTTCAGAATTAATATTTGATATCTTTTATCTGAAAAAAAAAATTGTACCAACCCACAAAAGTAAGCATTGAATTTTCAATTACTTACATCTTCTAGATCCAAAATTATTTCTAATCCTTCATACACTCCATCTCTAGCTCTCAAAGAAGATTTGTTGTTGTTCATAGCATTAAATGTCCAACAAGAATCAAAAGATGCAGTTCTTGATATTCGAAAATCCTATAAAACATAAATATCATTTAAGATTTATTTTGTGGTAATTAATGTTATTTTAGAAGAAAGTAAATTAATAATTAATAATATCTAAATAATAGTGAATTATTTTGGAATAATAACCTTAATAATCAAATAGTTAATAGCATGAGTTATATGAGAACCCAAGAAACTATAGGTTATTGGTTTTTGTTTACAAATGGTTCTATCCTGTAATTAAATTATTTTGTATAATTTTACTCATTTAGTCAAGTTTTATCTTGTTTAAAAGTTTATTTTAAATTTTTATGAATTTATATCATTATTTTTGTTTTTGAATCTATATTCCAGTGTAATCAAAGAATAGGAAATGCTTTACCTTTAGTCAGTCATTGCAAAATGCCTTTAAAAAATTTAGATTTAATTTGTGAAGGTAAAAGATATGTTTTCATTTACTTTGAAATTTTATTTTTGAATTCAATATAATTGTATTTATTTTAAATTAATTTTTATTAATAAATATAAAATATGCTTTGTTTGCAAAAAAAAATACTAAAACTTTTTTTTAAAAAATTAAAAAACCTTATTTGACAGTTTTTTTTTTAAAAAAACGTATCTGAAAATTTCAAAAACTTTTGTTACTTTTAGTAGTTTTAAAAAATTTTAAATGCTAATTATAATAGAAAATAATTTAATTTTGCTATAAACTCTATTCAAAATAAAATCCAAATATATTTTAAAATTAAATATACTTTTTAAGAATGACTTAATTATATTTTTAAACTGAAAAATTGTAAAAAAATCCTTTGCACAATATATTTACATATTACTATTTGAAAAAGTTTTGATACTAAGTTGGGAATGACACATTTATTGTTTAAAATATTGTAATATTTTATATTAGATAGTCTGAAGTGTGATATAACTGTTACAATTTACTACAACATTACAATAATAAATTATTGGTTTATTTAGCTCGTATCTGAAGACCTCACAGGAAGTTTTGATCAATATTAATATTTAAATTATCAAATCTTACAGTATACTTATCATTTAGAAACAATGCTCTTAATGTATATATTTGATATTAATTATTTGTATATCATACATTGAAATAAAAATTCATTTTCTAACAGAAATATTTTAGATTAAAAAGAAAAACATAAAATGAAATTTAATATATTAATAACATTTCAAAATCAATTACGTTTAATATTTGTCAGAAACTAAAAAAAGATTCATTGACTGAAAGAAAATTCATTTAACTAAAAAATAAATGCTTTTAAGAGGTAATGAATGATTTATATGGTTTTTCATTAAAAATTCAACAGACGATAATTGTCAATCAATTAAAAGATATGAAAAATAATATATGTAAATGCAGAGTTAGATACGCTTTGACTCTTGAAGATTATATGACTCGGTTTTTACAGAATATTTTCAATCTTCAGATTTATTTATTTCTAACAATTATTGTCAGTTAATTAGAATATTAAGCAAGAAATCATCATCATCAACCATTATCAATCCACTGCACGATGAAGGTCTCTCTAAGTTCAATCCATTGCTTCCGATCTTTAGCTTCTCTTCTCCACATCAATCCTGCACACTTTCTTATTTCATTCATCCAAATCACATGTGGTCTCTTTCTGAATCTTTTACAATCTTTTGGAATACAGTTTAAAATTTCAATTGTCCATCTATTATCATACCTTCTAGCAATATCTCCAGCCCAACTCCACTTCAGTCTTTTAATTTTTTCAATGAGGTCAGTAACACCTGTTTGTTCTCTTACCTATATACTGCAGTTTTGATCTCTTTTTGTTACTCCTAACATGCATTTCTCCATACTTCTTTGAATGGTCTGAAATCTCTGTATTGCTCTTCTATTAAGTGTCTAATTCTCAGATCCATAAATGAGAACTGGTAAAACAATTTTATTAAAAACCTTCCTTTTTAATTCTTTGATTAATTTCATTCATTATGTTTCCATCTGTATTAATAATCTGACCAAGGTATTTGTAACTGTTAACTTCTTCTACTCATCATAATTAATCTTTTTTTTTTTCATATTTTGAGAAAATCTATTAAACATTACTTTAGTCTTTTTAACATTTATCTTTAGTCCTACTTTCCAATTTTTATCTGATAACTCCTGCAACATTTCCTATAGCTCTAAAGCATTATTTGCAAAAACAAGTACATCATCTGCAAAATCTAAATGACTTAAATAATCTCCATTTACTTTCACTCCTTTAGCTTTCCATTTTAATCCACAAAAGCACTGCTGTAAAAGGTTTTGGAGATATGGAGTCACCCTGTCTTACACCCTTCTCAATGTTGACTTTCCTACTATCATTATGTCATCTAATTGTTGCTGTTGCATTTTTATAAATATTTTTTTAAAATATAACAATATCATGGATCTATACCTTGATAATCCAATGCTTTTATCACTGAATCAAATGCCTTTTCATAATCTATAAATCCTAAGCATAATGGCAACTCATATTCATTTGTACTTTCTATAACTTCTCTCAATACCTGGATATGATCTACTGTACTAAAACCACTTTTAATTCCAGCTTGTTCTCTTGGATGGTGGAAATCCAGTGTTCTCTGTAGACGAGTTGTAATTATCATAGTAAAACATTTGTATAAAACTGATAAAAGACTGATAGATCTATAATTTCTAATATCTTCTTTATGAACTTTTTTAAATATTAATATTTATACTGCAATCTTCCAATCATCTGGAACATCTTTATTATTTAGACATTTTTTATATAACTTTGGTAAATTCTTTCTGTTTCTTCACCTGCTTCTTTTAATATATCAATTATAATTCCATCATTACCTGGAGCCTTTTCTTTTTTCATAAATTTAATTGCATGTTTCACTTCTTCATTCAAAATTGTGGGCAATTCTGAAGATATAATAGGTATAGGAGGTACTTGTTCTTTATTATTATATAATTTTTGATAGAAGTTTTCTACACATTTATGATATCACCTCTCTTTTAATAATAATGCCATCTTTTTTTTTCTTATTGCAGATATAAATTTTCTACCAATACAAAAATGTTTTTCACTCATGAGACTTTTATTCTCTTCTACAGCTTTCCTTGCTCGTTCACAATTATACTTTCTTATATCATTTTCAACTCTTTTCTGCACCATTTTACAAAATTTGAGATATACAAACTTGTTAATACATCATTGTTGTATATCTTCATACTTCTTCTTTTCTTCATACATTTTCTAGTCTCAGTAGAAATTTTATTGGTCAATTGCTGGTTTTTTCTACCAGCTATCTTTGTTGCAGTTTTTACAAGTGTATTAGTTATTTTCCTATTAATTTCATTCAAACCTGAATCATGTTCAAAATCTACTAATACTTGAAACCAATTTGTAAGTTCTAATTTAAATTCATTAGAATGTTTCTGAGGATTAGGAATATCAACTGTATATATTGTTTTTTTAATAATTTTTGTCTCTCTAGTTTTGCATTGACACGTATCTTTCATCTTACAAATCGATGATCACTTCCTGTGTTAAATTTAGTAAGAACATTACAATCTTGAAATATGTATTTTCTGTTAGTCAAAATATAATCCAATTTTGCTGTACCTTCATTTGGATGCTTCCATGTCCATTTCCTATAATACTATATGTAATATCTGCCAAAGCAAAAGTAACAACAAAATAAAAAACATTTTTAATGTAAATCATATTTTAAAAAATTAAACAATTTTTTTTTTTTATATTTGAATAATATGAAGGTAAGTTTTGATAAAGTCTTTAAAAACTATATTTAAACAAATTTACCTTAAAATTTTGTCTTGTTATCCAGCACATTACTAAACTATCAACTAAATGATATAATGATAAAGCCATACATAAAGAATCAAAAAATTAATGAATTTGAATTTATTCATAATCAACAGCAATTGTTTACTAAAACATTCAATTTTGAATATGGTTTAAAACATTAGAGATTTCAAACACTTATTTTTTTTGTTATATATTAAATCACTATTAAACTTTTAAAATGACATTCTATAACTAATACAATCTAAAATACATAAAAATGTGATCTTCCAATGGTGTAATTAAAATTCAAAATCATTTTACTGAATTATTTTAAGCTGCTTTATATATTGGTGGGTTATATAACATGATTAAGTGTGAAAAAGTAATTTTCAATCCTTTCTCTTTCCCACATAATATACTTTTCAATCTAAATTTATTGCTTATGTAAATATAACTTAATTTTCAAATGACTTGTTCCATAACTCTGATTTGTGTTTAATAGCTTGTTCAAAATATTAATGTAACACATTCCTATAATTTTTAAATATAATTTTAACTTATAAGTGTTATTAGATATATCTTGTAACAAAAATATACCTTTCAACATAAATATTTACAAATAAAATATTATTATTAAACAAAATACTATTATTACTGAAAGGCTCAGCATTATTATTGGGCAATTGATTCACTTTTTTAAATATTTATAGATATTTTTTTCAAAGGAAGGTTTGTTGTTATAAAGATATATAATTTAATGACATTCACTATGAGCAAGACAGCTCTGTGTTAACAAATACAACCATATAAACTAACATATTTAACTTAAACATGGGTACACATTGAATAATATTATTTTACATTCATCATTAAAACAAATATGTACATAGATTTAAAATAAACTTGGATACACACTAGATCCATATATTTAATTATTTCATTGTGGATGTTTCAATTTTACTCATCTCCTACATGCTTCTGAATGTTCGTTGAAAAACTAGTATATTGTCTCTTTTCTTTATCACTTTGATCTTGATAAATATTCTCCATGGATCCATGATCTTACCAGTAAAGATATTTAATTAGTTCATTGCAAATGTTTTACTGTCAATCATTTCCCAAGTGTTTCTAAATGTCAATTGAGGAGTGAGTCTCTTGTCTATTTTCTTTATCGTACTGATCTTGTTGATGAATATCCATGGTGGGTCTGAGTTACTCATGTCAAAAAGAAGCATACACCTTGTCAATCAAATACTGAAGATTAAGAATTTAGCCCTCCTTATTGCCACAAATATGCCTGATTTGATGCTCTGCATTAGAGTTGATATGAAAATATTTTTCTTTTTATAAATTGTAAGAAAAATCAGTGTTTTACAGCTTTGCAAACTAACACACCTATCAAAGATATGCTACTAATAGATTTATAACCCCTATAAGATGTCAGCAAACTCCCTGTGGGTAGAGCATTGAGGTTAACTTTTACCAAGAAGTCAAATAACTTTGGCTACAGACTCCACCATTTGAATTTTTTCAAGAAATTATAGATAGTTATATTGAGTGTGGTACTGTCGGGTACTGTGATATAAAAACAGTTAATATTCATACCAGTAATGAATTGAGGGGGGGGTTCATTGACCCAGAATTAAGTTCTTTTCTGTGATGTCTAATAGCAGCAGTTCAGATAGCCAACAATCTCTACAAGAAAGTGGAATGTCAGTGGGATGCACTATCTTTGGATGTGAATTTTGTAGGCAGATGTTATTAAGACTGGAATGAAGGTTGAAGGAACACTGGAACCAAAGGACCTGCAACAAATGCATCTCCAGGCCATTTAATTTAGTAGGTCTCTGCACTTTCCTGAGGCTGATTGCCACAGCCATGCCCTCCCACAGAATATGAGAACAAATGCAGTTGATACTGCAAATGAATTTCCCTGTAAACTTAACAAATGGCAGAACAACAGAGTATTTAGGAGTGCTGTCTTGGCACATATTGACATGTAAACCTTCTGTAATGAGCCTATTGTTCTTTTGGAAGCTTTCAGAATAGTATTTTGGATCTCTCTCTTCAATGCCAGTGGGGAGAGGTTAAATGCAAGGCCAAAAAACTTTGAAGACCTAGCAGAGAATGGGGAGGGAATGTTCCTTCCTGAGGACAGCTTCCATGCTGCCAATTTAGTCAAATTAAAACAGACTTTATTCACTTGAAAATTTGGACATGAGTCTCATAAGCCCTGGAATGCACCTACAAGAAGGTAAGAACACAGCCAGGTCATCCATGTAAGCAATCAGATGTATGAACTTTTTAATGCTGGTAATAAAAACTCCAGGAAGACCCTGTTCAATTGACTTCAGAAAAGAATTAACATATCATATGTAAAGGAGGGTGCTCAAAGCCGAGCCCTGAGGGATATACTTGATAAGAAGAAATGAGGCAGACCTTTAATGATATTGAAATCTGCCTATTTCTGAGAAGATTAGATATAATATTAATAATGCCAAGATGACAGAGTCAAAAGCCTCTGCAATGTCCAGCTGCACAATAATAGGCATTCTAAAACATTTTTAGGCTATTTTTTATTTTGCTTCTTTTGGTTCATTGTCTTTTTTCCCCATTTTTCTTATAAATTATCCTTATTTTCAGTCAAAAAGAGTACACTTTTAAGTTTATAATTTTATAAAGTATCTTTTAATTAAGACATTTTTTATGTCCCCATTTCCACTGTATGAGAGATTCACACTATATAGGAAAAGTGTTCTTTATTGTCTGTTTAATTTTAAAATTACAAATATTTTTTTATAATTTTTTCTGCAATTATATTGTAGTCAATCTGAATTTACAATAATTTAGTAAATTACTATTAATATATGTATTTTTGGCACATGTAATTTTTTTTTGAGGAATGACAAAGATTGTGCCATCCAACATTTTTTTTGCTATGAGATGGCTTCTTTAATATTTTTCTTGCTATTACATGGCTTTTTTAGTATTATTCTTGCTATGTCTATCGTATGGCTTCTTTAGTATTTTTCTTGCTATGAGATGGCTTCTTTAGTATTATTCTTTTTATGTCTTCTTTAGTATTATTCTTGCTATGTCTACTGGATGACTTCTTTAGTATTTTTCTTGCTATGAGATGACTTCTTTAATATTATTCTTGCTATGTCTACTTTAGTGCTATTTTGCTATGTCTACCAGATGACTTTTTTAGTATTTTTCTTGCTATGTCTTCTTTAGTATTATTCTTGCTATGTCTACTGGCTGGCTTCTTTAGTATTTTTTTTGCTATATAATTTTAAAATTACAAATATTTTTCATAAATTCTTCTGCAATTATTTTGTAGTCAATTCAAATTTACAATATTTTTTTAGATATTTTTTTGGTGCATGCAATTTTTTTTCACAGGAATGACTAACAAGGCACCTCCAATGTGTCTACTGGATGGCTTCTTTACTATTTTTTTTGCTATGATGTATTATTCCAAAGATGTACTACTCTAATCTTTTGATTTTAATGTAACTCCTCCACATGATCTGTGGACAAATTTTAGTGATTAACTTTGTCCACAAATCACTAGGAGACATTATCTTAAAGATCAGAAGATTAGAGTAATATGTCTTCAGGATAATACGTCACAGCAAGAAAAATACTAAAGTACCCAATATTCACTAATGAATTACATTAAGACATTATGCTTACTTTTATTCAAATTTCTTTAAACAATATTTGGTACTAAATTATGTTTACTTTTAATTAATTAATAAATGTTTAATTTTAAAAAATAATTATAAACTTTTTAAGAAACATTTATAAAAATATTCTATTTTACTCTTTAATATCTTATCAATAATACAATTTTTATTGTAGTATCAAATGTTTGCCTCATTCAAGAAATGCAAAGTTTTCCTAATTATCAAATAAATATAAATATTAAATTTAGCAATATTATTTAATTACATAGAGTTAGATTCTAATACATTATATTTAATTTTAAATAATTTTTTTTTTTTAGCAATTGTATTTGAATGATCTTATTTAAATTCATATTTTTAAAACCAAAAAGAATCAACATACTAATCGTCTAAAATAATGGATTTCCAATCCGTATATAAAACACCATTAACATGAAAGTGAAAAATAACTTCTATGTAAATGTAAAAAAAAAAAAAAACAGCCACAGTTAATATTTTATTATGCAGAGCTGAAAGCACATAAAAAGTAATAAATATATACAATATGTTTATAAATATATTATAACCACATCAACCCTAGTGCAGCCCGCATCAGTTAGATTGAAATAAGGCATAAAAATAAAAAGTAAAAATAATTACAAACTTACTTTATTACGTGTCATTGGATAAACTGCCTAAAATGAAGTTGATATATGCATTTGATAATAATGTGTATTGTGTATTGTGAAGGGCAATCTATGCATAAACGTATATGAGTTAATAAAGATTTGAAAATAACGTGTATGTGTGTGTGTGCGTACACATAACATAGCGTAAATTAGACAAATTGCCTATAAGAAAAAAATATAAAAAAATATTAAGGCACGTTTTAATAATATTGTACATTTATGCATAATGTAATATGAGACAGAAAAATAATAATGAATCAGAATTTTAAAAAATATATACATTTGACTATGAGTCAATTTGAAAATCAAGTTAAAATCCATCGTTCGTAAATTTTAAGACACTTTTGAGATTGTTTTGGTTTTACTTCTTCTATATTGACGTAGAAATAAAATCTTGTCATTTCCTATAGTAAATTTTATGCTAATTTTAAATCTAAGATCAAAAATTGTGAATTAACGATATTTGAGAAACTAGAATTAAAAAAAAAAAAGTTAGAAAATAATTTTATATTTTCCGGCATAGAAACGGGGTAGATAAAGAAAAGAAAGCAAACGACTATTTTTTTCTTTTGTTATAGCATATAATATTGTGTAGAAGTTTATTTCCCTCAGAAAAGGACAATGTAATATTTTTACTCTGGTCTCAGAGATTTTAAAATGGTCTATACTATGGTTCAAGAGCTGAAATATGATGAAAACATATGTGAATGGTCTACATTATGGTTCAATTAATGAAAAATAACATAAAAAATGGATAGAAAGATAAGAGAGAGGTATAAATTAAGGTTATTCAAAATTTGTTCACTATTCAGTTATTTATTTTGATGTTGATTTTTATTCTGTTGCTGATTTTGCATTAGCAGGCTACTTTGATTGCAAGTGTAATTTAAAAGCTGTGTTGAAATAAGGGCAAGAGAAAAAACTTGACTGCTATTAAAAATTGCAATGAACTGTTTACCAAGCATACTAGGAAAAAAATAGCACATCATTTGAAAGACCCTGAGTATGCAGTTCATTTTAATAAATAACATCAAAGTCTATGGAACTTGATTACTATAGCCTGTAAGATGCCAGTAATACAAAAAAGTATTATGTCTATAAATTGCCAAAGATTTATTGATATTCTACATGATATATGTTATTGTGTTGCTGTAACCACAATTCAAGCCACCAACATGTGAGAAGAAGAAATATAAGTAAATTTATAAAGACAACTCAAATTACAGAAATAAAAATAAAATGATACTTGAATGCTCATGATTTAGAACTTTAGATATTTTGACTGGTAAGATATTCATGTTATAATATTAAAAAGACCTTATAACTTTAGGACTACAATCTGAAAAATATATTAATTATTGCGACATGTTCTATTTTAAATCTGCAGTTGAAATTGCTAGTGTAGACTTAAAATGTAAATATGTTAACAGTTGTGTTATGTTTAATATCTAACTGCAGTTGGAATTACTAGTATATATTTAAAACTGAAAACATATTAACTGTTGCATTTTATATCTACATTTGGAATCACAAATATAGACGTAAAATCTGGAAAAAAAGTTAATTGTTGTGACATATTTCATTTTATATCTGCACTTGGGAAATCACTAGAATAGAGATGGAATCAACTTATATATATATATATTATATATATATATATATATATATATATATATATATATATATATATATATATATATATATATATATATATATATATATATATATATATATATATATATATATATATATATATATATTTTTTTGTTAATAAGTTGTTAAATTATTGTTTTGTCAGTCCATTTGTTTGTTTATAACTCCATTAAAACATGACAACATCAACACACATATGCCAGTTATAAATCATTTGCAACACAGGGATAACATGTGAACCACTGGGTAATATACTGAGATGGTCCCAATAATCATTAGCTGTGATTATGATCATCATTTTATTAGTATCCTTAGTAAACATGCCCTATTGAAAGATTAGACACCAGGAGGTTTTTTTTTTGATTGAAACCTAAAACAAATAAAATACTGTTAGCAGACCTTGTGCTTGTAAATCCTAATCAACTTCATCAGATTAGTTAGTATTATTATAAAGTCTTGTTTATAATTCTGTTAAACAATTTATTATTATAGTCACTATTTATGTACATATTTGAAAGACTTACTCTATCATCATCATCAATTATTGTCAATCCACAGCAGGAAAAAGGTATCTCCAAGTTCAATCCATCTTCTCTTATCTTTAGCTTGTCTTCTCCACATCACACCTGCACATTTTCTTATTTCATCCATCCATCTCACATGTGGTCTCATTTTGGGTTTTTTACAATCTCTTGGAATCCAGTTTAAGATTTCAATTCTCCATCTATTATCATCTCTTTTAGCAATATGTCCAAAACCCAACTCCACATCAGTCTTTTAATTTTTTCAATGAGGTCAGTAACACTTGTTTGGTCTCTTACCATATATTGTATTTTCCATCCCTTCTTGTTTCTTCCAGCATGCATCTTTCCATATTTCTTTGAGTGGTCTGAAGTCTCTGTATTGCTCTTCTATTAAGTGTCCAAGTCTCAGATCCATAAGTAAGAACTGGTGAAACACATTTATTAAAAACCTTCCTTTTCACACACAGACATATTTCCTTTTAGTATAAAGTTATTTCTACCAAAAGCACTCCAAACAAGTTAAATTCTATGATTAATAATTTGACCAAGGTACTTGTAACTCTTAACTTCTTCTAACTCATCACAATCAATCTTTATTTTTATATTTTGAGAAAATCCATTAAACATTACTTTAGACGTTTTAACATTTATCCTTAGTCCTACTTTACTACTTTTATCTGATAACTCCTGCAACATTTTCTGCACCTCTAAAACATTATTTGCAAAAACAACTACATCATATGAAAAATATAAATGACTTACATAATATCCATTTACTTTCACTCCTTTAGCTTTTCATTTTAATATACAAAATATTTCATGCAGCACTGCTGTAAAATGTTTTGGAGACATGGAGTCACCCTGTCTTACACCCTTCTCAATGTTGACTTTCTTAGTATCATTATGTAATCTAATTGTTGCTGTTGCATTTTTATAAATATTCTTTAAAATATGACAATATCCTGGATCTATACCTTGATGATCCAATGCTTTAATCACTGATGAAATGCTTATACAATCAAATGCCTTTTTATAATCTACAAATCCAAAGCGTAATGGCAACTCATATTCATTTGTCCTTTCTTTAACTTCTCTTAATACCTGAATATGATCTACTGTACTAAAACAACTTTTAAATTCAGTTTCTTTACTTGGTTGGTAAAAATCCAACGTTTTCTGTAGACAAGTTGTAATTATCTTGGTAAAAATTTTGTATAAAACTGATGAAAAGCTGATAAGTCTGTAATTTTTAATATCTTTTTTGTCACCCTTTTTAAATATTAAGATTTAATATATATATATTAAGATTTATATATATATATATATATATATATATATATATATATAAGTATAGAGGATTTGAACTCAGATTTTTAAGCACCCTTCAACTATCCACACTATCTCATACAACTGATACACATGACCACACACATGTAAAAAAGATTAACAATCACCAATATATGTATTTCATGCTAAACCAGCACTCATCAGTTGGTCCAGACTATCATCTCTCACACATATATATAATCAATGCTCAGTTTATATTAAGATAGCAAATCTTCATACTTCAATGGACAGGCTTCAATCCACTGCAACCTCCAACTATTCAGCCATCCGTATCCATGAAAATCTGATAATGAAAATTCAAATCCCATGCTAATGCTAATATTATTGCTATGCCCATGTTGACCTGAAGTCACACTGACCCCTCATGTATAGGACAGTATCCATTAAATACATATAAGAGGGATGGACAGGATACAAGCTTAATATGTAAATATTTGAAACCAGGCACTCTTCACAAACCTGGGAGCTTAATTGTAAGTATAGAGGATTAGAACTCAATTTCAAGCACCCTTCAACTATCCACACTATCTCATACAACTGATACACATGACCACACACATGTAGAAAAGATTAATAATCACCAATATAAGTATTTCATGCTAAACCAGCACTCATAAGTTGGTCCAGACTATCATCTTTCACACATATATATAATCAATGCTCAGTTTATATTAAGATAGCAAATCTTCATACTTCAATGGACAGGCTTCAATCCACTGCAACCTCCAACTTTTCAGCCATCCATATCATTGAAAATCTGATAATGAAAATTCAAATCCCATGCTAATGCTAATATTATTGCCATGCCCATGTTGACCTGAAGTCACTCTGACCCCTCGTATATAGAACAATATCCATTAAATACATATAAGAGGGATGTGAAGAGTGCCTGGTTTCAAATATTTACATAAATAAGCTTGTATCCTGTCCATGCCTCTTATATGTATTTAATGGATACTGTCCTATATATGAGCGCTCAGAGTGACTTCAGGTCAACATGGGCAATAATATTAGCATTAGAATGGGATTTGAATTTTCATTATCAGATTTTCAATGATATGGATGGCTGAAAAGTTGGAGGTTGCAGTGGATTGAAGCCTGTCCATTGAAGTATGAAGATTTACTATCTTAATATAAACTGAGCATTGATTATATATATGTGTGAGATATGATAGTCTGGACCAACTGATGAGTGCTGGTTTAGCATGAAATACATATATTGGTGATTATTAATCTTTTCTACATATGTGTGGTCATGTGTATGAGTTGTATGAGAGAGTGTGAATAGTTGAAGGGTGCTTAAAAATCTGAGTTCAAATCCTCTATACTTACAATTAAGCTCCCGGGTTTGTGAAGAGTGCCTGGTTTCAAATATATATATATATGTAAAATAAATAAAATATCCGTTAATTAAAAACAATATTGTAATTATAATTGAAATAATATTTTTAACAGTTTACAAACAATTACAAACAATCTTTAAATCTGCAGAAGTACTTTCGGTTACTTTCTAACATGCCTCAACTACCATTAAATTCAAAAACTAAAAGTGGAAGCAAACGTCATCAATTCAAATTCCAGGAATCTCGTATTTTAATGTTAGAAACTCGTCGATTTATTAAATGCGTTTTATTCCTGTTTATAAAAATTGCCTCTTTAATTTTTCTTTTACTATGGTTTCTCTCTTCGTGAAAAATTTTCACATTTTCAAAATTAAATTTAAAGTTATATTTACATGTTTTTTCATGATCAAAGAAAACTGAAGAAGATATTAAATCACCATTATTTTTATTTTTTACACACTTATATAACAATTCATGTTCCTTCAATCTTTTCTCCATGCTGCACCTAGATTCACCTATATATGATAGCATACAATCACAAAAAATTTGATATATGAAATTACTTTTTTGCTTGACAGGTATGACATCCTTAGAATTACTAACTAATTTATTAATATTGTTTGGAACGTAGAATGAAACATTAAATACATTCTTTTATAAATTCTTAAAAAATTTTACTTGTGGATTTGAAATAAATGGAATAGATATCCATTTTTTATTATTAATCTTCATTTCTTTTAAATTATAATATTTTTTTTTTTAAATTGACTTAAAGTATTGTTTATTTGTTCCATTTTATAACCAACATCAAGCAATTCTTTGGCAAATATCTCAATATTTTTCAATTTATCACTTTGGTAACGACATAATTTTTCATTCCGAAACAAAAAAGATTTAAAACTTGCCATGTTATGCATCATTGGTACTTTTGATTTACAATTTATATATCCTCTTTTTTGAAATGGCTATTAACTGAAAGGAGACCCTTTGATTCCTCCTGGAGGCCTTAAAGGAACTGAGCAGGGCAAATTCCTAAGGTCCACTCCATACGTTCTTGTCGTTGCAGCTGTTATTACTATGTGATTATTCATATAGTATACGAACATGGATGGGCTGCTCACCAACACGCATTAGCCAGTGTGGTTAGTTTATTGGCTTTTTACCGCTGAGTTTAAGATCAAGAAACACCATGATCTTTCTTCTCAGTGCCTGATAAGGCAAAATGAATGTTTATGTAAATGATAAATATTTTTCCAATACATATATACAATTAGGACAGACAAAAATAAAGCATGGCCTTTATTCCCAGGAGGCTGTAAAGTCATCAACCAAGGCAGTGGTTGGTGGCCAAAGGCAGAGGGTGCTAAGAATTCCCTGATTGCGGACCCAGGCTGCCATTTGATGATGACTTTTTATTTAGGTACTTACAACTGCAGATCACTTTCAAGTGAAGGAAGATTGCAAGAATTAGAAGAAGAATTGTCTTATATTAAATGGGACATTATTGGACTTTGTGAAATTAGAAGAAAAGGAGAAGAAACAATTGATTTAAAAAGTGGACATATACTCTATTATAAAGGCACACATATTGGAAATACAAGTGGAGTAGGATTCATTATAAATAAAAAGTGGAAGAACAATATTGTGGAGATTGATGGTGTATCGGACAGAGTGGCAAGATTAGTTATACAACTTAATAGCAGATACCAAATGCAGATAATTCAGGTTTATGCCCCAACAAGTTTTCATAGTGATGAAGTAGTAGAAGATTTTTATATGGATGTACAAAAGGCTTTTGATCAGAGTAAACAACATTTTAAAATTGTTATGGGAGACTTTAATGCTAGAATTGGTAGACAAATGAAAGATGAAATTGCTGTAGGTAATTTTGGTTATGGTAATAGAAATGAGAGAGGACATAGACTTGTGGAGTTTGCAGAAAAAGAAAAACTTTATATTATGAATTCATTTTTTGAAAAAAATGTTAAAAGGAAATGGACATGGAAGCATCCAAATGAAGGTACAGCAGAATCGGATTATATTTTGACTAACAGAAAATACATATTTCAAGATTGTAATGTTCTTAATAAATTTAACACAGGAAGTGATCATCGATTAGTAAGGTGTAAATTACGTGTTAATGTAAAACTAGAGAGACAAAAATTATTAAGAAAAACAATATTACAGTTGATATTCCTAATCTTCAGAAACATTCTAATGAATTTAAATTAGAACTTATAAATAGGTTTCAAGTGTTAGGAGATTTTGAACATGATTCAGATTTGAATGAAATTAATATGAAAATAACTGATACACTTTTAAAAACTGCAACCAACATAGCTGGTAGAAAAAAGCAGCAATTGACTAATAAAATTTCTACTGAGACTAGAGAATTTATGAAGAAAAGAAGGAATATGAAGATATACAAAAATGATGAATTAAAAAGAATTGAATATCTCGAATTTTGTAAAATGGTACAGAAAAGAGTTGAAAATGATATAAGAAAGTATAACTGTGAAATAGCAAGGAAAGCTGTAGAAGAAAAGAAAAGTCTCAAAAATGTTAAACAACATTTTGGTATTGGTAGGAAATTTATATCTGCAATAAGAAAAAAGATGGAATTATTACTAAAAAGAGAGATGACATCATGAAATTGGTAGAAGATTTTTATCAAGAATTATATAGTAATAAAGAACAAGTACCTCCTATATCTATTACATTTTCCGAATTGCCCAGAATTTTAAATGAAGAAGTGAGACATGCAATTAAGTGTATGAAGAAAGGAAAGGCTCCAGGAAATGATGGAATTATAATTGATATATTAAGAGAAGCAGGTAAAAACATAGAAACAATTTTAGCAAAGTTATATACCAAATGTCTAAATGATAAAGATGTACCGGAAGATTGGAAGAATGCAGTAATAATATTAATATTTAAAAAAGGTGATAAAGAAGATATTAGACATTACAGACCTATCAGCCTTTTATCAGTTTTATATAAAAAAATTTACCAAGATAATTACAACTCGTCTACCGAGAACTTTGGATTTCCACCAACCAAAAGAACAAACTGGATTTAAAAGTGGTTTTAGTACAATAGATCATATCCAGGTATTGAGAGAAGTTATAGAAAGGACAAACGAATATGAGTTGTCATTAAGTTTTGGATTTGTAGATTATGAAAAGGCATTCGATTCTATACACATTTCTTCAGTGATTAAAGCATTGGATCATCAAGGTATAGATCCAGGATATTGTCATATTTTAAAGAATATTTATAAAAATGCAACAGCAACAATTAGATTACATAATGATACTGGAAAAATCAACATTGAAAAAGGTGTAAGACAAGGTGACTCCATATCTCCAAAACTCTTTACAGCAGTGCTGCAAGAAGTATTTTGTGGATTAAAATGGGAAACTAAAGGCGTGAAAGTAAATGGAGAGTATTTAAGTCATTTAGATTTCGCAGATGATGTAGTTGTTTTTGCAAATAATGCTTCAGAGGTGCAGAAAATGTTGCAGGAGTTATCAGATGAAAGTAGGAAAGTAGGACTAAAGATAAATGTTAAAAAGACTAAAGTAATGTTTAATCGATTTGCTCAAAATATGAAAATAAAGATTGATAATGAAGAATTAGAAGAAGTTAACAGTTACAAATACCTTGGTCAGATTATTAATACAGATGGAAACATAATGGAGGAAATTAATCATAGAATTAAACTTGGTTGGAGTGCTTTTGGTAGAAATAACTTGATACTAAAAGGAAATATGCCTATGTGTTTGAAAAGGATGGTTTTTAACAAATCTGTTTTACCAGTTCTTTCTTATGAATCTGAGACTTGGACACTTAATAGGAGAGCAATACAGAGACTTCAGACCACTCAAAGGAGTATGGAGAGATGTATGTTGGGAGTAACAAGAAAAGATCGAAAACGCAATGCATGGGTAAGACAACAAACAGGTGTTACTGACCTTATTGAAAAAATTAAAACATTGAAATGGAGTTGGGCTGGACATATTGCTAGAAGAGATGATAATAGATGGACAATTGAAATTTTAAACTGGATTCCAAGAGATTGTAAAAGACCTAGAAAGAGACCACATGTGAGATGGATGGATGAAATAAGAAAATGTGCAGGGGTGTTGTGGAGAAGAGAAGCTAAAGATCAGAGAAGATGGATTAAACTTGGAGAGACCTTCATCCTGCAGTGGATTGATAATGGTTGATGATGGTGATGATGATGATACTGTTATCTCTTGTGATCATTAAATCTAAATAGTTAATCTTATAGTCCTGTTCTTTTTCAATAGTACATCTCAAGCCATTCAGCCTGTATAATTCCTCTAAATTTGCTTATAGAGGAATTAAATAAGTTGAATGGCTTGAAATGGACTATTGAAAAAGAACAGGACTATAAGATTAACTATTTAGATTTAATGATCACAAGAGATAACAGTATATTAAATTATAAACTAATAATTAAGCCATTGCAAAAAAGAGGATATATAAATTGTAAATCAAAAGTACCTATGATGCATAAGATGGCAAGTTTTAAATCTTTTTTGTTTTGGAATGAAAAATTATGTCATTACCAAAGTGATAAATTGAAAAATATTGAGATATTTGCCAAGGATTTGCTTGATGTTGGTTATAAAATGGAACAAATAAACAATACTTTAAGTCAATTTTAAAAAAAATTATTATAATTTAAAAGAAATGAAGATTAATAATAAAAAATGGATATCTATTCCATTTATTTCAAATCCACAAGTAAAATTTTTTAAGGATTTATATAAGAATGTATTTAATGTTTCATTCTACGTTCCAAACAATATTTATAAATTAGTTAATAATTCTAAGGATGTCATACCTGTCAAGCAAAAAAGTAATGTCATATATCAAATTTTTTGTGATTGTATGCTATCATATATAGGTGAATCTAGGTGCAGCATTGAGAAAAGATTGAAGGAACACAAATTGTTATATAAGTGTGTAAAAAATAAAAATAATGGTGATTTAATATCTTCTTCAGTTTTCTTCGATCATGAAAAAACATGTAAATATAAATTTTAATTTAATTTTGAAAATGTGAAAATTCTTCAGAAGAGAGAAACCATAGTAAAAGAAAAATTAAAGAGGCAATTTTTATAAACAGGAATAAAACGTATTTAATAAATCGACAAGCTTCTAACATTAAAATACGAGATTTGTGGAATTTGACTTGATGACGTTTGCTTCCGCTTTTAGTTTTTGAATTTAATGGCAGTTGAGGCAGGTTAGAAAGTAACCGAAAGTACTTCTGCAGATTTAAAGATTGTTTGTAATTGTTTGTAAACCGTTAAAAATATTATATATATATATATGTCTGTGTGTGTTAATTTTATTTAATATCTTATATATATTATGTATTATTGGTACTGAATTCAAATTCTTACTATAGTATTTATCTACTGTTGCATAACTAGATATGGAAGTTATTTAACCGTTACAACATATATATTGTGCCCATGTATTTGTCACAGTCATTTTAAATTTGAACTTAAAATGTGGTTAGTTTTATTTATATATATTGTAACATTTATTTATATACGTTACAAATATATTGGCATTTGGTAAAAGCTAAAAAAGTAAATTTAGATTTTTTTTTGATTAGTATAATTTTTGGTAAAACGTGCAATGAAGGTTAAAATTGTCATTCTTATTTTTTTTATCTAATTGGAAAGAATAAATGACATACAGATTACTAATCCAGATAAATTAAAAGAATTCCAAAAGCATAAGCTAAAAGAAAAATATTTTAGCTAATTAAAGATGGAAGAATATGCTAAAAAAAAAAAGAGAACTTTGTAACTTAAATTTAAGAGAGAGTGTATAAGATTATTATCTTATACGCTGATAAAAAAGACAAAAGAGTGCGCAGAAGTTCCAAAAATGGAGCGCGATATAAAAAGGAGATGACAACTTTAATCTGGGTCTTCTCTTTAACTTCTAGTTACGTCTCTGAAAGTTGGAGGTTTCCACGAGCATAACCTGTGGCAAGAAATATACTTCTACACAGGTATGCCCCTTGCTGTACCAAGCTGTCATGCAAGCATGGAAACGGGACTTGTGAAGACCGCTTTTTGCAATAAAAGGGTCACTACAACCATGCCTTTTCTCCAGCTATAGAACGGAACAATAACCAGGAGAGACCAATGGAAATTCTCATGATCTGGGATCCCATAAACCTACATGAACTTACCGGTAAGTTAAGAATAAATTTTCCTGATAGTGACTTAAAAGTTTGCAAACAATTATTTATCTAAGCTTAGACTACCATCCTGATATAGACTTTTCATATTCAAGGGACTTTCTAATAAAGAATTTTATACAAGATCTTGGGACATTATTAAATTGCTTTAATTGCTTAATCTGTTTTTGTTAATCGATTCATTATCTGGATTGGTGTGTGTGTACTTTCCTGTTTAGTTAATTTGTAATTTAACTTATAAATATGTTTAGTTTGTTAGAATAAAAGAGATTTTACTTTTATCAACCTTTTCATTGTGCATTATTAATAATAGTTGTTTTTTTTTAGTATTAAATTTATTATTAGTTTAGTGGGATTTAAAACGGAATTTACCTTGCCAATGTATTTAAACTAGCCAGAAATAATAATCAAAAAGGAGAAAATAGTTCTCGTACGGTATGATGCAATACGATTAGTTTAAAAGACTTTTTTTGCTGTTTAGTTTAGAGTTACAATATGTTTGGCGACTCAGTGGGTCTAATGACTCTGGTGCCCTCATGTAGAAATTAAAAACTGAGTCAGCTCACAATTGTACTTAGCAATAATTCAGGGAGTTGATAGGAAATATAGCTATGTTTTTAGAATAGAAATATAACTTTCTTCTTTTTTGACATAGCTTGATCAACTCACGCGCAGTTTATATTAGTGTGTAAGAGGCCTAGCAAAACGAAAAACGTTACAATATATATATGTTAGTGTATATTTTTTATATTAGTTTTGTGAGTAAAATAGGTTTAAACTTGCTAGATAAAGGTTTATAAAAAGATTTAAAGTATTTTAAAGTTGTTTTAATATAATTTAAATAATGAAAGTAATATATTATATGTTATTTTAAAGATGAAATTAATTAATATGTATTATATTTGAAGAATATAATGTTTAAACAATAGTCTAATTACAGTATTAAATATTATATATTTTAAATAATTTAGTTATTTAAGTTATTTTTTTTAAAGAATTGGTAATTAAATTATTCTAAACTGTTTTAAAATTGTTACATGTCTTGAAAGTATGTGTGTGTTTGTCTTTGAGCTTTTATGTGTTAAGCAGAAATATTAATTTTAAATTAGAAACATTAAAATGTTGCAAATACTATTTTAAAAGTAACAGCTAATTTTATTGTGTTGTCTAAATAATTTTTTTTTAAATTAATATTTTTAGTTATTAAATGTATTTAAATTGTTTGAATAAAGATATTTTATATTATAAAAGCAATGTCACCTTATATATGACCTGTTTTATTGATAACTATAAAAATATTAAATAAATTTTATATAATATCAAAATGATGAATCATTATTTAGAAAATTATGTACATAAAATAGTTTATATGTAAATTAGTATTTGAGAAGAACTTGTATTAAGCAATGAGATCACTGGATAGAATAGGTATAAATATAGGTGTTCAATCAATGTAGGCACTTAACATTCTTTGTTTGTCTAATCTTATTTTGTTTTGTTTGTTTCATTTGGTTTTGTTTTAAAGTTTTAATTTTTTATAAAATATTTTTTTCATTTAAAAGTCAAAAGTATAATTTTAAATAAGTATTTTAATATATTCAGTGTTTGGGTAAATTAATTATCTGCTATCAGTAAAATTTCACATTGAAACTTGATGAAACCTGTGATAATTTTATGGAACTAATAATTTTCATCAAAGTATCAGCCTAATCCCTCTCAGAAGCCATGAGAATTTAAACCATGTAACTGAAGAAAACATAAGGATTTTTAAAAACTTTGTATTTAATATGTTTAGTATGCATGGAATTTAAAAATATTTATATTTAAGAATTTTGATAAACTTGTAAATATAAACTGTCGAGAAATTTATATCTTGTAAGTATGCAAAGGATATTTGTTGAAAATTACTTAACCAGTTTTACATGCTTTAAAAGAAAGAAAACGATGATTTTATGCAATTGAATTAAATACAATATAAAGGAAAGTTATAAAATGTGAATATACTCTATATTATTTGTGAATACATATATAAATGTATTTTATTACTAGTTTATTTTAAGAGAATGGCTTGAATGGATATTATATATTTTCAATTTGTGCATAGCATGATTGAGAGAAAATGCCTTTTAAATTTATATTTTTAACAAGATTTTCCTAATTTTAAAAGAAAGAAGATTGAACTATCCATCTTAAAAGATTTTACTATTCAAAGAAAAATGAATGAATTGTATATGTTAAAAGATTCTCTTTATTAAAAGAGAGATGAATTGTGATATGATTTTAAAGATTAACATTATGTTATATATAATATTGCCTGGATGAAAAAATTGTACAATTTTATAATAAGTTATTGATTAATATGTGCATATTTGAAAAGATAAAATCTTGAATTTTTAAAAAATGTTCTGTGATAAATTATCACCATTTAAATACGAACATATAATTTTTAAAAAAAAATAAGAATGGAAGTTATCTGCTGAAAAAAAAACTTGATTGATAAATAATCTTATTCTATAAAATGTCTTATAAATGCTTTTTGATTAGAGAAATTTCAATGCATTATATTTTGCCATAAAGTCTGGACCAACATGATAAAGAGTATACATATGTGAAAAATTATTATTTAATATTAAAAATTATATTAGTAGATGTTTTCCTTTCAAAATATTTGTTCTCCTGGTAAATGGTAAGAAACAGAATTAGTAAAAATATTTATCCAGTCCAGATGGACAATATTTTATTGATATTTTCAAAGATTTAAATTTGTGATTTATGGAGTTTTGTTTAGTGATAGCAGGGGGAGACAAGTTTTTGTTCAAAATTTTTCTGTCATCAATAGCAATGGAGGAAGCATGGTACTGGAAGAATGAAAGCAAAAAAGAACTTTAGTAGCTTTGAATTTTATTATTTTTTTATTCTTTTAGTATTAATATTTTATTATCAGTAATAATATTCAGTTAAGATGTTTATTAGAAATATGTTTAGGTTTAATATTGAAATAATTTATTTTTAAAAAATAAACAAAAATATGGGTATCAGAAAATTTATGAAAGATAAAATAAAACACCTATAGCTTATTTTATGTTCAGATGTTCAAGAAGAAAAGGGGATTGCTATATTTAATTCCAATAATTGTTGGAATTAAAGATAAATTATTATGCATTTTCATAATATTTTAATGATATTTTCATTTATATTTTGTTCCATTTATCATATTGCTTGAATATTAAAGCCAGATGAATCATATTTATGTGATTATGAATATATTATTTAATATATGAATGTAATGTAAAGGTAATTACATACCTTGTGAGTTATCCAAAGTATTCAAGTAGTTTATATAAATGTTTGAGTATGCATAAATTTTTACAATATGATTATGAGTTATTAATAAATTTTCATATATAGTATATGTTTAGATACAATAAAATGAAAATGTTGATCTCTAAATTATCTAATATTATAAGTAAATGAATGTATGATAATGAATATTTTATTGAAATCATTTGTGTATACAATGTTTTGAACCATCTTAAATTTAATATTTGTTATTTATTTTGGAAATGTGGTTTGAAGATTATTTTATGTAATGTGGTTAGTATTTCTTTGTGATGTTAAAAGAAGTATTCAGAATGTGGAGGATGAAGAAAAGTGGTCTGGGAAATTAGTTGCAAAATTAAATCCTAAGGAATAATATTGTATGTGAATCATACTGTTATAAGTTAAAAAAAGTAAATACAGTTAACAAAGGTATGTATAGTTAGAACATGAACAGTTGTATTCTTTCCATAGTTCAGTAAGAGCTCAGGTAGAAGCCATGATTGGAATTTAGGATGCATGATAAATATTTGAACTTAAGCACTGTAACCATGATGTTTCATATTCATTTGAGTTATTATAGTATTCATATTCCTCACTATAATCACTATTAATTACCACTGGATATTGCAACATAAATGATAGTTTAAAAAAATGGTTAGAATAATAAGTAGACTATTGAAAGTTGCTAATATTTATGAATGCAAGAGGAGAGAAAATTTTTTTTCACCTATGATATTTAATTATTTACTGTTTATAGTAAAAGTGGAAAAGAAATGATTCGATATTCCTAGAAATGTTTGGATGTTAGAGATCATTAAATAAAAAAAAAATGCATATTTTGTATGATTATGAAAAAGAATAATGAAAGTGTAATATCTGAGTGCTATTATGATAATAGATTATAAAATGAATAAATAAAAAATGGCAAGCAATATAATTCTTTAATATAATTTAAATTTTCTATAAGAAGAGTGAACTTATAGAAAAATAAAGATTTAGGTTTATTTTTAAAAATGTTTTAAAAGTAATTAGTTTTATAAATTGAGGATTAAAGTTATTTCAGTAACTATATTTTTCTTTATTTAAATTTTGCATTAACATTTTAAAATATACCTAAAAAGTAAAGAAAAATGCTTTACCGGTATATAAATGATGTGCCTAATCTTTTTTAATATAATGTTATATGTTAAATTTTGAATAAGTGCTAATTTTAATTTTATAGTTAATAGGCATTATTGTAATTATAATTACTTTCTGAAAAAAATAAAGCATATTATTTTTTAAATAAATGATATTTATTTATTGTTATTGTTTTATCATGATAATGACAATGGAATTTTGTCATAATTATAGAAAAGAATAATATTACTACTATAATTTATTATATATTCTATTTTCCTCAGTAAATAGTTGGAATGAAGGCTATTTAATGTTTATTTATTTTTATTATGTTTTTTATGTAAATATTTTAAACCAATTAATTTTTTTGTTATTTTTTTTGTGAATATTTTAAATTTTATAAGTTTATATTCTTGTAAATATAGTATATGGTTAAATCATAATAAAATTGTTAAGGTTTTGGAATTCATATTGTCTTGAGACCTTGATATGTTCTCTGAATCTTCATATCCACACACATGATTTATAAAATTTATTTGGATCATTATATTATTGCACATGATTAATGAAAATAATAATAATAATAATAATAATAATAATAATAATAATAATAATAATAATAATAATAATAATAATAATAATAACAACAACAACAACAATAGCAACAACAGCAACAATAGAAGATCTTATTACTGGTGATTATTAAAGTTATACTATGCCAATTTTAAAATATTAATATTGCAATCTTATTAAGAATATAATATTTTTTATGAATGCCACATAAGAAATAAAAGATTATATGATGTTTTATAAGATTTTATCATTTTATTTACATTTATTGAAACGTAGTAATCTAATAGATGTATGATTTTAAGAATTGTTAAAATATTCTAATTGTTTTTGTTTTGTGAGAGTAGTTGAATATATGTAAAATCCCTCGTTATATTTAACTACAGGCATGGTATTAATTTGTTTATTATTATTATTATTATTATTATTATTATTATTATTATTATTATTATTATTATTATTATTATTATTGTCGTTATCGTCATCGTCATCACCATCATCATCATCATCATTATTATTATTATTATTAGAAAATGAACCTGATATGTTAAATAATTACAGAGTTAGATGAAGTGATGAGCTAATGTTAAATTTGAATATAATTTTCATGAAAGAATAGTAATTCATTTAGTGTTTTTATAACAAATTTAATAAGTTAAGTTAGAATTATTATATGTGTGTTATAAGACAAGAGAGTATTACTAAGGTAGTTTTTGTTATATAAATTAAGTAACGGTAATATTCTTATGTCATTGAGAATAAATCATTCAGGATACATCCTCAGTATACCTTGCTGAATGTCTCATGTAAAGAATTTCATAGTTTTGTATTTGTATTTTTATGAACCATATTTTAGTAGTAAATAATGAGCTAGTTGTAATTGAAGTTGTTTTATAATAAATGAGCTGGGATTCTAATTTGAACCTAAATATTTTATTTATGTGTCTTTAATTATCTTAGTTTATTATTTGAATATGATAAATTATTTTATATTTAATTTTATTAGATACAGTGTATTAAAAATGTATTCTGAGCTAGTCAACGTAAAGTATATCATTAATGAGTATGTTTTTTTTTCTTTAAAAAAGAATTATTTTAAATTATAATAGATTCGCCGAAGACTGTCTTTTCTGTCTAATCTTGTTAGCTCGCAAGGATACAATATATACATTTCTTTTTTGTGTGATTAGTTAAAAATTAAATTTAAATTATTCATGTTTTGTTTTTATTTTATATAAAATAAAATAACTGTAATGAAATATATTAATATTCTATATAACAATATTATCAGTCTTTAAATTGTATATATTTTTAAGGGAAATAAATAGATTTAGATAAGTAAATTATATACTTTATTGATATGTGACTTTACAGTTTTTATAAGTATCTTATACTTTGTGCCAATATATAAGCTAAAATAATTAATCATCAATAACTATAGTTCATATAGTTTTTTTGAATATATCTTCATAGAAACATATTTAATACATTTACACATAAAATATGTATATGTATATGCATTAATTTATATGACGGGAAATTCTAATTCACTATGAATATAAGTTGGAGGTTTTTACAAGTTTAGGTTTTCACTTTTTCACTCAAGTTGACAACTCCTAAGCAACATATCTAACCATGTTCCTATTAATCTTTTCATGGGTATATTTACATAGGTTTAATTATAGGGTAGTCAAAGTAAAAACAAGGTCATCAAGGTCATTCCACAATATCTAGCAGTGAATTAGTTATTTAATTTGCTCTCCAGTTACAATTTTTTTTAGTCTTAATGAGCTATTAAATATTTTGTTTATCCAAATATATTTAAACAACAATCTCCATTTTCTTATCACATCAAAACATCAATATTCTTTTATCAAACTAACAGTAAATATACAATATTTTTTACATTCAAATATCAGCCTTTCAAGTAAATTGTGCATGCGCTTTTTGTGAGTGTTAATAAAAATGAATACTTTCCTTTCCAATACAAGATATAGTTTTTATGCAGGAATAAAATAAATCCCCTTATTCCTACAACTCAAATGCTTATATATGAGCAAATCTGAAGTACTGACAAGAAAAGTGTGAAGATAGACCACTCACTTTAAATTACTATTTACGGTGTCTGAATGAATGATGTCGGTGAAATTGTCTAGAATTTACTAAACATCACTCTAACTGAAACTTAAATAATATGTAAATAAGCATTTATTAATATATGTCGTCTATTGGTCTTATGAGGATGTCAATTTAATTCTTGGTTTTTTTATCTGGGCTGAACTTCAAGTCAGATTCAAATGTAAACAAAATCTCCTTAAATCTATTAATTCTTAATCTTTAGCTAGCAGAGTTAATTTCTACTTATTTTAAACAATTTGTGAAAAAATAATTTTTAGCTGAGTATAAACTAAACTATTAAATATAATGTAAACTAAATGTGAATGTTAGCATGACTAAATTTTTTTACACGCTCGATATCAAAGCAAATCCCTTTTATTTAACTAATAGTAAATATAAAATAACTATTTGCAGTCATATACAACAAAAATTATTCTTTCACAAGTGGTATAAACATTAAAATATAATTATTCTATATTAGATTAATGCTTGCCTGCATTTAATAAGACTTCGCTTACATCTGGGTCTGACGTTAAGTTCAGTCTAAAGTAAAATCAGGTGTTTACTGACATCTTTATAAAATGAGGAACAAAATGTACATGGTTATTTTACATTTACTGTTTTTTGATAAAGAAAACCGGTGTTTGATTTGACAAGCATATAGAAATCTGGTCACTTCAATATTTGCATTTGAATTTTACTGCTGATTTTGATATACAGTATATAATAAAATATCTGTTATTTAAAATATATTATAAAAATAATAAATCTAACAAATATTAACTATTAAACACAGACTTTCAATCTGAATAAAATCTTTCAGTTAATTATTTAATTCCCTTCAACTGCCATTAAATTCAAAACACATACCAGATCATCATCAACTCAATTCCTAGAATTCCCAAATTTTAATATTAGCAGATTGAAAATCAATATAATTAATAGACAACCCACTAATATTAAAATTTATGGATCCTGGCATTTGAGATGATATTTGCTTTCAATACGGTTTTTTATGTGTTATGGTAATTAAAGAGAGTTGAATAATTGATCAAAAGTACTTCTGTTGATTGAAAGATTATGTAAAATACTTAATCAACATTATAATTTATATATATATATATATATATATATATATATATATATATATATATATATATATATATATATATATATATATATATAGAGAGAGAGAGAGAGAGAGAGAGAGGAATGCATGTCTGTGTGTATATATACAAAAATAAATGGTGCTAGTATAGGCTATGTTAAACATCTCAATGGAGTCATCATCCATATAGCAACAAAATACAAGAATGTAAAAGTAATCAATATATTTCTTAAGTAAGTTTTAAATACAAAAAATTTATGAGGTGAAATAAATGAATGCTAAACATATTATTTTCAAGATTTATTTTCTAAATATTTTATATTATTTTTATATTTTTAAACAAATTATTATATATTTTTTATGAAATGTATGAATATTATTGATTACTTTTTCATTTATTTAATTTGTATTTTGTTGTTATGCAGATATCTTATGCTAGAACATAGCCTATATAATACTAGATAAACAAATAGAAATGAAAAAAAAAAGAAAATTGTTTACTTACTTCTGCTGAACAATTGTAACCTGCAAATTTGCAACTTTTTAAAACTTTATCATTAATTTTATAAGAAATCCTAAAAAAGAATGATGAGAAATTATCATAATTGTTCTGAATTTCATCTAATTTTGATTGTATTTTTTGCATTCCATCTCGTTTATTGTCTACAGTTGTATTAATTGTTGCCCACAACTTCAAGTCTTCATACATTTTTTGAATCTGCATTACATAATCCTTATCATTTTCATTTAAGTTATTCCAATTATATCTAAAGTTATATAAAATAATGTCAATTATTGACTTTATTAGAAAAATATCAAATAGTATTTTTTAATGCATATACTATGTATGGATACAATTATATTTTCAAAAAAGAAATTATATGTTACAATATGTTAAGTGGATAGTTATAAGAATTAATAACAATAAATATGATTTATAGCAGCAACCAATAAATATATTGATTGAATTTTTATTCAATAAAATCCCTTTTGATATGTCATAATAATAATAGTGAAGCAGTCAGATCTAAGTTCGATCCTAGCTTCATGATATCACACATGTAGCCCACTTCAAACCCTAATACTAACCATGAATTTCCAAATGCAATGCGGTTTTATACATTCAATACGCACTAGTTTGATTAAAAACCAGTATTATACAAAAATATGTTAAAAACAACTAGTTTAATATTTAAACTAATCAATATCATTAATAAATTCATGATAAAATTATTCATGAATTTTTATATATATATATATATATATATATATATATATATATATATATATATATATATTATAACTGCATGAATTGTGTGTATGTATTTATAAATAATTAAATATATATATATTCATTATAAAGTTTCATTGTGTCGGAATGTTTTATTTATTTTTAAACAGTTTGCTTAAACTACCATAAAATGAAAAAAATAATGCATGTTCAGGCCAAAAATTAGGACTATTAACATCAGTAGAATACTAGCTATGTGCTGAAATATAGAAATATAAATATTTTAAGCTTTTAAATTTCAATTTGTTACATACTACTGGTGCATTCAGATTTTCCTTTAAATGACTAATTATCTGATCTTCAGACACATCTGGGTATAATCATATAACAAACAGTTTTAAAAATGTCCTTTTTTGGATTTTGGTGTGATAACAATGAAAGGATGATTGGACAATGTTCCAACTACAGGTTACCTAGTATTATTATCAAATCTACTTTTAATTTTTATTGTCGTTTTATAAGACACAGTTATAAACTCATTATTTATCTCATATAATTTTTCAACACATGAAGTTATGTTCTCAGTTGATGATGTACTAAAATCCCTTACTTCAGTGGAAATATTTTCAGCAATTTTATTATCATTATTTTCATTTTTCAAAGAAGAAAAAAAGTATTTCTAATTATATTAGAATTAGACAGGAATAACTTTATTTTTTCATTAACTCTATGAAATTTTCCTTATTGAATATCATTAGTAATTAAAGAATTAGATTTTTCTATTCCATACATAATTATTTGGAACTTGAACTCATTCAATAGAATCAACTTTTCCAGCCCAAGTTATTATGGAATTATACATGCTTTGTTATCTTTAGAAAAGCAATATATTCTTTATTGGTAGTTAAATTTAATTCACAGGTTAATTTGTGTTCAAGTCTGATTTATTAACACTTTTAATAGAACTAAATAAAGTTTTAACATAAGCATTTTCACTTCATAATAAATTAATAATCTCTTCCAAATTTGAAAATATTTACAACAAGAGAAGAACACTGAACAATTACATTCACAGGACCACTTAAGTGATTAGCTAGCTTTTTTTGTCAGTTACATAAGAACATTTGAAATGATGTTTACTTTATCCAAAAAATAATTCTAAATCCTTATCATATATCCCAGCCCATTTTATAAAAACTTAGTCTCATATGATCATAAACAATAAATAGACTTCAGATTATCTGTTATTTGACTGCATCAGTGAATTACAGACAAATATATTTGAAGTGGAAACCATCTTTATATTATATACATTTTTAATAGTAGTATGAATAATAAATTTTCAGGTAAATATTTTCCCAACATTACAATAAAGTGATTTATTTTTTTTAATTCCAAAACAATTCAAATAAATTATTAAATTACAACCACTTTCACACTTGATTTTAGGTAATTTTCCATCAAAATTCTTGAAACAAATTTTACACACATCTTTATTGATTAGTATTCCACAGCAAAAAATAATAATAATAAAGATCTCAGGTTATCAAGAATATATGATAAAAAAATAAGATTTGGTAAATGAAGTCATAAATCTAACAATGAATATCACATATTTAAAACTGTCAGTTCAATAAAGAATTCTCTATTATAATAAATGAATGGGTATACAAATATGCATAACTATCTTTAAAAATCATTAAAGTAGGTGAACAAAGTGATTATTAACTATTTTTATGCTTACGCTGTTTGTGTTAGTATTACAAAATGTTTTCTAAATTCCACTGTATAATCTTTATAAACAGTTTAATCATTGCAAAAATATATAAAATTGAGTCTGAGGATTTCTATCAGGGAATAATATCAGCGCTAAAATAATATGTATATGTGCAGGATTATTATTTACAGATTAGAAAATCACAATAAAATAATTTATTTACTAAAAATTTCAAATGAAAATCACATTATTAGATTGTATTCCAGGCATAGATATACATTTGTAATAAGTGTAATTGTCATATTTCTTTTTTAATGACAGATTGTCATTGAAGTTTCAATGAAAATTTAATTGTTATTAGTGTGACAGTTGAAGGGATCTTGCTTTCAAAAAATTACATAGCATTAGCATCTTACATTGTATATATTTTCTAATATTAAGTAAAATTAAATTTATTGTAAATAAATTTAGGAATAAATGTATTCAAAAAACACCTCTGCATGTATTTGTCGTTTCCATAACTCAAGCAATATATATAATTTATTTGCTTTCTATGAAAATGTGATAATAGATTATTTAATGAGTTATGAGTATTGATTCTTAAGAATAATGTTTTAAAATTATTATATAGATTTAAATATTAAAAGTTAAGTTTTAATAATTTTTCCACCATTTTATGGTGGGTAAGGAGTAGTGGGAGGTGGATTGTTACTGCTTTGATCTCTCTTGTCAGGAAATCCTAAATACTTTCTAAAATTAATGTGCTATAACTATTAATGTTTTTAATTAATTTTCTTAAGTAAAACTTGACCTATAATAAATCATATATAAATTTATTTTTGTATAAAGTATAAATGTCACTCATTTCAAATGATGTATTACTCAACATGTCATTAACTGACGTTATAATAATAATAAACTGAAAATAAAATGTTTTCAATTAATCACTTTTTTAAAAAAGAATGGATCTTCCATGACAGTTACAAGACAAAGATTTATATTCTGCATTAGAATGTTAAATTAATTATCATTAATTTTTACAGACATTCAATTTGTAAACATTAAATCATAATATTTGAATTTATATTTTGCTTTGCATGTAATTATTATAACTACTTTAACATTAAAATTGTGCAAAATGACAAATGTTATTTATTAAAGATGGTGTTTTTTCTGTGATTCATAGAAATACTTAATTAAATAAGATTATAATAATGTGTGATGAAAAAGTAATGCATGCTGTATCAATATTGTGTTCTTTATATTTTCCCTGAAACTAAATGCCAGGGCATTTCTTATCTTCAAATGTCTCTCTCTCTATATATATATATATATTAACTTTATAATAAATATATTTTTGTTAGTGCCTTACAATGCTATGATTCTGCATATAAAAAGTTACTATATCTTAGCATACTTGTAAAATTTATAGCTGTAAAATAAGTTTAATAGCTTAACTTCTTATATTTTTAGTATTAAATAGTATTTATCATGCAAAAGTATTTAAATATTTTAATAGTTTATATCTTAATATAGTAATATATTTATAAGCTATTAGTGGTAAGGTAGTCAAAATTTAACCATTAAAATGTTTCAAAAAGCTAATATTAATTTTAAGCTTGACAAAGTTCAAACCCTAAATTTAGGTTTGCTAATAATTAAATTGAATTCACAATGCATTAATCTAATCTTAATTTTAGCAAGAAATATTATAATTAAATATTAGCATTATTTATTCACAAAACGTTATAATAAAGCTAATAGTAATTAAAGATAGGATGTAAAATAGCAGATAAATTAATGTTTGAGTGAATGGATTAATGTAGTATTTAATTTTAACATTTATTTATTTTAAAGTATTTTTAAATTTCTAATTCTAATAAACAATTTAAAATATATTCTGAGGAACTTTTTATAGATTAAAATTAATAAAAAATGAATATATTAATTATTATGTGTAATATCTTTATTTTAAAACAATGTTCATTTTAATTATGTAATATATTTTATTTTCATTTAATGTTCAAATTTGTAAATAATTATTGTTGTAAGAAATATCTTTAATACTATTGTCTAGACAGGGAAATTACTTTATTTTGAAAGTTAAATATTCATTAAATTTTTGGTTAGCATAGATTTAATTCTCAACAATCAGTGTTTTAAGGTGATCACATGACCTAAGCTATAAATAGGTGAAATTGACACATTCACACACACTCTGCTAATAATTTCTACTTGTTGCATCCATTTTTCTAAAATACAATATCTAATTAACAAGTGTAATTTATTTAAACTTTTATTTTCTTAGTTTAGAATCATGTATAACTAAAATTTAAGTATTTAGGCACAACATCTGAATAAACTTCAGGGAACAATAAATTTTCAATGCAGCCAGATTTATTGGTAAAATTAGTTAATTTTTATAATGTTTAAAATTTTAATATTTAAATTTTGTTAACTAGGAAAGTTTTAAAGACAATATTGTTCTCACTATGACAACATACAAAGTGTTATTAATTTGAATGTCTATTTCATACTTAAGTTTAACATTTGAAACTATTCACAGCAATAGCAATAATGTTTTAAAAAATGTTAAATAACTATCATATATTTTTCTAAAATCCTTGTTTCATATAGAACATTATTTGAAATTAATTTACTTCATGTAAAAAACTTTGAATTTCATTTAAAAAAACTATTATTATGGTGAGTATATTAATCATTGTCTATAAAATCATTCACATATCTGCTAAAAGAAAATATTTGACTTTATTAATACTGTATTGTTTAAATAGACTGATATTTGACTGTTAATGCAACAAAATGTTGTTCATTGCATTATAACAGCATAAAAGAAGTTTCATTTATGTCCATTTTTACTCCAGAAGAAAGAAATTATTTTCATGGATCTACCGAAGAAAAAAACAAACATATTTTTAAAATGATTGATAACTATTGTGGAACATTAGAATAAATTACTTGGTAAAAATGGAAATATCAAATTATTTTTAAAAAGAAACATTATATTTTAAAGAGAATTTAAACCAGTAAACATCACATGATCACCATTTCTTATGCTTGCTTATAACTGTTATTAAAACAGGCAAAGACTCTCCATATGTATTGCCACTCAGTGCAAGCCAGAGTAATCAATGGATGCCAGAAGGCTTGTACATAAAATCCCCATCTAAAACCTATTTATCCAATATCCTCAGACTAATTTCTGGCTTGTGGCCTTCATCAGTGAGGAGCCTTGGATCAGAGAGCACTGCACCTAGATCTTAGGATCTAATGCAACCCTCCAGCAGCCACATTTTTTCTCTACTTAACTACAAAACTATGAGTCTTAAATTGAAAACACTATAATATGTTTAATCCAAGCACATTAGCTTATATAGCCATATAGGTTCGAACTCAGTTCAGTTTCCATATATTTTGGTGTTTTTGGTTCTTTTACAACCATAGGTACCACTATCCTATCAGGAAGAGTTGGTTTTAAGCCAATAAATATCACATAATCACCATTTCTATATGACAATATAAGCTAATGAGCTTGGATTGAAAATATTATAGTGTGTTCAATTTAAGACTCATAATGTTGTAGTTAATAAGGTGACTTCTGGAGGGTTGCATTAAAATCCTAAGATCTAGGTGCAATGCTCTCAGATCAAAGGATCCTCCCTAATGAAGGCTACAAGCCAGAAACTTGTCTGGAGATATTGGATAAGTAGGCACCAGATGGGGATTTTAGGCACAAGCTTTCTGGCATACATTGATGACTCTGGGTTATGCTGAGTTTCAATATGCATGGAAAGTTTTGCCTGTTTTAAAGGGAATTTAAAAAAACTTTTCCTGACTTAAATACAAAAGCCTGTGTACTCTATTTTTCTCATCATTGTTATGGAAGATGCAATAATTTTAAAATATATTTGAAAAGAAATGAATATTTTTAACTACTAAATACTACTTTTGTCATTAATTAATAAAATGTTTTAAAGATTAAGTGTTGAATGCCTAATTTAAATAAAAATAAATATTTTATTATAATGTAATAAATAAATATTGGCTATTTAATTCATGGAAACCTTCTCAATAAATGGTCATGATTACTTAGTTTGCTAGTATAATTTATTGAATCTTATTTAAGGATAATCATGAAGCACTTCTATATTTTAATTGTTATATTTGTGTTGAATATCTTTGCTATCTACAGAACAGAAGAAACAGTAGGACTTTATTTTTATTTTATTTTGAAATGGTAAATAGTTAATATTTTATTTATTTTTATAATTTTTGCTTATAAGATTATTTTAAATGTATATTATCTTATGAAATTTTACATGCTATTTTAGAAATGATTTTCATTAAAATTCTAAGAATATCGATGTATGATATTGGTATATTTTGAAATAGTAGGTGTTCCCTTTCTCTCATAGATTATTTATTTATAAAAGGTATGTTATTGTGCTAAATGCAGTATAAATAGATGTGTGCTCCCTTTATTTTATTGCTTATTTATTGCCTAATTTCAACTAAGCTATGTTTATCATCAATTAATTATTTATCATCTATTATAGTATCTTACATAGAGATTAAGCTTTAGATTCTCTTTATTTAAGAATGCTTATTTTTGTCAGTGCTGTTATAGATTGTAATGTGTCTCTATCTTATCTTTAAGAGATAGTTGTATTAGTATCTCTTTTATATGTACTGTGCTGTCTTGCTAGCTTATATATTTTGGAGATTGTCGCTTAGTCTCTTTTTAGTTTAAGAAAAACCTATGGTGTTATTGTCCTTGATATGCATTTTCATAATTCATTGTCTAGTGATAAAATCCTAGACCATTTTATTATTGCACTCAAAGGTAGGTGTGCTTATTTTTGAGTTATGATACCATATTTTAATTTTGCCTTTACTTAGTTATGTCAATATGGATTTAATTTGTTATGGCAAATGTACTTGGTAAAGCATGTATAATATTTTACCATGACTTTCCCTTCCAATTATAGATGTTTTTATCAAGGTATTGAGAAACATTACTCTTACCTTTTTTATAATTCTTGTTTTATTAGAGATGAATTATATAGTAATGATGCATAGATCCTATATTGATAATTTTCTGATAGTTAGGATATAAATATTATAAGTAATTAACTTCAAAATTTTAAATTGTATCTTAGACATGAATAGACAATGTGCATCTCTCTTATTACTCCTTTATTTCTGGATTTGTAAGCTTGTATTTTTAATTAAATATTCATAAAAGGGACACTATTCATAAAAATATTATCGTTGTGTGAATGTTTTAATATGTGAGAACTTATTAGAATGCAAATTAACAGAAAGTTTCTTTTGCCCAGCTAGATTATTTTTGCTTAACTAAATTCATTTTTCATAAATCCATTTGTAATTTTAACATTCTGATATATTTCTTAAAAAAGCAGTATTTTTGAAAGGCCTTAACTTTGTGCACTTTAAAAGAGGTGTTATATTTGTAACTTGTTATTACTTATTTTTGGTAAAATAGATGCATGGTTTTTTATATGAAATTTCTTATATTATTTTTCCACATCTGCCCCTCATTAATCAGAAATCTAAATAATTGTAAGAATATATAATAAATTATCTTAAATGTTTGTTATAAAATTACATGGACATTGAAATTAATATAAGAATCACTTTATAAAACTATATTTAAATACCAGAATTAGATTTAAGAATGTGGTATTTTGCTTAATAAAAAATTAATTGCATATCATTATTTGAAATCACATCAGCCAATTTAGTTTGCTTATTAAAAGATTACTGTGTTTATTTATTGTAAAATAATATTTTTTATAACTATTAGACCATATTTATTATTTTATAATAAATTTAGATTATGAAATAACTTAATTCAAATGTAAAAGGTATTTAAGTAGATTTCTTTTATGGTTTGAAAAAAGGCCATACAATTTCTTACCCATCTTTAATATCTGAATGTCATCCTAGGAGTTTATTATTTATTTTATTCTAAGTAAAAATAATATGTTGTGTTTTATTTTAAATTAATAATAATATTATTATAATAATTGTGATAAAACATTAATGTAGGGGTAAATATATGTCTTAATATTATTTATTAGCATTTCCTTCCATGATGAATAGATCTTAAAACTCAGAGAGAATTTATTTTATGGTTAAAATCAATCATATAATTTTGAGATATCTTAATTTTTTTATGACATCATATCATTTACAACTTTTTTAAATACTTTAACAATATTATTTTTTATATCAAAACTTTATTCTTGCAGTTTCAACTGTTCTCCAGTCATCATCAGAGCTATAATATCCAAATATATAATTATACAATTAATAAATTATATACACACATTTATATACATAACTAAATACACAAACAGAACATACATTTTAAGCGGAACATTATAAATAATCATTTCTTATTTTATTCTTTTACTCTTAATTGTTTTTATCCACATTTATTTTATATTATTTTGAAATTATTTTATAAACTATTTATTATAATTTTAATTTTAAAAAAACTTTAACATTTTACTCTACTATTTAATACATATTATTGCCTTTTTACTTATATTTCTAATCAATGTCTAACATTTTCTTATTTTTATTTTATATTTTATAATTTTCCACATAACAAATTAGATTTTTATGTTACAAACTACTCACCTCTTTACAATCCTATTTCTAAAAACCAACTGACAAAATTTTCAAAATTTATAAATTAAGAAATTATTATTTATAATAGTCAAGTTAAAATGTATGTTTTATTTGTGTATTTAATTTTATACATAAATATGGGTATAAAATGTATTAATTGCATAATTACATATTTGGATATTGCAGCTCTGATGATATTGCAAAACAGTCAAAACAGTAAGAATAATGTTTCGATATAAAAATTAGTATTGATGAAGTGTTGAAGAAAGTTGTAAATGGTATGATATGTAAAAATATAAATCAATACATAAGAAAAGGAAGAAGAAAATTATATTTATTTTATGTTCCACATTATTTAAAATTATTTTGCTAAAAAGAAATTATTTTCAGAAGATGGATCTTTTGTGGCAAAATTATAAGAGAACATTTACATATTTTAAAATCAAATGTAATGTTTCTTCTAACTATATCAATGAAAAAATAAAGAGATTGATAAGAAAAATGGTAGTGGTTGTAGATTTTGTATAAAAAGAATTTTAAATGTAACATTAATAGCATATACTGTTAATATTAGGAGTTGTCCATTAGTATTAGAGTGAGTTGAGATTTTTCTCCTCTTATGTTATTGACAATATTGCTTTATATTTTAATTATATTTTATTGTAATTGCTTACCCTTGTATCATTCTTATTGTGGCATATGATATTTTTCCTAAACCTGCTGAGCTTAGCTAACATCATTATTTTTCATTTATATACCTTATTTAACTTATCATTTAACCTTGATAATTTCCTCTGTATATGTCATTATTTTCTATAGGTTACATTATACATGATTTCAGTTTTATGTTATGCAAAAAATGCTTATAAACAAACAATAAAAGCATTGAAATTTGCCAACTTATTAAATTTTATATATCCTGGTATAATCATCCACTTTTTAGTTTTTGATAAATATGACATTGTCAAATCTTAAACCCAAATTTACTTAACCATATTCTTTTTATGATTTAAGTACAATTCAGTATCATATTTGTAAACACATGTCTATAAACAAAAATAGTAAAATTTGTAAATTTAATATGTTATAATATAAGAACAGACATTTTCCATGTTGTAGCACTGCACATGATTACATTAAAAAAGCAAAACATTCCAATTCATAAACTTAATAAATTTTAAAATATGGAAATAAGCATTCTTCTGTCTAGAGCGCCATATGTGATTACATTTATTAATAAGGTTTCTTTGATTTATATTGAAACTTTCACAAATGATTTTTTCAGAATTTGATTTACAGTATTTCAAATAATAAAATCTTTCCTAAGAACAGTGTTAAAATTTTATGAAATTTAAGAACATTTGTAAAGTTAATACTTACATAAAACATCAAAACCATTAGAAAGACTGCTCTATCTGATAACAAGATTGCTTTTACATTTCTATAAGAGCAAAAAATTCTTGAAAAACAAAGAATATTGCCAGAGTATATTTAATTGTGATAAAAATCAAAATTTTACAATTCTTTTTTTTTTTTAAAAAAATAAAGATATGTTACATATATATTTTTTCAATTTTTCTTTATTAAGTAAATGAGTAATCATGTACATAGTAAATATACATAAATATGCCTTAAATTTATTATTAATAACTACATTATTATTTTCTTAATTATGTTTAAATTATAATTTTCATTTATATACGTGTTCTATACATATAAAAAATCCTCATATATGTGCATGTTGAAAATTAATGTACACTTATAATTAAAAAGTAATATACATTTTAGTTTTTTTTTTAATTTATCAACAAAATATTATCTATTATATGCAATATACAATATATATGAGGTGGACTTGGAGCAAATATATAGCTGATATTGTAACTCCACTAGAAACTATTTTGTTTAAATTAAAAGTTTTAAAGAATGAACTATAAATCAAATTCATACTTTAGATATATCAACAAAATCAAGTTTGTTTTTAGGTGGTTTTTGTTGTATTTATTTATTGACACATGATTTTTGACTGAACATAAGATGCATAAACTGACTTTGTTTGATCAGTTAAATGGGAGATAATTTGTATATAATTGGCATTCTATGTTAATTTTAAAGCTATGACTCACAGACTGTTTTTATTTATTTAGTATTCAAATACATAACCTTGTTACACAAATCTTGTTATTAACAGAATTAGTTTATTTTTTTGTTAATTATTTTCTAACTATTAGAAATAATCAAGATATCAAACAACATAAGTTCCATTACGATCTTTTATTTCTTAACTAATAATAGTTTTAATGAAGGATTTATACACATATAACAATATCCTTCAGCTTTGGAAAATAAAATAAAAATCCCTTAATGGTTGCTTGTGTTTTGACTAAGATTATTGGCATAAGAAATACTTTTTCTTACATCAATATTTAAATGTTGAATGACAAAATTTTCAATTTCTATAAATATTTCTATGTTTTATTTATTTATTTTGCAAAAAAAAAAAAACGTTTCCCTTAAAAATAATAATAACAACATCAACAACAGTAGTAATTTAATTTGTTTATGTAATTGATTCTTTTTTATATAAATGTTACTCATTCAATAGTAATCAATAATTAGTAATTATTCATATAATTTTGAATTGTAAATGCTATTAAAAAGAAAGCAACATAAGCTAGATGAGTTTATTTTATTTTCAGAATAGGTTATATTTACCTGTTTAAAGTGGTTTATTTAAATTTATGGGTATCAATAACTTCAATATCTGTGGTCAAGTTATACTCTTTAGTGTCTATATAAGTATATTAGATGATTAATAATGGTGGAATTCCACCTTTATTGTTTAAAGAAGGTTGCCTTGACAACAGTTTAAAATTGCTGATTGTTACTGATATTGGGATTGACTGTTGACTGGTTTTTAATGATATATATATATATATTGAAGCAATGAGATCTAAGTTCGATCCTAGCTTCATGACATCTAGCCATAAGCCCACTTCAAACCCTAGGACTAACCTTAAATTTGCATTGCAATGGGGCTTTATATGGTCCATCCACACATTTTCTTAAAGAAAAAATTATATAAATGTGTGTTAAAATTAACTAGTTTAAAGTTTAAATTAATCAATGCCATTAATAAATTCATGATAAAATTATTCATGAATTTATATATATTATAACTGCTTGGATTGTGCATATATATTTATAAATATTTAAATATATATATTTGTTCTAAAGTTTCATTGCATTGGGAATGTTTTATTTTACTTTCAAATAATTTAAAATTTTAGTGATTAAAAGCTACATTCTTTCGATAAGCTTTCAGATTTTCCCTTTCCAAAAACAATGGGTAAAGTTTTATTAATTAGAAAAAAAGATAAGTATTTAAAATGTAAGGATTTCGTAATTAAAGTCATTTTTCAGATTTTAAAAATTCATTTTCTATTTAGAAAATGAATTCAAGTTAATGAGTTTGAAAGCCTTACTGAAGGAATGTATCTAAAACCAACTAGTAAAATTTTGTAACATTGATAATGAAAGAAGCAACAGCCTGAAGGCATCAGAGGACAGTATAAATAGTCTGGAAAGTTTGGAGAAGAGAGAAGCCATCTTTGTTTTAAAGAAGTGCCATAAAACTCTGTGCATTTTAAAAGTATGAATTTAAATAATGTTTCTATCATGGTGAGGGGCTAAACATCTGGAATCTGGCTATTGTGTTTAAAGTCCCCTGAAAATCTTCAACGAAGTTGCTAAACCTTTTCTGGACCAATCATGCTGCCAAAATCATGAAAAATCAATCAAAATGATGTTCAAGTAATTAACTAAATGCATGCCTATGTTTTACCAACCTGGACATGTAAACTAAGGAACCAGCCCCGGAAAAAATGGTAATATATTTCCGTAATAAATCGTAATTTTCTGGCCAGTTTCCGAACTTTACTTTACACTCCCTTTAAAAGCTCTTCTCATTTATTAATGTAACAATCTGTACAAAACTTTCTTTTATCTATGCTATTTTAAATTATATAGTAATTCTTCAATCTCTAGTTCTTAGATTTAATTTTCCTTTCTTACGATGGTGTTTCATTTACTGTATTATATATATTTATTGAGTGATTTATTAATGTAGTTTATTTTTAATTCTATGTCAATAATCCTTCGACTCAATGAGCTCCTTTGTTCTATCCACCTTATGTAAATAATATAATATTAAGTCTGATAGTAATGCTCGCCCATTAGAACTAGATTTATACAGTTCTATCAATCATCGAGTTGAAAGAAATTATTAAATGTTTATTATTTTTATAATTGGCTAATATTAAATTATTAGCTCTATTTCTAACCTATGTCCCCGGCTCCTTTATCTAATTTATAAATGTTTATATATCCATATTTATGATCTTAAAATATGTTTGCAAAAGGGTCGATAAAGGAATCAACTAAATATATTCTAATTCAAATTTCTGTTACTTTCTATTAAGATTCAAGGAGGGCACGATGTTTGGGACATAATATAATTTTATAAATGTTTAAAATAGTTTTAGTTAAAAGCTCATTTGACTTTAATTAAATTGATCAAGTCATCACATAGAGCATTCTATAATAAAGTGGATTTTATTATTATTCAAATGGTGACTATCAAGTCATCATCTTCGAACATTGCTGACATAGGGCAATCTTCCACTCCATAGACTTGTTGGTGGTAATATTACTGTTATTTTAAATTATAGAAAAAGAAAGCACTTCCTCCCCCACTTATATTATATTCAGAACACCAAAGGTTCATAGTTACAACTTGGCCTGGCTTTCGCCATGTTCCACGACTTCTTAAAGAGCAGTAAGACTTGAAATATACAAGCTGCCATACTACTTAAATTACCGACCAGCTATTATCATTCATCTTCATTTTATAGCTCATAATTCATCAGCACCATTACCTCTCTGTTCCAGTAAAGCCCGCTCTTATGCTCGTAATTTGTAATGAAGTGATTTCATTAAAGTCGAACAAATTCTCAGTTATCTCAAATTAAATAAGTTTTCTAATAAAGGTTAAGGTTATGCCCTAAATACATATCTTGCTCTTCATGAATGGATTTACGAATGTGAAAATAAATCTCACATTCTTCCATTTAAAATTAGAATAATAATGTCCTTCACAACTGAATAGCTTTATCTGCTTTTATTTTTTTGTTGAGGGCATAGACATATAGAATTCCATAATATTGCTTAATACTTGTTGGCATATAATGGGAACTGCCATTCTTATTATAATTATAAACTCTGTTTAATGACTAGAGGTAATCAATAAAGTCATCATTTAAAAATTGAACAAAACTATTACTATTTTATTAAACATTTTATAAACACACTTGGTTTCTTAATTCTTTTATTCAATAATTATATTAATGTTAATGCTCACTGTCTGTGTTAGCAACCCGAACATATGCATATGATTTGACTTAAAATTATCTTTAGTTAGTTTATTATCCGATATTAGTGTCAGTTCAGGGGTCTCTAATCATCACTAACCATTGAGCTAGTTTCTTGGAACATAGCACTGTGCCATCGATGTAGATCATCCATTGATCTGAGCTGATGAGTTGGGTTTGAATTCAGTTTGGTTCGGCTGAGTTTGGATCTGACTTGCAGTTTAGGTGGTGGAGGTTTTTTGACCGGTTCAATATATATATATAAAATTAAGAGCATGCTAATGAGCTCCAAACAAGCTTTTTTTTATTTTTGAATGCCTTCTCTTGTAGTCGCATTTATCATAATAAAAAAATAAAAAAAAAGTTTGTTTGGAGCTCATTAGCATGCTCTTAATTTTACATATTGGGTAAATGCAAGCTATGTATAAGTCATGTGACATCTGACTTTTTATTATTACTGTTATATATATATATATATTCTGGACATGGCTCTCAGATAAATAATTTTTGCAGTCCCCATAATACCTAAGCTTGGTGATTCCTGCTATAGATTATCAATAAAATATATCTGCAAGTAGTCTGATACTATTTATTATTTTGACATATTTATTGTTTTGATAAATATGAAATCATATTTTTAGAATTTTACAAAACATTTTTAAAAAGATATTTTCCTACTATATTTAGATTACTAATAAACAATTGTAAAGACAAACTCCTCACAGAACAAACATTCCATACAATCTATAAGATTGTTATTCCCACACTGGATGCTAAGCCATCATGGAAAATCACATACCAGCCTCATCATAAGGTTATAACAGCACCAATACATACTCAAAAGAGCCAGAAGCATTCTGGAATACCAATTCTTATTCTTCATGCAGCAAAATACACTTCACCATGCATTTAAGTTTATAGTATCCAGTATCATCTGTATTGAAAGAAATGAAACCAAGTGTGAGATTAAAGAGGCATGACACTTCACCATACAACTCCATTATTAAAAAGCAATTTTGTTTCCTCCTCTTAAAAAGTAGGCTACTTAATTCACTGAACTCATTTGAATAACTTTAAATAAGCTTACACTATATTTATATACACCATCCTTCTTTTCTCCATTCACTGCTATGAGTATGATATCAAAAAAGTATCAAAAGTGCTAATCTCGATTAAAATTACATAAATATTAGGCTTTTTTATCATAGCAATCTAGTGCTAGAAAATCAATTTACATTGTCTAAGAAAAGTTATAATTCAAAGCATCATAACAAAAAGTAATCACAAAATTATAAATTTAGGTTAAAATAAATATATAGTTATGAGAAAATTCTTATAAATTGATTATGTATTACAATATACTGAAGTATGTACTACTTTCATCATATAAATCTTTTTTACTTTAGACCTAAAATGCTATCAATTTTTTTTAAATTAATTCATATTCTTAAGTTTATATGCATCTTGTTTAAAAATTATCTTTCGTTAAGATTATTTTAATATAGATATCCTAACAGTGGTGAGAAAATAGTTTTGTCTTCTATGACTGATTATTAATTGGGAATAGTTTTACATATATATATATATCCTAATAGTGGTAAGAAAATAGATACATATCTATGCTTAACTAAAATAAACACTTCTAGGTGATATGTGCCATTGTCTTGATAAAAAATAACAATGCAGAATAATTAAGCATTCACTACTTGTGCACAATGAAGGAATCAAATTTCTACAGACACAAAGTTCAATATTATTTTTATAAAACTCTTAATGTTTTGCATTCAAAGTATTAAAAATATTTTGCAAATTATTCTAAGAACTGCAAAAATAATACAATCATTAACAAATGAAATTTTTGTTTTTCTTTTTAAGGAATTCAAAAAAAATTATATTATTAAATTTATTTTACATTTTAATGTTTTAATAACAAAATTATTTACAAACAATTCCAAATACCATTATTATTAAATGCAAAACAAAGTTATTAACACAAGCAAAACTCTCCATACAGTAATGCCACTCAGTGCAAGGCAGAGTAATCAATGGATGCCAGAAATCTTGTGCATAAAATCCCTCTCTAGTGCCTACTCATACAATATCCCCAGACTAGTTTATAGCTTGTGGCTTTTATCAGTGAGGATCTTTGGATCTGAGGACACTGCATCTAAATCTTAGGATCTAATGCAACCCTCCAGCAGCAACCTTTTATCTCTACTTAACTACAAAACTATGAGTCTAAAATTGAAAACACAATTTGGACCCATAGGATTGTATAAGCTAATTAGCTGGAATTGAAAATATTATTATGTTTTTAATTTTAGACTCATAGTTTTTTAGTTAAGTAGAGATAAAAAGTTCCTACTGGAGGGTAGCATTACAACCCATGATTTAGGTGCACTGCTCTCAGAGCCAAAGCTCTTCATTGATAAAAGACACAAGCAAGAAACTAGTCTAGGGATAATGAATGAGTAGGCAATAGATAGGGATTTTATGCACAAGCCTTCTGGAATTCAGTGATTACTCTGGCTTGCACTGAGTGGCACTACTGTATGGCCAATTTTGCCTATTTTAATAGCAATTATGAGCAAGCATAAGAAATGATGATCATGTGATAAAACAAAGTTAGATCTAGGTTTGCATAGTTTTTCAGCACTAGATTTTATTTTACATTTCATAAAAAAAAATTTCATACTATTATATTGAAGCTATATAACATAAAAAACATGGAAGGATAAATAGTTATTTTTAATTATTGGCACGAATTCTTTCAATTAAAAGAATAAAATGTTTTAAATGGTTCTATAAAAAAAAAATGCCCTTCTACTAGCCATGCATTTCTCACATTTATTTGTCAATAGAAATCATGATTATAATGGTGCTGGCTTCTTTAAAATAAATTTCTGGAAAATACTCATTTATAGTTTTAGGCAACATATTCAATAAAATCTAAAAAATCCATAGTTGGTAATAATAATATTTGACATATTTTTTATAGACATTTGAACCTAATTTAGTTTTATAAATTGTAATATAACTAACATTCTTAATATACAATAACACAACTTCACTAAACTAATATATTTTTATGTAAAAAATGCAGTTTTTTTTAGATTACATAATACTACATTTTAAATCTTTTCCAGGGATTCAATTAGAAATTGCAGATTATTTGTGTTTATATTATAAAATGTGTTTTAACTTCAAATATGTGGAAAGTAAAAGTTTCCAGAATTCTTTTAAAATTGTTTACACCGGCAGTTGTTAATTTTGGTGAAAAATTTTATCACTGACATAAAGGAAATTTTTTATGCCTTTGAGCGTTCCATCATCAGATTTTTAATTGGATGGATGGTTGAATAATTGGAGTGTGAAGTGGATTGAAGCCTGTCCATTAAAGTATGAAGATAGGCTATCTTAATATATATCTGAGCACTTAGTGATTATTTATTTTTTCGACATACATATGTTCAAGTGTATCAGTGCTATAAGATAGAGTGGAGAGTGGTAGGTAGTGTGGAAGTCTGTGTTCATATACCCTATATATTATAATACATTAGATAAACAGGTTTCCTTTTACAGGATATATCAAAGTATGTATAAAAAAATTCTAATAAATCTATTTCTTCCCCAACCTTACCACCTATATTTTAAGCAATACTAGAGCGAAATTGTCTACTCATTTAGTTTATGAATTCAAAATCATGATATTATTATTATATGATCGCCAATATAATATTGATAAATATTTCACTAATGCATAATCTAAAGCTTACTAGAAATCTTGGTAAGTAATTTAACTAATATGATAAGTTATTACTAGAAAAGACTCTATATTTTTGTTTTAAAATCATTAATCTCTTTCAAAAGTGTGAAGAATAAATTAGATAATATATGAAAAATACTATTAATGGGGTGGGGGTGTTCATGTCACTACATTTAATTTCAACTTAAGTAACTGAATACGATCTTTAAATCTACTTGATCTAAGCTTTAATAATGCTAGGTTGTAATTAAATCAAAGTATCAAGTTTTTTTATTAATTAGTCGAGTTTAAATCGACATTAAAATATAGAGTGGAAAAATAAGGCAGTTTAAGCTCATATTTAACCAGATTTGAATGTTGAATGCAATTGTGCACCAAATAATTTTCCAGTGATATACAATGTACCAGTTAAAAACTGTATACCCACATCCTTTAGCTGTAAATATATTTGATTATGCAGATATAAAATAATAAAACACATTATACAAAATTAAATAAATAAAATATTATTTCATATCTATCTTATTTCGGATTACTTAAAACAATTTTGTTCATAACTCCCTTTTTGAATATGCAAGCGAAGTAAAATAATAACTTAATAGAAAATTGCAGTCACTTAAAAATATTGCAATTTTATTGCTTTTTTATAGGGAATTAGAAAAATTATTGTTACTTCAAATCTCTAAGGAAACGTTTAATGATAAGCAGATCATCACAATTATAATGAGATTTAATTATTATTCTTATTTTATGTTGTTTGTGAATAATTTTTCAAGACTTATTAAAAATAATTGCAAATAATATATATACAAAAAAGGAATATTTTTTACAGACTGAATAATATTAGCATATATTTCCAGATGTACGTATAATAGACTTGACAAAAAATTATTTATTAATATTATATACATATATAAAAAGTAATTTAACGATCGATCAAATTGCTGATAGGCTTAGAAGATTATTGATAATAATAAGTGCTGGTTTGTTTTCTTCTTAAAAATAAATTGTAGCATCTCACATTTATATATATTTAAATGTTTAGAGAAATATTTTTTTTATGTCCATAACATTTTATCTCCGATATTTGACAACTAAACTATCTATTTATAAAACAGAGATTTGGAACAACAATTTATTTTTACAGTTAATGAGTGATAAATCACATTTTTTTCTTTTTTACAAAAAAAAAAAAGGGAAACAAAAAAAAAAACTTTATTGTAAATAAAACATAAATAAGGTATTTATCTAATTTGTTTTAAGAAAGTGAAACTCAACATTGTTTTTTTTTTTAAAAATAAAAATACAATAAATTACAATTGAATCATGCACTATCTATCATTATGATGAATTTAATAAAGCAATGTTATTGGGTAATATGATCACATATCTGATAGACTTGACTAGACTCGCTGGTAATTTATCATTCACTACTTAGTAACCCTTAATAAGTTTCAATATTGAAAATGTCATATTAAAAGTAATTTCATTATTTAATTATTTAGCATTATATATATATATTAAAATGATGTATATATATATATGCTGTACAAGTTTTATTTTTATTATTGTTATTTATATATTAATAATACTATAATCTATTTATTTTAATTTTTTTTTTTTTTGAGTTTGAATATTTTCATCTAATTAATGTATACTTATTGAAAATTCTTCATCACAAATACAAATTGGGAAAACAAATTGTGGATAGGGGAATGTAATATGATAATGTAAACTTTATACTGGCTACTAATGATGGGCTATTTATCAATAAATAACATGTATTCAAATGTTTATTTAAGAAGAGTTTGTTCATCAATCTAAAAGAAACTAAAAATCAAATAAAAATATTTTATAGTTTTATCTTTTTTAAATAAATTATATATAAAAATACATAATTGTAGTTACAATTTGCTTTTTAAACGTTTTAGTATTGTTATTCTATACATAAATCTTAAAACAATTACTGTCTATGAAATATATAATATTCTGTACACTTTCTTGTATTAAAGTTATCATGTTGAATGCATTTTAAACCTTGGTATGAAAGTATCACATTGTAAATAATAATGATAGTAGTAGTAATTTTGCAGCCAACCATAGAATGGTAAACAGCTAGAACACAGATTCTAATTTCAAATTTCCAAAGCACTCTCAAGACAATTATTGACAAGGTATAATTATACCATTATATAATATTAATCAAAAATAACTAGTGCACACATTCTATCTAAAATCACAAATGTGTTACTTAAATTATTTTAATAACCTAAAATCCTACCAAAGACTGATATATTGCACAGTCACATGATATAAAAGTTTGTGGCAATATTACCAATTTTCAACTGCAAGGAGCAAAGTACAACAAAACTTACAATACTATTATCAACAATCAGTAGCAAAAGATAATGACTTCATAACTGCCTGTAAAGACTAAATAATTATCAGCAGAATGCAAAGATTAAAACTAACCATTTTTCTTAATTCTCAACTCCCTCCTTAGATGAAATAATGATAAAAAATAACAATTTTCAATTCCCTATAAAGTTCAAATATATGAAGAAATTATCAATATTCAACAGGAGAATGTAAATGACAAAAACACTGATTGTTTAAATGTCTCCAAAGCTGGAATAAATAAGCCTCAGAATACAAAGAACAAAGCTAATAACTCCTTCAACTCCCTTCAAAGTCAAAACATATGTAGAAATTCTTAACAAATATCAGCAGAATATAAATGACAAAAAAAGAAATCAGCAGCCAAACGCAAAGGGCAACAACAATGATTTTCCAAATCTCTCCAAATTCTACTAGCATTTTAGAACAAATTGCATGTGTTATCAAAACATGAATCTACTCAAAATTCAAAAAGAGAGGTTATCTAAGAACCTGTTTCAACCTTTCAAAATAGTTTTCTCCCCTGGCCCATTGTCTTATCAGCCACAGATATAAATATATTATTATACTAGTTCCCATACTAATTTGTATATGAGGCAATCAAACAACATGGACAATGAGATTATGTAGAAAAACTTTGAACACCCAAATCCCAGATACCTGGCAGTAGAATTCTTTGAAGTTACACAGAGAAAGTGATTTCAAACCCGGGTTAAGAACTTGGAAAATGATGCCATTATTGTTGTTAAAACCACCATAAATGCATTATGGGCATGCTTAAACACTTACTTTGAATACTGCTGCAAGGAATTTAAAAATTATACAGCCATTTGGTAAGATCACCCTGTTTAAACTACTATAAGAGATCCCAATAGCAATGGCAACCAACAGTTTCAGATTTAAGCTCCAATTTCACAAAAACACTGTTCCAAGCACAATCTCTATCCAGATACTTGACCAAGATACCATCCTCTGTCAGTATATTCAGGATTTAAAGTCCAAATTCTATACCTGCTGCAAATGAAGTCATCTTTACATTCAAAGCATGGAGCCACAGAAACTGTAAACACAACCTGCTTGTAACCCATCACACAATAAACTCTGCAAGTCCATTACAAAGTCACCAACAACCCTAGTCATACCCTTTACTTATCTCATGCAACACCCATAAATCTGAAACTCTATTCTCAGTCCCCTCATTACTGAGTCTACTAACACATTTTACCTAGATAAGCCAAACAAACAACTTTTGGCCTGAAAGTCAGCCACTACACTCCTAAAAAGAAAAAAAACACAACATCATCACAAGAATACTAAAAAATCCTACCCTATGAGCTAATTTATTATTATATTTATCATTTAACTCAATCAACATTGTTAACAAAACATCCATACAAATCATGTACACAATATTATTATGCATTCCAACAATAGTCTCACACAATCCCATACCCATGTAAAACAAAAGAAAATCAGGTAGGCCCAAAAAATTCAAGAAAGAAAGAACTAAAAGAGAAGACATATCTCTCAACATTAAATTATTCTATAATATTCAAATCTTTACAGATATTAACCACACTCTTAAATAATCAGTCATCCAGTTTCAGCAAGAGTGTTTGACTATCAAATCATAGCACTTGGTGAATATCAGAACCAACCCAGTCACAAAATAATGATGACTAGACTTTTTACTCAATAGCATATACCCATAGAGTGAAACATTGAAACACCTCAAAGATAAATCACCAATCCACCCTTCCTTCTCTCACATCGATGAGATTCAAAATTACATGATTAACATTACAGGAATCAACTCAGATGCCAAATTAAACCAGTTCAAACAGTAGATAATCATCATTCAGCCACATATTCTGTAATTGCTGGAGTCAAAATTATAAAGTGGCTCAAAATTGATCCAGTTGTGTATCTCAATAGGTAAGATTCCTGTACATATTATAGAGATATTTCATCACCATCTTCTGACACAACAGTTAGCATTAATTGTCCTTTCTCAACCTTCTAGAACTTATACATTGATACTCATTTATTCATTATGATTATTTGGCAGTATAGTATCACAATCAACATCATATTTTCTTATGTTCCTCTAGGCCCCAAAATAATAGAAAACATAGTCAGCATCATTAATATAATGCTTGGGTCTACCCCCACATGATATGAGGGGGTTCTACCACCTAGTGAAGTCACCTTTCATAAACAATAACAAGTCACTCATCAACCTCAGCTCTTATTCTTCTATATTACACCATATAATTAAACTGGGGTTCAATCCTTCCTTAATCTCTGATCACTCAGCACAGATCCTCGGTATTAGCCCCAAAGATCTCGCTTCACCATGATGCAACTTGGAAAAAGCATCTGGATTCTTCTCCCCTTAGCTATGCACTGAGTTTCTGTTTTCAGAGACCTGTTATGCTACACAAACTGGATTATCTATTCATTGACAAAGTTCAAAGGTATATAGCATTCATAAACATACCCTTCTTCAACATTTACTGTATAACACACCAATTTCCTAAGATTAAAACCTACTCACCACACCCAGCTCATGCAAACTTACCAACACACATGGCAACAGCTCAAACAATACTGAGCAAGCAGGAACAGAAGAATCTGACTAGCATAACTGCATATCTGGATATATATATTAGACACATGGCCACCCTTCCAACTCTCTGACACTGCAGATGGAGTGAGTTAACTATGCAGGCAGAATATGGTATTTTCCATCTACCAATATTTCCAGGAAAAGCTACAAACACATGATATGTATAAAACATCCTCATATTTTATTGGTCATGCCAGAAACAGACACCTTCTATGCAGAACAATTCAAAGCAAGTCTTTATACATCACTGGTTGTACATTTATATTGTTCTTCATCTTTAAATGCAGAGAAAAACCTATGTTATCATCTTTATATTACCTTACAGTATTTTAAACATAAATAATAAAATATAAAAATAGTGCAATAAATACTATTGAATTTAAAAGATTTATTTAGTACATAAAAACAGGATTAATTGATATACTAAAATTAATATTGATTGATTGAAAGAAAAAAACAACAGAAACTTGATTTAGATATGTATGTCTAGTTTTTAGATAACAAATAATTTGAAGGTTTATTTCCGAGAAAAGATGATGATGATGATGATGATTATTATTATTATTATTATTATTATTATTAATATAACATTGCAAAATAATAAAAAGAAATTTAAAAATTGATAATTTTTATTCTTATTTATTTTTTAGACATAAGAAATAAACAAATAATAATCCATAAGAAATAACAAAATAATAAATATAAATAATTTAACAATATAATAGTTTTTATTCACTATGGTTTTCTATATGGCATTACAGGAGAATGACAATTAATGAGTATTACTATTATTTAAGATATTAAAAATAAGTGTTATTTTAAGTTTTTATAGTATTAATTAATTATAATCAATGAATAACTAATACCAATAAAATTATGTATTATAAAATGATGATTGTTATCTCAATATTATTATTAAATAATTTAATGCATTCATTATCATTATGTATTTTTTATAATTATATTATGGGTAGTAGACATGATAAAATGTCAGGAAGTGATAAGTGTGGATATTACATTAATTGGTTTATATGCTCTTCCAAAATCTCCTTTTTGGTGTATTATTTTTTGATATTGTCATATTAGTATACATTTATGAGTTGTTATTAATATTTTGTAACCTTACAAAAGCCACCATGAATACTAAAACAAACTGATAAAATAGCCCCAACACTTAGTCAGGAAAATAAATTTGTATTTCCAGATGATCAAAGGCCAACACACTGGGCAAGGCAAACTCACAAAAATCATATAATTATATTCAACAAATGCCAAATTGTAAACAATAAATTGTGGTTAATAAAATAAAAATATTGCTTAAACCATGGGTGGGCAAAAGTGGCCTGATGGCCACATGTGGCCCACTAAGAGTTTTTATGCAGCCCACCAAGACAATCAGAAAAATCTGCCTTGAACCATGATTTCCTTCCCATGCACAACTGAAGATTTGTCTTGTATATTCTACTATGTGCAGTGTTATTACGACATGCAGTGCTTTTCCAGTTGATCTGGTTAACTTTAATTTTGTCTTTGCATTAGCAAATATATACATTTCCAACATTAGTGAAACCATGAACTCTCTAAAAAATGTAAAATTGGTGTTGAGTGTCATGTGTTTAATGAAGAATGAACAAGCAAATATTTCTTTGGTAATACAGGGAATAAAGAAGTGTGTTTATTGTGTCATGAAAAAAAGGTGTGGCCCTCCACTAACCTTCGCTTCCACAAAGTGGCCCTGGATATAACCCTATGTGACCTCTGAGCCAAAACAATTACCTGCCCCTGCCTTAAACCAAGCACAGTGAGTTGAGGGAAAATATCATATACCACAATAAAAAAATTGCAGGGGTAAACAATTACAATAAAATATCATTAAAATATAAAGCAAATATTTAAACAACTTTAGGAGCAGAACTCTGAACTGTCTCTAATACAAATAAAAGATTCTTAATATTGCAAGCATTTGCCAATGTGCTTACTTTTAAAATTCTTCTCTTACAAACATCTACTAACACTACTGTCTTTTGTGTCCATCTCTTAAGTATCTCATTGCTATGATCAGATAAAACATTATATTTAATTTTATAAAATTTTGCAAGTATTCTTGAAATCTTTGCTACAAATACAATAATCTTTAAAAAATAGCTTCCTCTTTAGCAAAATATTCTTTAAAAATGATGATTCATGAAATAAATTATGGTATCTCGGATAATATGATTGATTTTAATCATAAAATAAATTCTCTAATTTTTAAGATCTATTCAAGATAGAATAAAATACTAGCAAATAAGTAAGACATTAGATTGATATTTAGATATTAAGAATAAATAAGAGATTTTATAGCCATTCTAAATACCATGATATCTATTAAATTTGAATTAAGACCTTTCATAATCTGATTTTATTATAACAGATATGGTTTCATTTTTTTGGAAAACAATATTAGAATAAATAAACACAGTGATCTCTTAATAAGCAAATCAAATTGGCTGATGTGATTTTGAATAATAATATGCAGTTATATTTTTTTATTAAGAAATATACTTCTTTTTTAGATGTAATTCTAATACTTAAATATAATTCTATAAAGTGACTTTTATATTAATTTCAATATTCACGTACTCTTACAATAAACTCTTAAAATAATTTATTATAATCTTGTAATTATTTAGATTTCTAGTTAATGAATGAATGATGTGAAAAAATGATTATAAAAAATTTTGTAATAAAAAAAGAAAATATTTAATTCCCAGAAAACAAGTAATTACAAGTCACAAATGAACATATCCTTTAAAGTCCACAGATTCAAGGGCTTTCATAAACATTGCTTTCTTTCAAAAATATCTATAAGGTTAAAATTGTAAATGGATTTATAAAAAATAAATAAAATTGAGCAAATAAAATTATTTAGTAGGTCAAAATAAACTTTCTATTATTTAATTTCTCAAAAGTTCTTACATTTTAAAACATTCATATAATTTATAAAGTCATTTTTATAAAAAGTGTCATTTTTAGAAATATTTAACATTATTTATATAAGCTTCCTAACCCTGTGATGAAGGAATGATAAGAGAGATGTATATTGTCTATTTATGCCTAAGATACAACTAAAATTTTGAAGTTAATTTATCTTGTATCCTAACTCATCAAAGCTACACATCAATAATATATAATTCACAACTAAATAAACCAAATGCTACAAGTAGTACAAATGGTGTTTCTCAGTACGTTGATAAAATAAATTAATTGCCAGAATAAAGCCATGATAAAATATTACATATGCTTTACAAAATACATTATCAACAACAAACTAGATTCATATTTATATAACTGAGAAAACGCAAAGTAAACATGTAATGGCATAACTCATAAATAAGTACACTATCTTTAAGGATAATAATAAAATAATCTAAGACTTTGTCACTAGTCAAGAAATAATAAGAATGCACATCAGGGACCAATATACTAAATAGGATTACCTTAATAAAGCATCATGTGCTTTGAATAGAATAAGGTCAGTAAAATTTATACAAATTTTTTCAATAAAGTAGTTGTGATAATTATATTTATAAAATGCATACGCATTACTTAAAGTAATGTTTATTAAGGCTGTAGCCTCAATAAATATTACTTCAATAAATTAGTAAAACAGCCTAATCTACAATCTCTAATAATATTGAAAAAGCAAGTATTCCTAAAAAATAGTGACTAAATCTATAATATCTATGCAAAAATACTATAATTAATGAAAGTGAAGATGATAATTAATAATTAATGCTAATCATAGCTTAGTTAAAATTAGGCACACATACTATTTTAAAATATGCAAATATCATACACTGATATTTTAAGAACTTTAATCCAAAAACTGGATTTTTATATTGAACTACTTCCATCATCTAATATGAGTATTGAATGTCTTTAGAAAAATTAACTTTATTTAAATATTCCAAATACATTCAACTGTTAGTAATAGCACATCAAACAGGTTAGTATATGCTCAACATTTTGAGAAGTATTATTCCCCCCTTTTCTTCAGGTGTTGCTGGCCTGACCAGTGACAACCTCCCTCTCGAAACTTTGTATCTATACTGACCAGTTTGATGTGCTATTACTAACTTATTGAATGTATCTTGAACATTTAAATAATGTTGAATTTTTCTAAAGACATTCAATACTCATATTAGATGATGGAAATGATCCAATATAAAAATGCAATTAAAGCACCATCATCACAATCCTTCAGAAAAACATTAATCCAAAAATCTCTGAAAAGTCATATGCATATTATGCATGTGAAGTAAAACATTCATGTAAAAGATTGTTATGAAAATGCATTAAAAATTTGTTAGACTATATAGTAATAATATAATGAAACATAATGAATGTAAATCATTTTAATAAAATGGATAAAGTTTTATAGTTGCATTAGAACATATTTTTTAGGGGATTTAATGGTGTTCAGTGTTGTTATTCTTAATTCTCTTGTAGAAAGACTATTGACTTAATAAAAGTAATGATTAAATAAAAAGTGTAATAACATCTTGCCTATCTGAAAATATTTCAAAACTGATAACAAATTTTAATAAAAATTATTTTAAATAATTTAAACATTTTTTAAAAAAAAAATCCATTTAAATTGTTTTAACAGAATATTGAATCTAGTGGTGGATTTTTTGTCAATAACACATTTGCATATATACATATTGTAATCTATCTCAGAATAATAATAGCAATAATAATCAATTGACTCATGGGACTGTGTTTTCATGCTATGGTGTATAGATTGCTTTAAACTCAAAGAAGTATCAAAGACACATACATACTTGACTGCATAGAAATACCATTGAATTCCAATCCTTTAAGAATTATAATCATATCTATATGACTAACAATAACAATCCTATTTAAATAAAGCTAAAATAATATTCCAACTAAAGAGGTATGAATCATAATAGTAAAATTTATTATAAGAATAAATTTATATTCTAATTTTAATTTGAAGTAAATCTTTATCTAAATATTTATTGTATTGTAATCTTTATCTCAGGGATATCATATTACAGAAAGAACAAACCATAGGATATTGGATAATAATGGGTAATTTTATGGAAATCCAATAATCCAGACAAAATTTAGAAACATGTTACGTAGTAAAAAAGTAATTTAAAGTGATCAATTAATAACTTCATGCTCTTCATTTCAAACACTTCAGATTTACCCATACATATACAGTTGGGGCGAAAATATAGATGGATTCATTCTATATTTTCTTAAATACTTTATCTTGTGTTTGAAAAAGTGGGAGTATTCATTTATATAGTGACATTGGCTTATTAATATTATAGATTATAAAAAAAAAACATTGTGCTATATAAAAAATAAATGTCTTGTTTAAATATGCAATATGATAACTAAACTGTAAAAATAGTTACTTTAGGTCTTATATGGTTTTAAATTAATTTAAGAAAAATCTCTATTATAATTTAAGAAATTTAATAAAATATATTTTGGATTATTAAAATACTCAGAAATTATCTCTCATGATGATCATACTAACCTTTAATAGTATAAATATTGTATAAATAATCTTATAATGCAAATATTTAAGTAAAGTTTATTTTCTTTAATAAATAATTGACATATGGATATCCAAGTATAGCTCTGTTTACACACTTAAAATCATAATATGTTCTGTATTTGAATGCAAAATAAGTCTAATAATAATAGTAATGATTGGTTTTGGTTTGAAACAAACAATAAAAAGTCTTAAGTTTATTTTGACATGAACATATGTGACCATTAAAAATGATAACTCTTGTGCATGATTAAATAAATTTGGATTTATTCAATAGCTTTTGAATCTATGGTAACTTATGAACCAATTCCCATATACTTCTTGATAAAATAATCATTTTCATAACTATAATACACATATTAAGTAGAATAATTTATTATAAGTGTGCAATAAAATAAATACTGAATTCAGTCAGTGTCTGTAATGAATGATAAATAGAAATATGGAAACATAAATAATATCAAACTACATAATTTGAAATTGTACTAAAATCAATTTATTTACAAAAACAATATTTAAAATGTACAAATTAATAGTTGAATTTTATTTTACAACACACAAAATATAAATAATTTTCAATTAACATGACACTTTACAAATTCCAACAAAATAATTTTATATTTATAAATTTTCCAAATACAAGAAACAAGATATCAGTTTGGTAATACATCCCTCTATCGAAAATGAATTTACTTAACTATTTGCACTAGTGGGCAAACATTTGAATTACCGCTGGTATAACTTAAATTATCATATTATATCTTTCTTTTTTTTTTTTACTTTAAATAAAACAAAACAACCAATATAAAATATTGTCATACTTTAGTGATTTTATAAATTACTATTCACTTTAATGCAAAGCAGGTTTTACTTTTTCCATAATAATTTTATGGTTACTTTATTGAATTAACTAGAAAATAATTAAATATATATGCTATTTTAATTGATTACTAATTATAGACAGAAATGGAATTTTTTAAAATATAAATTTTAAAATACTATTTCATATATGTAAAACACACAAGCATTTTGAACTAAAGAATAGCCTAAGTCATATCTCACGTTAACATACAGGTTTAAAATTGGCATATAAAAATTACTCTTATTATAATCCTTTTTCAAACAAATCCTATTTTTTCTTAAAATCACAATTATTAAACATTTTATAAAATTAGTTGCAATTTAATTACATGTTTCCATTGCTCTCAGGGTTAGTTAGGCACTTGAAAATATTTAAATATTTATTATTAAATTTTGCTTATGTGTGATGCTAACTAACATTCACAATACTAATAACCTTATACTCATAGAGGTCATAAATCCTAGGTTTTGTATCTATGTAAACATATACAAGCTTATGTGGATTAAATAACTTTTCTTAAGATTTTCAAATATATATTATTGCTATAGTAGATGTGATGTCCATAACCAGGTTCTTTATAGAAGCACTTTTAATAATCCAAATACAAGAATTTCATGGGAATTTTATCAAATGGCCAATCTGAATTTATGATTACATTATATATGTTCTCCCTACAACTTACACTATGTACTATGGGAGTAAAATATAAAGACTGAATACCCATATGAACCCAAACAGTTATATTTGACAAGAAATCTTTAGGTTTAAATACCATAAGCACCTCCAAGCTATAAACTGAATTATGGTATGTTAATACATTTTATAAGTAGATGAAATGTCCTTCAGAACTAAAACACAAAATTCACCACAAAATTAATAAATTCCCAATAGCAGGACTATACACTCTACATTACCAGAATGCACTAGCATAACATAATTGATAATAGCATGCACATAGAACAAAAAAATAGCACATGTATATAAGTGTTTCATAAAATAATTCATCATCTAAAATATAAAAATCATGACTATACTAATGATTAATCTCCAAATAAACATTTTTCATTCAGAAGCATATATTCAGTATAACATTAAAACAGCAATTTGCAAGATATAGGTAATACTTTTTTAGAACAAAACACTCCAGATTATTTTAGCTTTTTAAATTTGAAATAGGATAATCTTAAACAAACTAAATGAGCATAAAATTAAAACAAATAATAAAAATTACCAATAAATGTTATAATTCATAACACTTGTCCAGTGATGTTCTATTTGAATATAAAAATAAACCACCATTTACCACACTTTTAACATATCTTAAAATATAGATAACTCAATTATATACTAAATTATATTATACCCATATATGTAATAGCTATTAGAATTCAAAATGATAATTATAAAACATGAAATGTTAATTTCATTAAATATAACAAACCCCAAAAAAGAAAATTAATGAAAGTAATTTTTTCTTTACCAAACACATTATAAAACATAAGTTTGAATAGAAGTTTGAACAATCAATTCAATTATTAAAATCTTTTTTTCTCATCATGATATTGGAAATATTCCTGCCCACAATGAAGCGAAAACAAATTCTAAAACTAGAAATGGAAATGTGCTAGAATTAAATAAAGTTCATTAATTGTCCATGTGTATTCTTTTAATTTTACAGTTTTTTTAATATTAAACACTTTCAAATACAGTAAAAAGAAAACCTTCCTTCAATAAGTGGTTTCAATTGAAATGGATTATAATCTTTGGCTTTACTGCAGACAGCTAAATTAAATCCTGAAATATTTTATTTCTCTGAGTATAATCTTAACATAAATGTCTGTGTATTTTTTTCTCTTTTAAAAGTAACAGAATGATACACTATTATAAGTTCGTTGAAACATAACATATTTTAGCAGTTCCATTATATAATACAATAACATGTTAGATGAATAAGTTGGTAATTCAAATTTTAAATGTCTTCTTATATAATAAGTCACTAAAAACATTTAAAATATTAGTAGAAATAAAGAAAATAATAGTTCCACAATTAAAACACTAAAGCAGAAGATTAAATAGTTCAATTCAGAAGTTAATACTATATTATTTGAGAATCATATAAAAGTGTATAAGCAAATAGAAAAATATTTTTATAATATGATAAACAAATTCTTAAAACAATACACCATTGCATGGTCCGTTGTTTCTATAAGGGTCAACTTTTTCCATAGATTACAGCAAAATTCCAATAATATTGTAACATTGTCCAAGCCATTCATGTATTTTTCTTTTCCCCAATTGTCATAACAAGTAAATATCAATATTGCTTTCCAAAGAATAGACTAATTACATATTTTTTTTAATTTAATTTTAATGCTGCTCGAAATAAAGATAAAAATTTAAACATATTTTTTAAACAAAAATATTAACTTTTTTTGTTTCTTTAAATTGTTATCAATTTCATGCATACAGCCTGCACACTTATTTTCCCTCTCTTATATAGCCAACCCCAATTTATCAAATGACTACTGAAATCAATGAACCAATAAAATCAATGTTCAATAATTTATTTTTTAAGTAAAAAATGACAGAAAAAAAGAAAAATAAAATATTCTAAAATAGCAATTTAACTTATCTAATAATTAAATTTGAAATAAATATTTATTTTAATATAATTATTTAATAAACTAAATATCATTAAATAAACATTGCATGAAATAAATTATTTTCCATATCTATTTAACATCTATTAAGTATTAAATACAAGTCAATTCTTTAATATTTTTTAACTAAAGTAATTAATTGTTAGCAAATTAAACATTTCAAAATAATCCATCCAAGCAAACACAGACAAACAGATATATCATTAAAACTGTTTTAATTGGACATTGTTTTGTTTTACTTAATATTATCTGATAATTTATTTAAAATATTTTAAATTAATTAACTTTATAGATTTAATTGAATACTATTAAAATTTAGATTTACTTCCAATAAAACAACATTATTTCAATAAATATTAGTACACTATTTATACCCTAAACAACATTATTATTAAAATGTATACTTATATTAGACTATTAATATGTACTTTAAATATTATGTAATGCACTAATAAAATTATATAAGGCAGTTTTAAGTGCAGTTGCTATAGTTTTAGTTTTAAAATGTTACAAAGAATATTACTGAATTGAAATTTAAAATATTTAATATTTTGTGCATTTAACTATTTTAAGTAATGCACAAGGCACAATTGAAATGTGTACAAATATATA